>NKZY01000647.1:2128-242114 GCA_002374555.1 Metschnikowia mauinuiana | reverse complement strand
TTTTTTCACCGACCAACGGTTTTCTCCGCCCGAATTCGTAGTTGGTTTATAGTTACGAATACACATATATATATATATACCAGTACACCCTAAGACCTACCAGTACACCCTAAGACCGACCAACGGTTTTCTCCGCCCGAATTCGTAGTTAGTTTATAGTTACAATACACATATATATGTATATATAGATAGATAGATAGACTAAGTACACCCTAAGGCCAGTATGGATTCTTCACGCCCTTTGCACGAGATTCTTATCAATTAAAACATTACACTCACCATCATAGATTTTCCAATAGCTCGCAAGAGTCTGCCGGGCATTAGTCCCTTCAAACTGTACCTTGCATGGCTTTTTGAGACTCACATATAGTCCCAGAGGGCTGGGAGGAATAAGGGCCGCCTTCAATTTCTTGTCATATTGCAAGAAGTAGATCTTCGCTTCAGAACACTCTTCAGATTGCTCGGCTCCAGCTCCGTACATGATCCCGCGTACTGAGCCATTGATAAGGTTACACGAGTAAAATTTCCGGGCGTTTATTTCTCTGTTCATATCCAAGATCAATTGAGTGAAAGGCACCCTCGGTCCATAGACAAACTTTTCATCTTTAAATCCGGCATACTGCCACTCCGATCCATTTATAACAACCGCATAGTCATCTTGTGAGGTGAACTCCTCGGGTTCAATCGTTGGATCCCCATAAGCAAGCATGCTCATATTGTTCAAGTTTTCTCCAAGATAAAATCCGAAAAGTGGTACAAACGTTTTATTGGCTCTGGCAAAGAATACCCAAGGCAAATCTACCGAAGCAGTAGCAACAACAAGAAGAGGGATGGCAGATAATAATGATTTCATATTGGGTAATTGTTGATCAAGAGAAAACGACTTCTTTTGTAGAAAATGTGAGATAAGCTTGTCACGCATTGGCGAAAAATACGAGAGTCATGCATACGTCCCCCACAATTTCTCTAAGAAGTGTATACTTCCATCAGGTAAATCCGGTCATCCATTGTTAAACTGTGATAAACGAGTTTCTTAATTCGCTCTTCTGTATCAATGACACACGGGCAGAGAGAAACACTTGAAGGCATCAATACCCTAGTTGTGATGGCAATCAGCACATAGTGTCATTTTGGAATGGCAGTTTAAGGTGGCAGATCTTTAATACCAGTGCTTACTCCTGCTTTTTGAAGCAATACACTCTGTCCATTGAATATGTTGTAATCTTTGATGATTAATCAAGTGGGAAGAATGAGGGTATTAATGTAAATAAGAGTTGCGCGAAGGTACACCATGTCACGTGCCTTTGACACGTGCCTTTGGACCAAGCTACGACCGCGAAACTAACGTGTTGTGACAGCTGAATATTCCTCACTGTTCTGAAGAGAACAAAATTCCAGGTTCAACGTCCCAAACCTGCTGCAATTGATTGTTTCTATCTAATCACGTGACACATCGTAAGAAATTTCTTCTTAAAACTTTTGATATGGAAGGTGGATTCAGATTTATGTCTCAGTAAGTTCATAGGCTCTCTATGTTTAAATGAAGATATTGGTGAATATCTACTTCGAATCAGCCTTAAACTAATGGCAAGTTTGTGGTTTTTCCACAATTAAAGTCTTTTTATTTATCGGTTCAACCAAAGTATTAGAGCAAATGAGAAAGTAACAAACGGAGATAGATGTTTCGGACACTCAATGATAATCAAAGCGAGGAAAGAATTTTTATCGTTCCATCTTTTTCAGTAGGTACTTTGACATATATCAGGGCAATTGTTTAATCGATGCTTAAGTTCTGACCTCGTCACTTGAATGAGTAAATCACGTGATCGAGCATTTGAGCTCTGGAAGTACTGCATGTATGCTTGCGGTAGTGGAGTACACATCTTAGGGTGTACTGTATAGATGAGCCCACTTAAGATTTTTGGGCCATTATAGTTTGATTTGCTTCTCAATAAAAGGATTTTTCAACAAAAAATTGGAATCGGTAGGGGAGATGGTTTGCAACCGAGGCACCAAAGAGTTCGGGTGTTTATATGCACACCGCTGACTTCTCAGTAGGATCTCGCATTAGGCCGCGTCCAATCTCAAAATCGTAATATAAACACTGAGACACCAATTTTTGATTAAATTTGGGTAAAGCTAATTTCAAGCTTTTAGGTATTAAGCAGAAACTTTTTTGTCACGTTTGCTTTTAATGTTTTCACGATTCCGATTTTTGTGTGCATATTTTGGTATACTCATTTTTAATCACACTTTCGCGAAAACTTAAAGAGACTGTAAAATTTTGAGAACTTCTCAGAAAGTCACCTTTTTTCTCACTAACTAACAACTCTTCCTTATAAGCATTTTCAAAGACAATTCGCCTCACACATTTTTTTGAACGTCTTTTTTAAAAAAAAGTCGGGCTCAGATACAGGACGACGCTTTATACCTGGGTCAAACAGCCGTTATTCGTACCAATACACAATTAAATATAGTAAGACGTAGAATTGGTTCATGACTTCTGCATATAAAAAGTAGCTACATTAATCCATAAGACTCGTCTGCCAAGCTCTACTTTCAATAATTAAAAAATGGAAGTGTCTGGCAGGCACTTTGAAAGAATGTCACTCCAAGCATGACTTACTGAGATGTCTATTTGTATAGATATGTTATTGCCTACATTGGATCGAACCCAGGGACATTGAAAAACTCTCAGTCAAACAAACTTTGTAGAAATATACTGAGTCACCGAACGGGACTACAACAACAAAGCAGCAAATCCAAGGATACATGTACCAATGGCATTCCTGGGGGCTGCGTTAACGAATGGTTCAAAACTTGGCTTTGAGTTGGAAACTGTCTGATTGAGACTGTCAGCCTTGTCAGTGTTTGGCTTGGAAGTATCTGACTTGGAAGTATCTGACTTGGAAGTATTTAACTTGGAAGTGTCGGGCTTGGAAGTGTTTGCAGGTTTTGAAGCTTGCGATTGGCTTGCCTTAAAAATTTGTTCCTTTGGCTCGAATGCTTCTTTCGGCTTGCTTGGTTCCACTTTTGGCCTAAATGACTCTTTTGACTTAAATGGTTCCTGTTTCGGGCTCAAAGACTCTCCTGGCTTGGAAGTCTCTTTTGGCTTGGACTTTTCTGGCTGGATTGGCTTGGGAACAAAATATTTGTCCTTTGCAGGGCTCCCGGTAGCAACCAAACCTCTCAAAACCTCGCCACGGTTTGTTGCGGTGCCTCCCACTGTGGTTTCAGGAACAATGCAAACACCAGTCACGGTCAATGTAGTAGCAACACTCACAGTCACGGTGGATGGGTGGCAGACCTTATCACACACGGTGAGAGTCACGGTAGTTTTTTGGGGACAGTAAGTGGTGTAGCCGGTGTAAGTCCTCCATATAGTGGTCAGGGAATTGCACTCCAAGCAAGTGGTCAAATTGGCTTCCAGTGGGGTAGCAGAGTTTAATTTCAAGGATTGGACAGACCCGTTTTCGTTTAAAACACCCGATGAAGTTTTGTTTTTGATATCGACAAAGTCATCAATACATTCTTCCTCATCTTCTAGGTCGATTTCAGAGGATCCAGAAGTTGATGATTTTGAGACGGAGACCAGATTGTTGGAGCCTTTTGCAGGCACTGATACATTGAAGTTAGACGAGGTCTTTTTTAATTCTGAGGAACTCAATTTTGGCTTTTAGTCTTCGCGGCTTGGTTCAGACTCGCTCTTGGAAGTAACGATAGAGCCATTTCTCCAATTCAATGGGTCACTTTTCTGGGAGATAGATTTCACCAGCGCATCTTGTTCATGCTTTGCTTTCCGATCGTCCGGCCTAAATTTCCCCTTTGACTGAAGTGAGTCTTTTTCTGGCACTTAAGTATTAGACTCAGTCATTGCTTTCTCTTCAGGCTTAGTCTCGGATTTTTGAGGTCCAACAATTGGTTTATCAGGTTCAGTCAGAGCATTTCTATCAGACTCAGTCTTTGGTTTCTCAGATTCCCTCTGTTTGTCAGATACTATGTTATTCTCAGATTCACTTGGATTGTCAAATACTCTTGGATTCTCAGGCACTCTTGGCTTCGTAGCTTTCTTTGATTTTTCGGATTTTTCCGAGTTTTCAGACTTTCCAGATTTGTCAGATTTGTCAAATTTCTCAGATTCAACAGATTTCTCAGATTCCTTTGGTTTCTCCAGTACGCTTGGTTTCTCAAATTCTTTAGGATTTTCGACTTTTTTTGATTTCTCTGGTACACTTGGTTTCAGAGGTACTATGGGTTTATTGGGTACTATGGGCTCCTGGGGTACTCTTGGATTTTCAGATTTCTTTGGATTCTCAGATTTCTTTGGATTCTCAGAATTCTCGGATTTCTCTGTTTTTTCAGGAATAATTGATTTCTCTGAATTGTCTGAATTCTTTGGATTCTCAGATTTCTCTGGATTTTCAAGCTTCTTTGGTTTTTTAGATTTTCTTGGTTTACTAGGAATTGGTTTCTTTAGAGTCTCAGATTTCTCTGGAGTCTCAGATTTCTCTGGAGTCTCAGATTTCTCAGATTTCTCAGCTTTTTTAGTTTTTTCAGTTTTTTCAGGATTCTCAAAAATCTTTGGTTTCACAGTAATAATTGATTTCTCTGGAGTCTCAGCTTTTTTTGGATTTTCAGAGCTCTTCGGATTTTTAGACTCAGGTTCCGGAAGACTTAAAGGAAACACGGGAGCATTGGTTATTCTGTTGTGAGGCAAGAGAAAAAGGTCGACTTTCGAACATTTCACATCAGTTGTACTTACATTTTTTGAAGCGACAAAGTGCCTCTGGTCGCTGTCAAGACACCAGTAAAACAAAATATCCGCAACCCTACCTTCACGATCCAAAGTTATTCTAGCCACTTTTTTTTCACTATCGATGCCAAGTATGCCATTTTTGAAACCTGCAGCCCCCGGGACGCTCTCAACAATGCTTATAGCGAAATTGTCTTGCAAGGTAAACTCGGTAGGATAGACCTCCGGGTATGCCGAGATAAGTGAAGCAAACAGTTTCGTTTCGCTGTAAATATCAACATGAAGCGGGTGAAAGGAGCCACTAACGCTTGCGAAGAAGACCAATGGGGGATTGGGAGAAGCCGATGAGGAATCTTGGCCGCCAGAAACATGCCGGTATTCATTATGGGGCACTGTCCCAGGAAACACAGCCGACCTAGTTGCTTTGTTGAAAGGCAAGTAGTAAATATCCACGTCTAGGCACTCGTCTGATTCACCTTTTTTTGTAAACACCTTGTTGTTACCGTCTCTATAGGAGCACAATGGAGATGGTAAGTTTATAAGCTTCATTTTCTCATCAAACTCTAGTTTCAACCCTTTGCTGCTACTCCAAAAGATGCCAAATCTGCCATAAGTAGTATGAGCATAGAAAAGCTCGGAATGGGCTGTAATAAAAGCATGATCGTCATCTAAGGTGACCTCGGTGGGAGCAATCAACGGGGAACCCCAAGTAAAGTCATACCCTGGCCAGCGTTGAATTGAAAAAACTGGGCTCAATATAGATTGGACGAAAAGTTCCCTTGTCGTCTACAAAGAAAGCCAGTTTGAAGTTTGAGTCTGCCCATACCGTGACGACGACAAGGGAGACAAGGAGGTGAAGCTGAATTAAAAACATATGGGTTTTTATGCTTTAAAAGTGGCAAAGTATGGCATCTTATATGTGACACCCAAAAAAAGACACTGGAGCCCAAATAACCAGTTCCAGACCCTTGCATTGTCTTTGAAACAAAGGTAGGGCATAGGAACTGTTGTGCTACGCGTTTGCTGGCGTCCTGCATAAGAAGCGAATGGCTCCATTTCTGGCAAGTTTTTTTCCCTTTTTGGTGCGCATCCTATTGTTCAAAGGCCCCAATAGCCATGAGAAAAAGATTCATTACTTGGCCTTGAGCTTTGTTTATTGGAGAGTCTTCATACAACAGACACGTCCCTAGCGTACAATTCCACTGGTGCAAACACGCAAGAACTACTAATCCCAAGATTCGCGCTTTACTTCGTGAAAGTCTTTAGTCGAAGTAGTCTTAAAAAAAATGCCAAATATTTGACTCACGAAGTGAATAGTAATTGCGAAGAATCCATCGCGATATTGCTATTTTAGATCTATGTACAGCCAGCGGAGGAGTCACCGAATGGCTGCAAAAAAGCCGCGTATACTGCTCTTGTATACAGTCCAAATGCGAATAAGGGCCGGCGATCACAGTATGCTAGGCGAAATACGCTTCAAGACATTATTTGGGTTTCGGTTCCAAAAGCACTTTGGAATGTTCGCTGACTTTAATATTGATTGATATTTGAAGATAGAGAGTACTCCTCGTTTTTTCAAAATTTTAGGGGTGTACCCGTGACCTCAAGATCATGAGAATTTTGGGCTACGGCATTTGGATCATTCGGAAAAAACCCATTGCTATGGCGACAAATGTATCCTTTTTGATTTTGTCTTTGAGTTTTCCCTTTTTTTTTTTTTCCAATTGCTTAGTTTGAAGTATACACTTGGAGGGAATGTTACTAGGTCATGGGAACCAATGGTTGTGGTGAAGAAATGTTCGATTCTAGGTTTAGGTCAAAGTCAACAAAAAGGTTTTGGTAGGTGTTTCAGAGGGAAATTGGGGGTTATTATATATAGACATGTCACGTGTTAGAATGTCTGTACGACATTTGTATTGTCCTGTAGGTAATGTGCACCGCTAAAAACAATTAGAATTGACCAGTACTTTAGAACAGTATAAACTAGAATTAGATGATAATTTGTCCTATATCACGTGACTGGACAAAGAAACACAAGGCCAAAGCAGTAAGTTTAAAAACACTCTTCCAGCTCCTTACCAAACAAAAGGCTTCCGAATTTTTCTACTACTTTGATCATTTTTGAGATGTATAAATTCCTTAATTACATCCTGCAAGTCGTAATAATTATAAAAGATATCCGTTTTGAGAGTAATACATTTTTGAAGCAGTAGGTGAAGAATTGTCAAAAAAACCGTTGTAGCACCCAGATAAAGCGTTTTACCGAATGAACTTTGTGGCATTGTCAAATATACGATATTGGTATCTGGCTACCTTTCCCAAGGAACGCTTGATACAGGTTTAGATCCACACGTCATAGTACGCACAGTTCCAGAGATAATTTGAATCGATGCGTTTATAGTGATGGTGAAACAAATAAAAGAACATGTTATGATAATAACCCAAAAAATATTTGCTAACTCCGCATGTTTATTTAATTCTGGGGAAGGAGGAAAAGAGCCGTTTTATATTCAAAGTGCGCGTTCGAATATTAACCATGGAGTGCACACAAGCACTTATAAGAATGCACATAACCATTACACTATAAGTGTTGCGCGTTAGCGTAAACTTTCGCAGAAGATGGAAGATTTATCTCGTTGGTCTTTATTAACTCTAACAAGTGTGGAACTTCAGTAATCATATCAGTCTATTGTATTCTGTTGTTTGTTAACTAAGTACTAGAGATAGAAACAACCCTCTACATAAGTGCGACTGGCTCGCCTCTTATATATTTCCTCAGGTGGAGAACACGTACCTCTTAGTAAAGCGGGGACCAGCTCTCATCTAGCTCTCATTTGACGAGAGCTCTAGACGAGAGCTCTATAATTGGCTAGATGAGAGCACAGCACAACATTGTTCTTTCCAATACAATGTCTAAGTTGTTTCATCTGAAACATACTGCATGCGCATTCCATGCTTATGCAGTACGTGAATGCCTTGCGAGGCATTCACGGTTAACAATAAGCAGCACTCCGCATTTCACCGCATCATGTTCAAATGTGGAGTTGGCCAGTCACACAAGGCCTACTTCAAAGAAATATTGCCGTGATGTTTTCGTTTTTGTAGGAAACAGTAAATCTCCTTAACGGGATGTTTCTGCTTGATTCTGCTTTTTACTTGAAGACTGTAGAGGTCTATTAGTCTACTTTAACTTTTACCTTCAGCCAAGAGGAGTGAGAGTTCGAACACTACATATCATATAGGATAGATTATACATAAAATTATATAGACTGGCCATACGTATTGAAAATGGTGAGAACGAAGGTAAAGATACAGTGGCTTTTGATCTTGGTGATACTTAAGTATATCATTACAATTTCGTGTATATCAGAATTTTGACTACAGAGTATGCTACTGCATAGTTAAACAGCCATAAAATTTAGGCAACTAATTGAAACTTCTCCAAAAGAGTGTAAGTAAAGGTCACTACAGCGTCCAGCGTCCGATGCTTCTCCACTAAACCTGTAGAGAACTCAGCACCTGAGACTTCCGTGTTTAGCATGGCCCTCATATTTACTATCACCCATCACTGACACCAAAAAATGGCTACAAATTATCTACAGTTCAAGTGGCCCGAGGGCATTCATTTAGGACTTTTCTGAATGGTTATGGGCCCCACCTGGGATGGGGAAACCAAAATGTCTAAAACATCCTTGAACGCATGATGGAAAACAAAGTAGCCAATTCAAAACAGCAATTTGCATAACCAAAATTTTGGGACGCTCATCACAGCACTAAAAATACTCAAGACCTAAGCTGCTTTGCTGGTATGAGAAGTTCCATCGGGACGTAAAAGGTTAAGATCCACCTTGGAACAATACTCTTTATTTGCGAGGTCCGCCCCATGGTTAATGGCCAAGACTGCAGTTTCAGATCGTTTACATAAGTAAAAAGGACCATTTCGAATCCTGCTCTCGCTATCCAAATCCCAGCTAACCTCATTGATGAAATCAGTAACAATCAATAATTCTCTGTGAAGCCCCAACATCCTCGGGTACGGTGTTTCTTTCGTGTAGATTTTCTTGTCCTTTAAAGCGAACTTGATTTGGTCCCGAACCGGCTCTTCATATACCAATTGATGCGCTGGCTTCAGATACCTCGGATCATGATTTCCGGAAAGCGGACTCAAGCTACCCTTGATTTTGGCGAATAATACCAACGGGTAAAATTCCTTGGACTCTGCACAAGCAGTGGCAGCAAAGAGAGAGGTAAGCAAATATTGAAGTAATCTCATTTGCCTTTCAGAAATGGCGGATATAGCTCTTTACATTTGAAATATTTCAAATTAAACTTTGGATCGGCCCCCTACGTAATTTAGCCAGTCTCAGATTGCCATCCAAACAATGGCTATGAAATCATGTGATTATGACCTAGACTCTTTACATAATTCCTGCATATATGCATCTTTTCCATTTAAGATTAGGACCCTTCAGCCAGACTAAAAAATTTGAGTGCCAACCATGAGCAATTTGCATTACGTTTTTTGGAATTTAGTTGAATCCACTTCGGTTTTTTTGCGATTATTCATTCTTTTTTTTGGTCACTGCACTTCTTCAATCCATCTCATTCTCGCTTCTTCTACACAGAATAAATTCCCGGTCTAGACAGACAAAATCTTGGTTGTGATTGCGATTATGTTGTGAATATTAACATACCAGAAAAGCCACTGTTCGAAAACAAATTAAGGTTTGTATATGTCTGCAAGATGTATTTCCATACCTTGAGACTGGGAAAGTATTAGCGTACAGATTAGAGGATAATCGGGGCCAAAGCTAATTCCAGAAGAGGCTTTTTTTCGTATATTAGTCAAAAAAATTTCGATTTTCTTCAGGAATCCAGATCGATTTTCTTTCAATCCGCCTTTATAATTGTATTGTTGGGGTGATTTATTGAAAAGGATTACTTGATGTTCACGGTATTGCATATAAGCACAACCATCTTATTGCGCATTCACTTCAACCACTCTCACATAAACTGGCTCAGCCAAATAAAAATTTAGGTCGGCTTTCAAAAAACAAAACAATCATGTCTTAAGTGGCAGTGCTCTTTATAAATAGTTTAATAAAACACTAGGGTCTTTTAGGTTTCGAACTCATCAACAATGTAAACATATCATCTCTCACTTTTACCAATAGTGGTTATGGCTTTAGCTGCGCTCCTCTCCCCCGGCGAAGATCAGTTCGTTCATAGCCAAAAGACATTAAAATTGGACTCCAACATCCCGTATGATGATTCTCCAAAAGACAGCTATTTATATAAAATATTGTGCATTGGCCAAGCGGGCTGATGGATTGGTGATACTCCCAGGAGTCAATAAGGGTTTTTTTTACTCCACTGAACTTATTATAGGTTCCAGAGGACACAGAGTTTAGGCGACGGTCTATACGGGCTCGGCGAAAACATGGATGGTAGGCTGCAAAGCCATATGTAGTCTTGGGGCTGAAAACGAGGTGAAGGCGAAACGTGAAACCCCAAACCATGGACCAAAGGGCTCAAAAACTGGCACTACCCAAAATGGCAATAGGGATCTCAAAAACAAAAGAGTCAGACCAAACTATGCCCAAGTTTCCAAAAAAGCCCATATGCTTCCAGACTATAGTAAGGAAACAGGTGTCTTCAACAAGGAAAACTCTAGTTCAATCGAGCTATTCAAAGCTGGGCCTCCATTCTCAAAAATATAATTGTGAGGTCATTTTCTCGTGTGAGAATGCTCTTTGGTGGACAAACGCTGAAGGTATGGGGTATTTTGGGCCTTGGATGTCGAGAGAAAACTTGTATGAAAATGAAGCCAGGGGGATCCAAGATTTCAACCTTCCCTGCGATATTGAAAACGCGGGCTACATTAAGAAAATGACTATATATTCTTGAACGCTACCAACGCCAAGAAGGGCTTTTTTCTTAGGTGCTGTTGATCAAAAGAGGTATATTGGTCAATTGAATACGTTTCGTGGGTGCAAATATGTATAAGTTGCGAAAAATGGAATTCTCTGTTATTCTTACGAGACTTACTTGAAACAAAGCAAGCAGAGACTGTCGAAGCTTTGTTATACTTGGTTTAATTTGAGCAGACGTTTTCCAAAATTATACTATTTGACTTGATTGAAATATTGCTGGCAGAATACTGGCCAAAATGGGACTACTAAAGAGTGGATTGTTCATACATGACGAGTCTGAGCAGCATGTTGCACGAGTTTTTGTGCTTCAGGATACGGGCTCCAGTGAGAAACTTGGGTTCACCTCTCGAGGGCAAATGTACCTTAAAAAATATGCCGGACACTGGGAACCTCTACTTTCCAAGTGCTTATCAGGGTAATACGTTTTTCAGCATTTACGTTGTCTATGAATTGGAAAGTATGGAGCTTCTAAGAGGCTAGGTAAATTATTCTGACAAGAAGGAAACACCATCAAATTATGTCCTCTTCAATGGTTACAAGTTTCAGTGTACCGTTAATGGCCAAACGCAGGCCCGGGAGTACCTAGCAGTACCCACTTACCGACCTATGAGCTACAAATGATATTGGTATGGTCATGAATCGAGCCCAACGTGAGCACCTTCCAGGTTTGAACATCCCCAAAATTGATTTGAAACTGAATAATTCACGGCTCACCGTTTTTTGGGAGCAAACCTGGTTGAAATCGGGTGATAAATAAGGGCCATATTTCTCAGGGCCACTGGCTTTCTTAGTATCATTAAGTTTGTCTCAGGACAGGATTTCCAAGGGTAGTCACGTTTTCAACAGATAAAACAGGTGTCCGATTTTATTTTATTTGACTTCACCTACCGATATTCACGAAAGTCTCTTTTGTCATGAGGTAAGAGGTATAGCTCCACCTAGAAACACTTGCTTCTATCTCCATATGAGTATCCACGAATCCAGTATATACCACCCCAAAAGGGACACGAGGAAAACGAGGAATTCACAATTCTGCCTTGGTTATCCAAGCCCAAGCTGGTTCGGTCGACAAACGGAGCAAAAGTAAAGAAGTCATTGTAAAGTCCCACAGGTAGATTTAATGCGTTGTTGGTATAGGCGTATTTACCCTGTAATACGAACTCAACAGGAGCTTTCAGCAGGTTGCCATAGGATAAGATGTTGAATATGCCTCTTTTCAGGAAAAACAGGGTACTAAAAAGCGGCCTAAACTCTCCATTAATCTTGGCAAAAAACACTAATGGGGTAGCAGAACCAGTACACGCAACAGTAAGAAGAGAGATTAAGATCCAAGAAGTGGTTTTCATTGCAAATTGTGATTCTCCTGGAAAAAAAAGGAAACATTTTTTATAAAAACGGTCAAACAGAAATTGGCCTGCCCATAGAGCTACAGTGGGTGACACATTGTGTTGTGAAGCCCAGGCGAGGAGAAGAATTGAGTGAATAGAGCCCAAAAAGGAAATCGATCATGCCTTCGTATATGCACACCGTCCGAGGAAACGGGCCTGAATAGCATTAGATCATGCAAAATATGTTAGATTGTAAATCAAGTGACTAATAGAAATATTGTCTACGCCATGTGTTTATTAATTGCACTAATTAATGGTGAACTGCACATTTCTGGTAAATGAAAAATGTTCTTTTCGGAAAAAATGTTCTTTTCGGTAAAAAAAATTAAAACAATCAAGCTGGCTCTATCCCAAGTATCTTCCTGTCCTTTAATGGTTGGTCTGTAGTCAGATCCATTTCTGGTACGTCACTAGGCTACCTCCGCTCTTCCTGCATACTAGCTCTATATTCTCACAGTATCTCGATACGCTATGCATGTGTCTACGTCCTGTCTTCCAGGCTTCATAGTCCATAAATTTTTTTTAAAATTTTTTAATTTTGATGTAAAACTCCAAAGTCTTTAGTCCACCCCCGCCTATAAATTCTAAAAACTTTTTACCTCTTTTTTTTCTAATTCTTTATAGTCCCATGGTCTCTCTACGTCTCTATATCTGGTATTTCTTGGTGTTTTGGTTCTTCTAGTTTTTTAACTGATAAAGTAGCTAGTGGTTCTAAAATAGGTGCTCTATTTATTGAACCAGCAAATGGGAACATTTTTCCTATAAAGTTCAAAAATAATGGTGTACCCGTATTACAGAAACTTAATAATATATTTGATGTACTGCTAATAAAGACATATAAGTTAATAAACCTTGGTAGTAATATATCAATCTATCATGATATCTATCATATAAAATACCACCTGCTATAAATAAGTAAGATACATACTATAGAGCAACTAATAAAATAATATAATGTAATGGTGGACCTCTATGTCTATAGTCCACCTCTTCTCTATTTCAAAGTCTATATATTATTTTCCCTTGTCCGGGTACATTTATTATCTCTCTAGGCTTCAAAAGCTTTAAATGTGTCGATTTCTAGTCTAATTTCTAGTCTAGCTCTATGAATTTCATAGCCGATACTTTTTTCTACCATATAATTTATATCTGGAGACCACATGTATTGTTTTGGTGGGATGATAAAAATCATAGAAAATGGGGACTTCCTGTTTAACTGAATACATAGTACTTTAGAATTTGAACGGGTATAAATGCATAATCTGTCTTTAGGAGGGTGTGTTCAAATAACCGTGAGTGGTTTCTCGAATATGGGATATCTTACATTTGTTACTATACATTGTTAAAGTGGAATTAAATATTATCATTGAGTCGAAAGGTGATCACTAGATCAAGAGGAAGTGTCGGATTTCATTGTAGGAAGTTGAATCCGCTCGAAAAGTGTAACGAAACCTATTGGATTTAAAGAATCGTCAGGAAAAAGACTGCCAACATTGGTAGCAATGTCATGAAGAGATTCGCCTGTTGCTTGTGAGAACGTCCTTCAAGAATTGTAGGTTGTGACGCTGGAGAACCTGGGCTCCTAGAAGGAGAAGATGGTGTTGACGAGATTACCAAAGTGGTCAAGCTGTAAGTTGAAGTAGACGTATCGTGATGTACTGAAGTGGTATCAGTACTGGGGTGAGTTCCTGACTCACCTATTTCACTTGATCCATTGGATTCTTGGGATCTCGATTTACCTGGACCACCTGGCACTGCTGGCACACCAGGTGCACCTGATGCAGAAGCAGAAGTGGTGGTAGAGCCAAACGACTCTGTTTCTGTGTCTGTTTGGGTTCCAGTTCCTGTTTCTGTTCCAGTAGTAGTTCCAGTTCCTGTTGTAGTTTCAGTTCCAGCTTTGGTTTCGGTTCTAGTTTTGGATTCAGTTCCAGTTGTAGCTTCAGGTCCAGGTTTGGTTTCACTTCCAGTAGTGGATTCAGTTCCTGTTTTGGATTCAGTTTCAGTTTTGGTTTCATTTCCTGGTTTGGTTTCATTTCCTGTTTTAGTTGTTGGTGTAGCGTTTTCGCTAGTGACTTTGTCTGAAGTTGGAATGTCACCGGTAGTTGTTGTTGTACCTGGTGAGGACAGAGTAGTACCTTCAGCTTCGCAAAGACTGCAAGAGGTAAGAATCACTGTTTTTGTATTGGTCTTCGTAACAGTTATACCATTGCTAGTTTCCACAATGATAATGGTTTCTGTAGTGCTTTCCACTACAGGACTTGGTGCGGTCGATGCAAAACTTGATGAAGACGTTGATGAAGACGTTGATGCCGAGATTGATGCCGGATTAGATACTGTGGAATCCAGAACACTTGTTTCTGGGATTGACAGCAAAGGAGCTGATCCATCAGATCTCGGGCGTGATGAAATAGTAGTGGTTTCCTCCGATGGTCCCGAAGAGTGACTGGGCTTTCCCGGCTGTGTAGTCTCAGAAATGGTTGTGGAGCTGGCAGAAGCAAAGCGTGATGCTGTATTTGATTTTGAGCTTGGAATAGTGCTGCTGGGAATAAAAGATGCACTTGAAAAAGAGCCAGAAGCAGAAGCTGAGGACGTTTGCGAGGTCAATGAGGTAGACGGTTTAGCCGGTGCAGTAATAGACGAACTCGATCTGGTTTCGGCTTCACTTGATGAAGACGATTCAATTGTCGAGCTGGGCACGTAAGACGAATTCCATCCGCCACTATGGTATGGAAGAGATGAGGACAGCACAGAAACGAACGTCGAAGAATATTCAGACGATGTGACCAGAGAAGCGTCAATTGAAGATACAATGACACTGGAAGAATCAGCTGTGGTTGACCCGGAGGAGCTGGAAAGGGGAATTGATGAAGATTCAGTAGATCCACTGAACGTCAGCGAATGATATTCTGAACTGGAAGGATTATTGGGGACGACGCTTGAACTTGAATCTGAAGGCAAAGTTGACAGTGAAACCCAGGTTGACGAAACGTATTCAGAGGTCAGGCTTTCACTCGATGTTGGAACAGATGATGAGACATCCACTGATTGACTCCACGAAAGTGAATCAGTGGAATGCGACCCCGAAACGGTAGTTGAGGGATTTGCAGACTCGCTCCAGGATGACGAGGTGATGGACATAGACTCTGAAGCAGATGAGGAAGAGACTTCTGGGATAGAATTCAGAGAGGTGACAACAATCTCAGAAGATGAAGAATGTTGCGACGAAGTAGACGGAATCAACGAGGAAGAAAAATCCTCAGATTCAGAGCTCCAAGCAGAGGAAGTCACAGTATCGGTTTCGGAACTCACGGTAGATGAGCTATATTGAGGGTTGGTATACGACTCAATCTCACTGGACGAACTAGTCAGACTCGAGAAGCTCTCCGAAGCTGATGAAAAAGTCAGACTAGAGACACTTTCAGAATTTGAAGGAGAAGTCAGACTCGAAAAACTTTCAGAATTTGAAGGTTGAATCAGACTAGAAAAGCTCTCAGGAGCTGATGAAGGTACAATCAGACTCGAATAGCTCTCAGAAGCTGAAGGAAAAGCCAGACTAGAAACACTTTCAGAGGCTGAAGGGGAAGTCAGACTCGAAAAACTTTCAGACTTTGAAGGTTGAATCAGACTAGAAAAGCTCTCAGAAGCTGAAGAAGGTACAATCAGACTTGAAAAGCTCTCAGAAGCGGACGAAAAAGACAGACTTGAAAAACTCTCAGAAGCTGACGAAAAAGAATTTGAAGGAACAGTCAGACTCGAAAAACTCTCAGAGGCTGAAGGAACAGTCAGACTTGAATAACTCTCAGAAGCTGATGAAAAGGTCAGGCTCGAAACACTCTCAGAAGCTGATGAAAAGGTCAGGCTCGAAACACTCTCAGGAGCTGACAAAAAAGTCAGACTCGAATAACTTTCAGACTCTGATGAAGGTTGAATTAGACTAGATAAACTTTCCGAATTTGAAGGAACAGTCAGACTTGAAAAACTCTCAGAGGCTGATGAAAAGGTCAGGCTCGAAACACTCTCAGGAGCTGACAAAAAAGTCAGACTCGAATAACTTTCAGACTCTGATGAAGGTTGAATTAGACTAGATAAACTTTCCGAATTTGAAGGAACAGTCAGACTTGAAAAACTCTCAGAGGCTGATGAAAAGGTCAGGCTCGAAACACTCTCAGGAGCTGACGAAAAAGTCAGACTCGAATAACTTTCAGACTCTGATGAAGGTTGAATTAGACTAGATAAACTTTCCGAATTTGAAGGAACAGTCAGACTTGAAAAACTCTCAGAGGCTGATGAAAAGGTCAGGCTCGAAACACTCTCAGGAGCTGACGAAAAAGTCAGACTCGAATAACTTTCAGACTCTGATGAAGGTTGAATTAGACTAGATAAACTTTCCGAATTTGAAGGAACAGTCAGACTTGAAAAACTCTCAGAGGCTGAAGGGAAAGTCAGACTGGAAAAACTCTCTGGAGCAGACGAGGGTGAAATCAGACTAGAAAAGCTCTCAGGAGCTGATGAAGGTTGAATCAGACTCGAAAAACTTTCAGGAGCGGATGAAAAAGTCAGACTAGATAAGCTCTCAGACTCTGATGAAGGGACAATCAGACTAGTAAAGCGTTCCAGCGCCGAAGACGAAACTATACCAGAGTGACTTTGAACTGGGGTTGGAACAACAATTATGACAGTGTCTGTTGATATACCCGTCCGCGTAGTCGTAGAAGTATAAGAGTATGGCCAGGTGGAAGTGGTGGTGGTGTAGCAAACCGACTGTGCAAACGACAATTGGTAAACCTGAGACGCAATGTCTTGATGCACAACACCGCTGGGAGTTTTCCATGTTGTCTTGAGACCAGCATTGGTTATCCAGTTGAAAGTCACAATCTTCAAGGGGTAGTAGACACCAGCCTGTAAATCAAAACTTGCAGTGAAAGTGTTGGTATCAACATTGCCTCCGCCTCCTGCAGGTCCAAGAGTGTAGATGCTGAAGTTACCCGTAACACTTCCACTAGCGTCGTTACAGCATGATTCGCCCGATCCGAATTGCAAGGAAGCTCCGTTGTCGGCATTGAGAGTGAAGGTGTAAGAGCCGGTTTCCGTGGCTAAGAAAAAGCCACTCAATTCCAAAGTGTAGTTGGTGGTTGTGATGCTTTGCCCATAAATAAATCCATTCACGACTGTAGAATCCGGGACATTGTTGGTGATTGAGAAATCCGAAGCCGTGACTCCTGAAGTCAGTTTCAAGTAGCCGAATTGCTTGTAGCCTGTGGTGAAAAAATTAGCATCCCACCCGGCTCTGTTGAAATTGGGATACCGGTAGTAATCGACCAAGAACCCTTGGGAACCCACCGAATCTGGCGTGCAGCCAATATCGGCAAGTGCCAGCGCAAAGAACAAGAAGAAAAAGGGAAGAATCATTCGCCCTTAAGCGAAAAAGAAAAAAAAAAAAATGGTTTCATTGCTAAGCTTTGGGGGTTTCAATGATTAAATATTCTATGGCAAATCATAAGGCTTGGCCCCTATCTACAGCCGTTTCATGGGCGTACTGAAGCCCGGTACTCACGACACACAGGTGCATGAAAATATGTGAGATACCTGCACACTTCGCTTCATGCTGAGTACCTTTGCTGCAAGTGCGGCATATACTACGTCCACCCCCACCAAAGTCTTTAGAATACACTTGTTACCGGAACAAGTGAGAAGGGACATTCGAGCAGAGCGACTTTAAAAGACTTTTCAAATTCCAGCGCATGTAAACTTTACCATAACCCGCAATCCGTCTGGGCTGCTGAGACCCTGGCAGCCACGAGCTTTAGGCTGCATCGCATCTTGGCGACCATTCGTATATGCAGGTGAAACACATCTGGACTTTGAAACAGCCTCACCGGGCTACTACCGTAAATCAAGCAGACCAATTAGGTTGTTCACGCCGGGTGACATCATCAGCAAGCATTTTATTGGGCGAGTCGTGTGCGACTCGAGTATCACTTCCGTTTCGAATATACGTTGCTTCCACACAAATAATTGTCACGTCATACCACAGCATCGTACTCGCTAGACAGTAAATTTACGAGGCTTAAAATAGGACAAGCCCCAATAAGGAAGATTCTGGATTAGGACAAACAATAAATTAAGACAAACTCTAAAAGAAAAAAAAAAATATATACGAGAAACTCTAAGAAGGAAAAACTCTTAGAAGGAAAAACTATAAGAAAGAAAAACTTTAAGAAGGACAAACTTTAAAATAGAATAATCTCTGACATGTTGAGTATCTATTTTTATCCAAGCCCTATTGGCTGTGTTCACCTGTTGAGCTGCCTGCA
This sequence comes from Metschnikowia mauinuiana, assembly GCA_002374555.1. Classification (NCBI taxonomy): domain Eukaryota; kingdom Fungi; phylum Ascomycota; class Pichiomycetes; order Serinales; family Metschnikowiaceae; genus Metschnikowia; species Metschnikowia mauinuiana. The sequence continues at coordinate 223,726 of NKZY01000647.1, read as the reverse complement.
TACAGTGCTTTTTAGTGCGACATGTACCTTCCGAGCAGTGGAGTGTCCCAAACCAACCGTCCGTTTCAGAGCCCCAAAAGTCGCGCACTGGACTGCCGACCAAATGCGAATACGAAATGATTGGTTTCTGATGGTGCAGTTCGTTACAGAAATTCGCACCTAATCTCTGAAACAAAAAGAAAAAAACAGCCAGTCAATCACTTCTATATGAAGTAATGCTCCTACTCACATTAAAAATTATTGATACGTCATTTATATCCAGGAGCCAATTTTTTATTTCTTCAAACCAAATCACAGACCAAATCACAGTTGACTTGGAACGGGTACGAACCTGCCATATTGTGGTTTGGGAGGGACCTAGACCTTCTGCTTCATGGACGTGGATGGGTCCCTGCATTTACGAGTGAAGACAGATAAAGAAAGGGTACGCCACTGATATGCAGGAGCGAAGATCACCCGTCGGAACAAGTTGCCTGAAGCCTAGAGAGGACAACACACACAAAGTAATCAGTTCAGCTCGGGTCAGCAAATAAAAGAGTTCCTAGTAGATTTAGTACAGACAAAAATTTTCTGGTATTAGTTAAGAGACAGACAAGAATGTTCTGGTATTCGTTATGAGAGACAAGATAACAAAAGACTGAGATGGTTCCTGAGGTTCCACACTTCTTAAGAAATTGGAAAACCATTGACTTCACCGATTCAGTCTCGAAATCAGCTCATGGTAAATCACAACATCGCTAGCCCCAGCAGTCTGTCCCAAGACTGCACATTACTTCGACATACGTTCCCAATTGATGTAAATGTCACAATCTCCATTAGAGATGCAAACCTCCACAAGCTATTTTCAAAGACGCTCCCATTAATAGTGAATGTTTGATGGTATCTCAAACCAACACAAAGGGTTTTTCTCGTCAGATGGATTTTCTTCAAGCTGAGAAGGCGTTACGTCCGGTACGTTGAACTAATCGTCAGTTTCGTAAGGCAAGAAGTAGATTTCCACCTCGAAACAATCTTCCAAACTCTTGGCCCGGTATTTGTTTACAATCCCCCTGCCCGGCCCACCTTTCATGCCACACGAATAAAAAGGACCATCACGAACTTTCCAATCTCGCTCATATCGCAAGGGAGTCCGAGGAATTCCAGGACCGAACACCAAACTGGCCCTGTGGATCCGCGCAAATTGCTTGATATTATTTTGTATGGTATAGGCCTGTTTTTCTTTATAGTTGAACTGAAGGAGTTTGCCGTAGGAATCTCCATAAGTAAATATGCTCTGATTTTCATGATGTGCAAGGTACATTCCAGTGAGAGGCTCAAGGGTATTGTTGACTTTTGCATAAAAGAGCCATGGAAGTTTTGCCAACAGAGTGGCAGCGAAAAGAGACACGGCAATGAAATGAGTTATTTTCATGATATTTCTGAGATGCTTCTACCAGGAGGAAACCTGCCTGATTTATAGGACTGTGGGGCTTTCTAATGCCGTTTTTTTGCCGTTAAAAGAGCACAATCATCGATCACGCATCTCTGACCACGCACCTCTGTGTAGTGGCACCACCAGAAAGACAAGGAAGAGTGGCCCCTTTTCAGGAAGTTTAGCCCGGTTTTATAACAATGGGTCAGTGTGGTGGTCATGTGCCATGGAAAATAGAGAAACACGCAACATGAGTCAGCCTTAAAGACTGCTGACTGTGGCAGCATTTAATGAGGAGACCACCTAATTACCTCACGACGCCTTTTTCAGCATGAGTTTGCCGTTCATGGAAATATTACACCTTTTTTCATGGTCATTCGAGAAATTCTGCAAGAGCGTCATGGGCAAATACTCAGTGAAAGGGTACTGACGTGGTCATACAAGTCACGCAGGAAATTTTTGGTGGTCGTAGAGAGCAAAAAACATCTGAGGTTCACTCCGGACTTGGTTTCTGTGCTGCAGAGCAAGATGGGTATCTTTATCTCTAAACAAGAACACCCACTCCTGCGTACTTGATCCTGTGTTGGGTCACTTGAGCAAAATAGACAAGAAAAAGAAATTCTTTTTTGATTAAGGGATCAGAAGCGACCTTGGTTTTTAAATAAATCAAATTGTCATCAAAAAAAAAGACTATCAATTGGACCCTTGCGAGGTCAAAACGGGCAGGTTTGACAGGGCTGTTGAACAAATTGCCTTAGATATCCATGCCATTTTGGCTCTGCGATATAAAAGAGACAAAAAAGAAGATAAATGATATCAAACACTCGTGCATCGTCTTTAGAACAATATAAAGAGTCATTTCAGGTGCAAACCCGGTCGCCATATCTAATGTCATTTAGGTTGGTCCATTTCACATAAATCTTTGGCTGCCCCAAATTCAGCCAACTCTCTTTTCCTTTTCGTAATTTATGTAAAAACTGGTCAAACTCTGAATTTACCGTTCTTCAAGCTCTCTCCATCAGTCTATGTGAGCAGCACCGAAAACCATGCTAAAGTGCCGGAAATCACTCCTAAAAAAAAATACACTTTCCAGAAAAAGTAGTTTATCTTATTCCAAATTTCTTTTTCTCTAGAATATCCAATAAAATCCGTTCATTGATAAGTGAGGTTTCCTCCCTGCTCGGAAATAAGGAAGGTATGTGGTCACTTTATGACGGGTTGCATGCAGGGTCCATACGTCACGTATTGAAAAGCGCGCGAAGACCAATGTCAGAAGGCACAGTTTCTTCAGCACCTACAGTGAATATGGTTTTTTGGTGAGAATTGCAGCCATGGAATTTGATGATATAATTGTAAGAAATTTTATAGTGTCAATAAAGAAGCTTAAAAAAAATGAATTGTTTTTTTTTAGGAATTCGGAAGTGTGTTTGGTGACAAGATGAAGATGTACTGGTGTTTTGGGAATTTGAGCGCGGTGAGCACTGGAATTCGGAATTCGCACCAAATATTCAGTACGAACTCAAGTCTCATTACTGTTTCTAATCTTCAGTAGTTTATATTTGACGTGATTATGTGATTTATATATTGATAGATCTGGAAACCAAATTTTTAGTACAAAGGTACCGAAAGTGTCCAAAAACCAATGCACCAGACTTTCCCGACTAGTGCTGACTTCATTTTCGTCACTCCACACCTCCAGACCTCCAAACACTTTTATTTCACATTCCTATTAAGGTAAAGACCATAGGCACTGGACCTCAAAGGATAAAATCATATCTTCGAAAGAATTGTACTCTACGTAATCTCTATACCTTTAATTTTTTGGAGTAGAAGAGCATCTGTACTGAGTGCTGCATACTATTCTGTACCTACCACTACAATATACAGGAGTATGCAGACCATCCGAGACCGTTTATATATAAATATATATATATATAGATGTATTTCTGTAGTGAGTAATAAAAGAGTTTTTGCCCTTTCTCTGCTTTTAATGGTGTCACTGGTCAGGATTTAATCGGGATTGAGTCACGAATGAGGCTGCACATCACGTGCGATGGAGGAACGAGTGAGGAGTAAGCGAAGCCCTGAGCTACTACCATATTCCAGCCTTCCACCCAAATAATTAACCTTTACGTTTCACTTGGAATGTGATGAGATCACTGGATACTTCTTACCAGAAATTGATATTTTCACGAATCAGCCTGCGGTATCATCTAATGAAATATCTAAAGTATCTTTAGAAATATCTACTAGATGCACTGGTGGATCATCTCACCAGACAGTGATTAGAGGTTTTGAACAATACTTAGTGTCTAGCCGTAGACAAGACTAGACAAAAGATAAGACACTAGACAGAACACTAGACAGAACACTAGACAGAACACTAGACAGAACATAAGACACTGGAAACTAGACACTAGACACTAGACACTGGACACTGGACACTGGACACTGGACACTGGACACTGGACACTGGACACTGGACACTGGACACTGGATACTGGACATTGTAGTTCTCCGACACCCAAGGAATGTGGGTGCACTATACGCCAGACCTCAAATCCAGTTCTTCTGCTCTAAGCGAAAAGGAATTTTGACTCAAAAAAAACCGGTAGTTTTGGGGCTCAGAAGTAAAACCAAAAGTTCTGAGATGAAGCTGATAATCTAGCAGTATAGAGTGCACTGATTGGCTGCAAAAACGCACCATGCACACTTTTATATATCTGCAGGCCATTTTTGCAACTTAAAATGTCACCGTTCCGCAACAAACACCAGTACACCAGGTACATGGCTTATTTATCCAGGACAACAAAGCAGCCAGCTCAATTTTGTTTTGTTATTTATTTAGAGTTTGGAATATAGGCGAGTCTCTCGGGAAGCACATAGTCTAACGTGTACTGGTATTACCCCAAAAATACATCATGTGTATTCAATACTTAATACCCTAGATAATCAGAGATGACATCATTTTAAGAGCGGGAATTTTTTCTTTTAAACCCACAAAAGTAACCGTTTAATCTCGCTTTAATATCAAGAAAGATGCTAATACGGAAATTCCAGTTTCCAATTTCCATATCATTGGTAAGAGGAGAGATAACCACGTCCATGACTTGTATGGAGGGTGCGCGCATACCGGAGATGTATTCCAGACATGAACCTGAAAGACCAGAACCAGAGACATTGTGAAGTCCAGATTACCCCGAAATCTTGGTCTTATTGAGTATATTTATTCTATGAGAGCTTCACGATTCTGAGTCTTTTAAGCTATTTTTTAGAGTACATGATTAGTCATACAATCATTTTGTAAAGTGGCCTTAGCGTACATGGCTGGTTCGGAGAAGGCCGCGCAGTGCCGTGACAAGCTAGGGACAGCTGGGTGATTTCCCATTCTACAGGATCAAGGAAAACCAATTCCGGTCCCCCACCAACCATTTTTGGGGGTATCCCATTGTTTGGAAGAAGAGCTTCAGAAGACATGTTTGTTTAAATGCACACCCACCATCCCAGGAATTATCGCTCGAATCGGTCCAGCCAGCTGCATTCTATTATACCCATAGACTGTTTCCCTCCTAAACACTTCCAAGAAATCAAATACCGATTTTCAGCATGAAACACAGTAAGACAAATTCTTACTAGTAGTTCATTTACTACTTTGAATAAATAGCAAAGAATTAGCACTTCCAGCCGGCCGTATTATGCAAAAACACACACACTCCTATCAATTTTCTGACACCTTTCAACTTTCCCATACTCTGGATGTCACACTTTCTTTCGTATCTGGGACAATTCTTTACGCATCTTGGCAAAAAAATAGAGTGACTTGTTTCTGAAATGTACATGTTTCCGAAAATGTCTTCTGTCAGCGAACCGGTTTCTCAAGTTAATCTTTTCTAAAAATATGTGTCAATGTGGGATAAGGTGGACTTGATTTTCCTAGAGATCATACTCGTAAGTTCAAATAGTACACCATAATAATTCTTAGGGATGCACAAATTTTTATTTGACACAAGGGTATTTTTACAGCTGCAGAAAGCACGTTCAGGAACAATTGATTCAATTTGTGAGGTTCTGATGCACCTACTATGATTTGAAAAAGGACAAACAGCTTTTTATAAAAGAAGGAATTCAAAGTGGTTTCTAGAGTCACGCATCCGGAACAATAAGATCAATCCGTGACCATTGCCCGATTTAAGCACACCGGTCCATGCACACCAGAAAATGTCATCCTAAACAAGTAAAAATTCCCTGAGTTGACCTTTTGATCATCCCCGAATCCAAGACTTAAGAACGACGCTGCGACTGAAAACCAAGTCTCCTTTGTGATTTCCTACCTTTTCCACCTCAAATATTTTCGTAGAAAAAGAGTAATTTCCATCTAGTGTAAATTCAGTGGGAATGCCCTGGGAGTCATGAATGGAATAGCTTGTAAAGTCAGACTCTTCTCCCCCGTACCTTCCTCAAAATGGCAAAAGCGTTTCATTGGATTCGGCAGAGAAGTCCCATGGAAGCATGGAAGCAATGGGGTTTCACAACTTAGTGGCACAGACAAAAGAGACGAAAAAAACAAATGAGTCAATTTCATGATGTTTTTTTTTTCGGTTTTTCTGACTACTAATAAGAGACAACCTGCTTTCTTTATAGGCAGCTGGAATGCATTCCTGTCATGGATTTTGGAGCCATAAAACTGGCGGTCATGAATTTTGGAGCCATAAATTTGGAGGTCATGCCCTGGTATATACACTCGGCCTGCACATATTCCCCTTCTGATACGTGACAGCCAGAATATGCCATGAATGCCATCAAGTACAAATCACCATTATGGCTGATTGACTCCCACGCACGTCACCCAACGCCATCACACCAAGGTCCCTCTATTCAATCGTAAAGCCCCATTGATGTAAACTCCACACCTCCCCTTATAGTTCTTCAAAACGTCCAAAATGCCCCTTCGATGAGCGTTTCCATAATAGTGAAAGGAACATGGCTTTTCACTCAGAATCACATGCACAGTGTCCTCGTCTTCCAACACTATAGACTTGGTTCTTCTGTTGTATGGCAAAAAGTAGACCTCAACCTCGGCACAATAATTGGTGCCCTGACCTAGAGCTTGGTGCAAGACCTTGTGGGTTGACCCGCCCATTACTTGACACATGTAGAAAGGCCCTGTGGAGACTTTCCCGTCAATACCCACATCGAAGGTTGTAGGAGTGACTGACTCACCGAAGACAAAGTCATTTTCCCGAAGCCCTACAAACTGCCGGCCAGTTTCTCCCCTGGTGTAAGCATATTGGTTTTGTAAGATGAATTCCACGGGCTCTGCCCCCGGATCTCCATAAGTTAACATGGTCACATTTCCCAAGCGGCCTCCTGAAGCAATCCCAGAGAGCGGTTCAAGCTTGCCATTGATTTTGGCAAAGAATACATATGGCGGTGTGGCCCACGCAGTTGATGCAACAAGAGAAGCGGTAAGTAAATGACTTGGTTTCATAAGATCTCTGATGCTTCTGGAGGGACAAACGGTCTCTTTTTATAGTTTCAAGGTAAGGTGTCACGTATTTGGCTCGAAACAATGGACATACAAGTCTATTGCTCTTATTCGTGCGGACACCTGCATTCATAGAGCCAAAACTATCATCCAAGAAGGTTAATTCCGATTCCTTCAACCCGCTTTGTATGGAAATAAGCACACTATGGGCCACAAAAAATATGAGTGCTTTATATCCGGTCGTACCCAAGCTATGGTCTTTAATAATTTGACCTCCCCAATGACTTAAGCTCGCCATTGATGTAAACGTCACACTCCCCATCTTGGTCTCTCACATGTTCAGTAAGGTCTTTGAGAGCATGTTCTCCTAAATAGTTCACGGCACATGGCACTTTCAGCTGAAATAGGGGATCTCCATTTTTCTTCGAATTAGGTCTCCCTTTAAAATGAATGTCACAATGCTCATCATGGGTTTTCAAAAGACTTGGGAGAGTCTTGTGTACATCTTTTCCGTAATAATAATAGTTACATGGCGTACTACCCACGAACAGAGAGTTCCAAACTTCAGGTGAACTTACCCCAATCTTGGAAGCAGTTTCAGGAAGCACGACGGACTGAGTATTTCTGTCGTAAGGAAGAATGTAGACCTCGACCTCAAAACAAAATTTAGCTCTTTTCGCTGACGCTGATCGGAGAATTCCGCGTGCTGGGCCACCAAGTAACTCACACGAATAAAACGGACCAGAGTCAACCATCGATTTATCATTCAAATTCAAGTGAGAAAGAGAGTTATTGGGACCAAACCCCAATTCATCATGGTAGAATCCCACATAATCCCACTCTAATTTCTCGGTATTCAAAGCGTAGTTGTTTTCCAAGCTTAACTCAGCTGGGGTAGTGGCTGGGTGTCCATAAGAAAATACGCTCATACGGCCAAAGCGTTCTCCAAGATAAATCCCGGAGAGCGGCTCAAGCGTGTTGTTGACTTAGGCAAAGAAAAACAACGGATACTTGGGGTGCACCGAGGTAGTGGCGGCAGCAAGAGAGGTCACAAGGGAACCAATAATCAATGGAGTCTTCATGAACATCCAAATACTCCTAGGAAAAGCTTAGTGGCTATTTATAAGGAAGGCCAAAGCTTAACGAGTGTCACGTTTTGCCTTCAGAACAATAGTCGGAGCGAAATGACCAAGATATGACTCATGCACACTTCCTGCATTCACAGGGTCACCATAGCAAAATCCGGGAAACTTACTCTTATCCGGCCAATTAACTGACTGACCTTTCTGCAAGAATAATGAGATCCAGTGATTCGTCGTATCAAAATCAATTTGTAAGAAATCCGCCAAACATTTTTTTTCACTCTCCACTTCTGATACCAATCCTTAGTGTAAATAAAGAGTTTCTCATTTAACTCCGTTAATAACGTTTACCCTTAGTTATGAATACCACCACACCTTGCAACGAGTCTTAGGGTGTAAGGGTCTATATATATTCAGCTTGTGTATAAAATAAGTTCATCGGCCACACCACAGTCAAAAAAAGTGACATAAGAAAATATATCTACCTTAACGTGATCTTGAATTTCTATATCTTTTTAGAAGTGAAATGGAGGGTAATGTATAAACCAGAGTCGCGCGCGAGCCACGTATCACGTGCCATTTATCAGGCTGCGAACTGCACACACCAGTAGCTGGAACAGTACAGGATTATTCATGGCAGTACACGATTGATTATTACGTAATGCGGTTGATTCCCAATATAGGTTTGTTCCTGCACATACGTCCCCCGGAACTTGCCATGGCACGAGTCCTTATCAGGTTATTCCGATTCATGCCTCTGTAGTTCGCATATGATAATCCTAATACCTTCAGCCAAGACAACCTAGCACCAGACACAATGTTCATTGGGTTTTTTCAATACATATTAGTAATTGAGTATCTACATTACTCAATCACACATGTGAGTATTGGCTTGGCTATGTCAAACCGACGGTGTTTGAAGTTCTGTCTACTTTTTTAAGGGTGAGTCACGTGACCGGTCCGACTACATGCACTCCGCGAATGTGTCGATAGCATTTCGCATCACGCCGCAGATCTTGATAACCTAGTATTTTGACAGCAGAGACCGCCAAGTTTTGACAAACTCGAAAAAACAAACTTTTTTAAAATAAGAACTTTTTTAAAATAAGAAAATGGTCCAAAATATCCCGGTCACGTGTTTTCTGGATTTACTCCAAATTCTGTTTTTTTGCATCCATAAACATTTATTTACAATTCAACCCGTTTTTTCTTCAAGCTCTCACCTGGCTGTGCGAAAGTAAAAACAGGCCAAAAAAGCACGACTCATGAATATTGCCCAATGATGATTCCAAAAAAATGTTCCAAAATAACGTTTCCAGAAAAATATCCCAAAAAAATATTCCATGAAAGTTCACTTTTTGTTATTTTTTTTCCCGCTAAATGCTGCCTGAGATTACCTACAGAATGACACCATCCACGACTGTAGAGCCTAGCCAGATACTTTCACAATGCAGATCCAATATATATGATTAATAAGGCTGTCATTTCAGATTCAGGGAGACTGAAAAAAGATCTCTTGAAATCTTTGGTTTTTAGATAGGAACGGTTAGAAAAGTGGGGGAAATCCATACTTCTTGTGGTGAGGCCTGCATATAAGCAGCGAGGCTAATTCCCGCTAGCTTGAGGACCAGTTAAAGGCTTCGGGTAGATTGACTATGGTGGGGTTTAAGTTAAGCCTTGTAGATTAATTAAGGCGTGAAATAAAATTCAATAAAGTTTAGAGTGTAACGAAATAAACAAGTGTAATGTGTCTATTGTACTCGTTTGAGTACCACACGACCCTAGAAACAATCAAAGGTTAGGGAACGAACGGGCCGTTGGAAGTCTGCAGAGAACTTTAGTACTGATTGATTCATGAAACTGATTAGTAGAATAGACCCAATATATTTTTTCCTGACTTTTCGAAAATCACGTGACTCTCACGTTTTTTTTGAAAGAAATCGCTTCTTCACCTCTGCTCGTACCCTCGTAAGCCTTAGAGAATTATTGAGTCAATCTTATCAAATTCTCTATGTAGTAGGTTCGCCAGTAGTTACAGGCCTATATAATGGAGGTGGCCGACGCTCACCAGGACAACTTCACTTCGAAAACATCTTTAAAAGTGCCGTTCCAAACCGTGCATAATTTTTGCAACCTTTAAATTACCGTATTCGTCAACATAGATTGATAATGCAGGAGGAGGGGTATCTTAGTAAGTTTAAACAGGAAAAGAAACAGAAACCCGTACACCGCGACTTAGGCGCACTCAAAATCACCTTAAAAACACGCACTCAAAAATGAGAAAACACGCACTAAAGAAATGCTGAGCACTTGCATATTGTGCGACACCTCTAAAAGCGCATTCAAACCGAGCCTAATTCCAACGGACAAACTAGTAAATTTCTTGGACAATTTTGGACAATTTTGGACATTTTTAGACAGACCCGTGATATTCAAACATTACATCTGGGACACGAGTTCAAGTAACTTTGATGCTTATTTCCAGGCAAGTTCTCGACTGTCTTTGTAAGGTCTTTGTCTGGGGACTGTAAGCTTGTCTAGAGAAAGGTTCGAACAACTCAATCAATTTATGTTCAATAGTTCATTTACTGGTGAATCCATTGGGAAACGAAAATTGAAAAAACCTGTGTTTTTTAGAATTCCGAAAAAACCGGTCCTACTTTAATATTGGTCTATTGTTCTTATTGTGAGTTGAACATTTGGTCCTTTAGTGAAACGAGGGCCAAAATTTTTGTTACAGATAATTAGATGCAAAATTCAAGATTGGTTCAATTTAGTCACGGTTTTTGATGACTCACGATTTCAGCTAGGAATTTGGGGTCTGTTTGCCGTGAAGAGAAACAGAGTTTCAGTCGCTGCGTTGCTGGCACGTGACCGTGCATCTTGACGAGGTGTACGGATGTCATTAGTATCACCAGCTCCAGTAGCTTCTACCCACGATTCAACCAAAAATCTTAGTCATTCATGACCATTTCATTGATTTAATAAAAAAAATTAACAGCTTTGATATATGGAAATTTGTCGAAATAGCAATATAAGTGAAATCTTTGAAGTGTGGGGTACACGAGAAGTAAAGCCGACAATGCATGACAATGGATGACAATGGATGACAATGGATGAACGGATTGGGAGGGTTCAAAGTAATATAAAAACTGGCCTATGCCACCGTCTTTTCAAATTGCTACATCTATTCACGAAAAATGAAACTTTCGTACTTTTTACTTGCCCTTATTTCTACGAAATTTGCTTCCGCAGACAAACCTGCCGAAGAGCCCAAGCTTTCCGTTCCCTTCCAGAACATCGGCTTTGACATAGACGACCCCGATGAAGAAAATGATGATGATGAATCTAGAATGGAAACCATGCACCTCATTGGCTCTTTGACCAACAACTTAATTGCTGCCGTGGACGAATTGGCTGACATCTCCGGCATACCTTTGGGGGATTTGATTAGTTATCCATGCTCAGCTTCATCTCGCCAGGCCCGGGAAAGAGTGACTACCCATGAATGGAATGAAGCCACGAGAGCTATAATCAAGAGCGCCGAAATTGAATTGAAGTACGTGGAACTTCTCTATGCAGCCGGAAACCCACCGGTGATGGATATGAGCCCGGACACTATGTGAGACTTTTCTTGAACGCAGTCAATGCCAGGGAAGTGAGCGGGAATTTTGATACTAGAATATTTCAAATATGAAAATCATATATACCGTAAGAATTTTAACACTAGGCTAATATTTGTATGTCGAGGTTCAAGCTACTAAACACCCGAAGGGTGGACGCGCACAGCATTTATGACCGATTCGCCGGGAAAAGGTTCGGAGATTTTGAAAAAACGGAAATTCACAAAGTTTTAGTGATTAAAATCGAAATCTTCATGGTCTAGAACATTATACTGTAATTTCATGGTCTAGAAAATTATTCTGTACTTCTACGGATCATAGAAGATGCATGTCTCTTCACCTCGCACATCTTTACATCCCAACCTTGCAATGTAGAGTAATTTTTTTTAGTATAAACTCCACGTGGATCCATTGAATCATTTATTTTTGTTTTTGAAAAAAAAAAGGTTTCAGACGTTTTGTTCCACAAGGCAAAAGTACTCTGTTCGCTCCCTCACGTGACCTGCGATGGCCAGTATCGGTTTTTTCAAGCTTACACGGCTACTGGGTCAAAAAACAGCATGCGTCAATGAACGAGCCACGTGATAAAAGTCTCTAGATCAACTTCACTTGGTTCCTGTACGTGCCATGTTTCTATGCACTCAACACAGCCTCTTCAGCCACTTCAGACGAAAAACCCGATGCCTCCAAGCTGGATTGGTATTCAAAAAAAAAGAACTATTCAAAAATTCCATCCAAATTTACATTTCGGAACTTTCAGAAACTCTAAAATTTACTCTTTACGTTTTGTCTGCGGTACTAGAGGCCTTGGTATTGGCCACGGGAGTTTGAAGATGGATTTGATGGATTTATACGATGATTATAAGCTAATTTTGGAAATCAGACAAACCAAAATTGAGCCACTAGGAACTCAAATACAAGAACCTTTTACCTCGGCAAAATGTCCTTAGATTTAAAAAATAAAATAAAGTGCCAATGAGCCGGGACTGGCCCTGTGTGCAGGACAATCACCAAAAGAAACCCCCCAACTTTCGAGAATGTTTACCTGAAATCTAGCAGTTTTAACTAAAAGCTTTAATTGTTTGACTCCTTACTGAGAGAGAAATAAACTGTACTTGGGATAGCTGTGTCAGTCACGTTACCTGGGTCGGACACCTGATCACACGTGGAGTTGGTCACTTTGGTCCACTTTAAAATTTGCACAGTGTTGTTGGGGCTAGAAGAATTAGGCAAAAAAGGATTTTTGGGACGAACGTCTTTTTTGAGCGAGCTGTTTAGACTTCTGGACGAAGTCATGGCCACACCGTGCGACGTAAGTGAAATTGGTGACTCCAGACCTGGAGAAATTTCCTCCAGCTTTGTAGTGTACACCAACTTTGGGTTCACTTCCTCCATTTTTGGGAGTGATCGTTTTGGTAAAGTTTGAGGTTCAACTGTTAAAGAGCCCAGTGAATTGGCTTGGATTTTTGGCACAGACATAGGCCTCATCACCTTCCCCGTTGATCTGTCAAAAGGCAAAAGGAACAATTTCACATCAAAGCAGTCTCTATGACGTTTGGCGGAAACCTTGAAGAAAATTAACCGCAAATTGTTGTTGAATATCTTACACGATTCAAAATCAGCACTGCGAACCCTCATTCTGCTATTAAGGTTCAACAGAATCTTGGGAACGCTAGGTCCAAAGCCCACCATTCTATTATGAAACCCAAAGTATCCTGGGGTGTGGACGTTTTGCAGGAATGCGTATTTGCCTTGTAAATAAAAGTCAACGGGGCTGAACAGCTTGAGTCCATGAGACAAAATACTCAAAATGCTATCAACGTCATCAACATAGGTGGCCGAAAGTGGGACGAGTTTACCTTTGATTTTGGCGAAAAAGTGTAACGGGAATCCTGAAGTCATGGCGTATGTACGCATGGAAACCTCTTTGTTTCCTGGTCCATTTCTGTCCGCCTTTTGTTTCCGATGTTTTTTCGGTTTTTGCTTTCCATCTCTTTTTTCATTCTTCTGTTCGTTGATCTCCTTCCGTTGGAAGCTTATACCATCACGTTCCTCTTCCATAGTTTTTATGTCCGGAGATATCGCATCTCGAAGCATCCGGGCTCCCTCTTTCTCGAAAAAAGCTAATGGTTTCACGGCTTCCCCAGTCTCTTTATCATAAAACAAATAGTAAATGTCCACGTCGAAACACGTAGTATTGGGTATTTGGGCCCCTCGGTCATATATGCCGTACAACTGACCAGAAATCAAAACACACGACTTGAAAAAACCACTCAGTACCTTTTTATCCTTCTTAAAATCCAAGGAAAGTCTGGGGATATTCGCAGAATAGCAGAGCATGCCATGATGGAGCCCTAAAAACTCTGTTGATTGGGCTCCAGTGACTGCATATTGACCTTGTAAGGAAAACTCCGTGGGCTGGAGCCATTTCTCGGTTCCGTACGATAATACCTTCAAATCCTGCCCATGTTCACTTGAAAAGGTACCAAAAAGGGGCCAGAAATCACCATCGACTTGTGCGAAGAAAGCCCTTGGGAAGTTGGAAGCTGCGTATGCGATTGCGAAAAAAGCAAAAAAAACCAATTGAGTGGCTATCATGATAAAAAAAAAAAGATCACCTTTGAATTGGAGGAAACGGTTGTTATATATAGGTCATTAAAGGTATGCCGAATTTCTTCCACACCAAATCTCCCTATTTCCGTATTTCCGAAATTCGGAATTACCATTGTATGAAGGACAATAGTGAGGGATTTTTAAACAATGGCGACGAAATTTTAAGCGATGAGTAGACCCTGAACAATCCCTTGTTTTTTTGCATTGTGCCTGCATATAATGCCCCGTTCTTCCACTCCAAAAAATGGTTCGTATTAAAAACTCTCTTTTACTTCTCAGGGTTATCATTATCTCCGTCTCTATTTTTCAGCTGCAAGACTGGATCCCAAGTTTTGGCCTTGGATCGTACACCACTGTCTTTACTGGTTAATTATCGTATTTAAATGCAGACATTCCGTAAACTTACAGGAGATCACAGCCCGTTTTTAGCCGCAGAAACCACATTCTTCTCTTGAAAAAAACAATAGAAATGCATCTTGAAAATTTAATCTTAGAGAGAAGCCGGATATGCATGGCTAATTGTTCCCGTCTTGGTCCTGGGGTCCCTACGATAACGGATTCCACTACAAGAGGCAACCGTGGCCGATCTACTTAGCTATATACACACAAAAATTTCATCATTCCTACGAAATTTAAGAATTAATTCGTTTCCTTTTTGCACTCGAAAAATGGCTCAAAGTGACTTTGGCTTATCTTCTAGGGCATGCATGATCTGACGCATGGATGATCCGGTGCGAACTTGCCGCACTGTATACATGAGATCCATTGGATTTCCCCAGACTACGAGTATTTTTCTTGCCAAAGGCCGCTCGGGTTTTGGGTCGTGAGTTTCTCCCAAGAAGCGAAACTGATTGAAATAATAAAAATAACGGGTCTCTTTTTGACCTTTTTTTCCTTTTTTTTTGATATTTTTCCAAAAAAGTATGGGCTTCGTGAGTCGCGTTGGGATATTTTCATGAGCCAAGAGTCCAGGAACGAGCACTAAAAGTGTTAATGACGTGCTTAAAATAAGAAACACCTCCGAAACCGTGTTTTAAGTATTACTTGAGTTCTCTGAAAATACCTCTTTTTAACCATATACGTTTCTTGCCAATTCGTTGAAATCGGTAGAATTTTGGCGCAAAAACGCACTTTCTGCATTAAATACTGATTAAAAACACGTCAAGAAATTAAGAACTATAGAATTTGGTGCGATAAAAAGAGTGAAAATTACTTTCGGGTTCAGGCATTGAATGATGCTTTAATTTTTTTTAATATTGAACCGGTGAGTGCATAGTTACCCTAGTATGAATCCACCAAATCACGTGACGTGGAGCAAACGGTCCTGTCAAATGTAAAAAGACATTCAAACAAGTAGAATGGAATGGTATACAATGAAGAGTGTGTATGGTAGAGAATTCAAAATACTAGAGGTCTTGAATTTGATGGAATGGCAAATTACACTTCTGAATTTTTGTATCCTGCACACAACGTGTGAATAGCCGAATAGCTAAATAGCCAAACTGTCAAGGGTCACAACCACTAATAAGCTCAATAAAACTTGTCAAATTATCCCAAAAACGTATTTGGGCTTTGCTAAAAAAAAGATGGTATTTAATCCCACGGGAGGGCACCATTTACAAGTACATAATATGATTTATTCCAGCTAAAGTGAGGCTTTTACAATATAAACAGTTATATTTTATCTTTCTCAACCAGCCAGTTTCCGTAACAAGAAGCTTTACGAAAAGCTATTTTAAGCATATTTTACTGAAGAAATACATCTCCAAGGTAAGCTCTTGCCTTCACTGAAACAAGCCAGGTGAGGCAAGAGACTCGGTCAAGAAGTATGGAAAAAGGACCATGTCACCGTATGGCATTTTGAGAGAAGGGCAAATTCAAAGGGTACATGCACTAAAGCCATTCTTGGAAAGTGAGCTTACAAAAGCAGAAATTCCTGGCTGAAAATGTTGTTGTTGACAGTCTGAGTTGGGCTCTGAGTTAGGCCATCAGCATGGCTTTACACCTTATTGTTAGTCTTCCAGGCTTGGCTTGGAGATCATTCTTTCAAACCTAGCGAAATAATCCTTTTTGAATTCAGAAAAAAATCTTTCCCTCTTCGTCAAAACCTGCTCTGTTGGCTTGGAGATAGTGCTTGGATTGTCTTGGAAGCCGAGAAATACCCTATGCAGAGTTTCCCGTAGTAAACGAGCCTTTCTGAATCTGGGAACGGTTTGTTGCGGCTTCTTCAACCATGGGTTTGGAAAATGAAGGCTCCTTTGAGAGACAATGTGATCGGAGTATTCTCAGTCCTGGTTATGTGGAATACCTTATCGGACCCAGCAATGGTCACATGATCTGCTGGACAGTATGTAGACAGTAAGTGGTGTAGTTGATAGAAGTTTTCACCCGGTAATGGGGGAAATAGTCTGATTGTACAGACGGTAGGTATTTCCAAAATTCCCTTGTCACGGTGGTGGGGTTCCACTTGGAGGACTGAACAGCTCCTGTGTAGAGAGATATAAGCATGGAGTAAATGTGTTTTGTGTGGAGTTGGCCAATGAGGTTCCAGAAACGGTTATGGCATTGATGTTTAAGACTTTGGTAAGGGTGGATCTTTAGTGTTCCTCTCAGTTACTTGTATTCTTGTCTGTGTTTATATAAATACTAGTCTCATGTGTGGACTGACGTGATTTCATTTCCCATAAAAACGACTTGATCGTCTCATATGTCTTCTCATAGCTTTCCATCTCTTTTTCCAGGATTTAGCCGATATTCAGATGCTGCTTGAACGGGACTTAGACAATGATTGGAGAAGCAAGCAGCGAGCTTCTTGGTGACTTTTCGTACCAATGGCCAAAATGGTAAATCCACATGTGCATTCCTGTAATCAAACAAACCTATAGTATACCTGAGATGTACTGGTGCCTCACTCATGGCCAGCAAACCGTATCGTCATCAGGGATTTGTGGAACTGGACTTTCTGTTTTAGGTTCGTTCACTGGCTCAGGTGCAGGATCCTGGTTCTCCAGAAGCAAAAGATTCTTAGCTTTTTCAGCGGCTTGGTCATAAGGCCAGAGGTATATGTCTACCTTAGGACAACTTGAAGTGCCATCGTAGATGACGTATTCGCCAATAGGTGACATCAAACAGGCATGGAAAGAACCGTCTAAAAGCTTCATTTCAGAGTCAAAGCTTAACTTGGACCGAGCGACTCGATGACCAAACACAATCAAGCCATCTTTAATCCCGACATTTCCTGGGGTGGACGTGGATATGGTGTGAACGTAGTTGTGTTGTTGCAGCAAAAAAAAACTCCACGGGGGCTTTGTTCGGATTTCCATATGACAAGAACATCAATTTCGTAACTTCAGAGTCATAGAAATATTTGGACGACATCTTAAAGTTACTTGATCTTGCATCATAAAGCAACGGATTTGCAGAGAGCATCTCAAAAGTCTCACCGATTCGGGCAACAAAGACATGCAGAGTTTTGTGAGTAGGCGACTCCCATTC
Source organism: Metschnikowia mauinuiana (assembly GCA_002374555.1). Lineage (NCBI taxonomy): Eukaryota > Fungi > Ascomycota > Pichiomycetes > Serinales > Metschnikowiaceae > Metschnikowia > Metschnikowia mauinuiana. The sequence goes on along the minus strand of NKZY01000647.1, from coordinate 206,017 downwards.
TTCAGTATGCTTAAGGTAAATGTTCACCCGGAAACACTCGGAATTTGATGCAAACCTCTCTCCAATTGGATATACCGCCATTTATCGTCGAAGAAGTTGCAGGAGTAAAAAGGGGCGTTTCGAACCATGTCGTCCTTATCCAAAATCCATTGGTAGGGCCCGAGAAAAGAAGCGTAGGCTATGAATTCCTCGTAAAGTGCCACCAGCTTTGGAATTTTCTCCTTGGTCCACACGAACTCGTTTTTCCAGGTGAAAAAAGTGGCCTTGGAGAGGTTGATTGGTTCTTCGTAGACCAAGACCTCCGTCAATCGACCACTCATTGTGTAATAAATACGAAAAGGTGGAACCATCTGCTCAGCGATTTCGGCAAAGAAAACCACTGGGTACTCTCGGCTGGAGTTTGCCCATACAGTGACAGCAAGAAGCGAGGTAAGACCAAATCTCCATAATTTCATGCTTGTTTTGAATGCCTTTGAAGAACGGAATTCCAGCCCGTTTTAAGCGATATCAAAAAATATTGCACTCATTTCTGGTGGTCATGCACGGGGATTGTTGGAAGATTCTTGATGGGAATGAATAATGTGGCTGCCGCGCTGTGTGCAGGACACATATAAAGAGCACCTGATAAATGGACAAAGTGCACATTGATCAGGATTTAAACGAGTATTTTTATTCTGAAAAAGGGATTTTGTGAAACCCATTATAAGAAACCCAGTTTTTTAGTGTATACTCTTGTACTGCATCTGGCAGTCCGGCTGGTACACACTGCAAAAGTTCCACCAAGGCTCCAATCTCCTGCTCATGGTCTGTTTAATGCAACTCCTAACATTTTTAGCTTTGACTAAAACAAAAAGGAAGAAAGTCTTTCCAACTAAAGTTAGTATCTATTTCTAGAATAGTGTATAAAGAAAAAAAAAAAAAGAAAAAAAATACATACGGAAATATTTCTTGAAGGTTCCGGTGCATTGGACCCAACACGCATTGAGAGCGGAATTAAGTCTTTTGAAAAAAAAAAACACTAGCTTCTTCACTTAAATCCGGCTGCGAAAGTTGACTCATCAAATCCACATTTTGGTTCTGGAAATATTCAAGAACAGAAACTGGGATAGCCAGCCGGATCGAATCTTCAGTGTTCAAAAAATCAATTTCCAATCAATGCTTTGGAATTAAAAACCTTGGAAATATCCATTTCATTCATTGACAAAGTGTAGTCGACTCCAACGCTTTTGATATAGCAATAAAAACACAAATAATGGTTTTTTTTTTTTTTCAAGGGTTCGGGTTTTGTTGGTGGGAGGAGCAACTTATACAAACCAAAAGACTCAAAACAGCTCAATTGCAACTTGGCTGCACCGCGCGAATCATTAATTCTTTTTGAAATGCACCTCCCGAATCCTGCGACTCATTCTTAGCCCTGAAATGCAATCAAAAGAAAACATCATGTGTGGGTTGGATATTCCCCCGATTCCAAAAGAAGCAACAAAACCACCAGATAAACAGACCTGAGAACATCTTGAAATAGATAAATAAATCAATAAATGAATAAATAAATAGATAAAGAAATATAAGATTTTGACAACCCAAACACTGTTTCTTGGTATAGCTGTATTCTTGGTATAGCTGTATTCAGAGGCATAAGGCAAACTCTTCTAGAAGCCGTGTTCAGACCAAGGATTGTCCCGAAATAGAAGTCCGTTCCACCATTCAATAACACGATTTAAAGCTAATCCCCTTTTTCAAGTCATAAAAGATATGTTTGTAAAATTGTGGTCGTCAATTTGAAGGCGGGGGGAGAGGCCCTTTTATACTCGGAGTGCGCCTCGACGAAGGATGAAACGTGCGCATTCACTAAACTCTGGAGCATCTCACTAAGCAACGGAGGTGCACATGCAACCACCGTTCAAATAAACATTTTGGAAGATTGGAAAGACGTACTGGTTTCCTATTCTGGTAATGCCGTTCTGATGATTTCTCATTCTGAAATTTACGACCCAGATTTACGACCCAGATTTACGACCGTTGACTTGACGATGCGCTTTCTCGGTCGCAAAGAATTGGGACTGTTCCTGGTGCGAATTTCCATTACCTCACCTATAAAAGACAAAACCACACAACTAAAATTACAGCCGTATTTTCTGCTAAACTTAAACCAACCATGATATTTTTTTTTTTTTTTGACTGCTACTTCCTTGGAACGGTTACATGCAGGAACACACAATACAATTTGCCCCCTTTTTTTTATTTAAAAAAAATTGTATTCAAGAAATTCTACTTTATGCTCGTATCCAGTGATTCTGACTTGTAGTCTCACTACGTCCAGTGAATCCAGGCTTTAGCTAAAAACATTAAAAAAAGGGAAATTAAAAAAAGAGAAATTTAAAGAAATAGGTAATCAAAAAAGAAATTCATACAATTAACCAATCAAATGTCGGCGTGATCGGAAGAAGTCTGTGTTGTGTGCAAGAAAATGATGATCACTGGAATGTTGATCTGCTGAAAAGCCGATTTGGTTCCATTAGACCAGAAAAAATAAAAAAAATGCGTGGAGAAAAGAGGCCGCGCGCACCTTGCCTTCGGGCTCCATAGTCCATAGTCATGCACGTGACAGCCAGTTTAAATGCTCACCCCAATATAAAAGGAAAAGCTGCTGTTTTAAAAAATTGAAGGTGATAGCATCATTTGATTGAATCTTCCCATCATTAAAAAAAAACTAATTATTAGTCTGGAGGTACTGGTGTTCGCTGGCTAGGTTGGTGCTCAAAAAAGAAGGTTTGGACCTGCACACAAGACCAGTGCTAGAGTAGGCTTGTGTTCATACAAATTTCAAACCAAATATTATAGCCATTATCATTTGAGGCTCGATTATAAAACCACGGAACGGGGAATAAATGGCATGGCATTTTACAGCACCCGAAATCACCCAAGTACGGGCATGACACTTTAACCTTGTATAACAGCGAAATATCAATTAAAGTATAAGCATTTTCAAAGAAAAAAAACGTTATAATCACTGGACCTAATGTGTTTTGAGCTCCAAGGCCCGATGGCAAGTACACCTTATTAATTTCATTCATAAAGAATATTTGGAGAGTGTTCTTCATTTTTCAATTGATTTGCTAGAATCACAATTCACCAAGTTCGGAGCCTTTCATCAGAAGTAGTCCAGCCACAAAATTTTCTTAAAAGTATATCCATCATCTTGATCAAGCTCGTCCACCTCAAAGTAAATCCAACGTATCAGTCTTCAAACTCAGCCACTTCCACAACGCACCATTAGTGTTGGACACAAGAATCCTTTAACGAACCAAATTTGCTGTAGGCACATCCGTCACAGATTCCCCAAATATTGTATCTACATGCTTCAAGTAAATGTCCGCATCATAACAGAAAACATTGATGCGTTCGATGGAAATCACTTGAGCATCGAGATGATGGTTCCAGCATGAAAGGAAATTCATATTCGTGATCTTCCCAGTATCATCAAAAACAAAGTTGATACGCTGAGTATTGGGGCCAAAGGCAAGCTGATTGTCACAGAGCCCACAGAACCCGTCGGTGGGTGTACCAATACTGTGAGCATATTCGTTGTCCACCAAGTTGAACTCAACAGGAGTGACGGGCTCAAACTCATAGAACATCACACTGACATCAGTTCCATAATGTGGAGACTGTTCCGCCGCGAGAGGAAGCAAGGCACCATTGACTTTGGCAAAAAAGACGTATGGCAAGTCCTTATGGACCGAAGGTATGTTTGTCTGCTCTTCGTAATCTTCCAAAGTGGTTTCGTATTTTCCTGGAATCACCTGTTTATCTTCTGAGTAAATCCCGGAATTTTTGTGAGACGCTTTATTAGTTTCCTCAGACGCTTCATCAGTTTCCAGAACTGTATCAATTTCCAAAACTGTATCAATTTCCAAAACTGTATCGTTTTCCAGAAATGTATCAGTTTCCAGAAATGTATCAATTCCCAGGAGTATATCATTTTCCAGAAGTATATCGTTTTCCAGAACTAGATCATTATCTGGCCCCACCTCATTTCCAAGTTCTCGGAAATCTTCATCCAGATAATCACTTTTTCTCATAGACACACACTCTTTTTCTTTCGTAACGGAAGCTTCGTCCAACACCGGATTCCGAGTCTCTGGGCCTTGATGCAACAAGTATAACTCCACATTAATACAAAATTCATTCAAGCGCACGATGGAGAACACTTGATTATTCTCGTCATCCCAGCAAGTATAGAAATTCGAATTGATGACTCGACGATCAGCATTCAAAGTCAAGTTCATCCGTGGAATCTCGGGGCCAAAGGCAAGCATGTTTTGATTTAATCCAAACCATCCATCTGTGTTAGTGTGCAAGCTGAGAGCATAGTGGTCGTCCACCATCTTGAACTCGGTAGGCTCGCCAGTCGCATAGTTAGAGTACATCAAACTGAAACGGTCTCCGTAACTTGGAATCACTCGGGCAGAGAGAGGCCTCAGGATGCCCTCCAGCTTTGAAAAAAATATAAATGGCAAGTTTAGAGCCTCAGACCGGGAACCCATTTCCGTTTGTACCTGAGATACGTCGTTTTTCCCCAAAGACACTTTTCCGGACACGTTCTCTTCATTCTTCTCAAAGAATTTCTTGCCCCACATCTCTCTATCTTCTCCAAATTGGATCTCGTTTTCAGAGGTCAACTTCTCCTTCTGAGCAGCTCTTTTGAATTTTGCATCTGGATGCAAGAGATAGATCTCCACCTCGAAACAATATGGGAAAAACCTATATGTGGTAATGAGCTCAACATCTTCAAAACCCTTGCACGAGTAGTACTCTTCATTGCGGAGCCTCCGATCCTGATCCAACATCAAATCGGTTGGGAGGATGGCTGGACCGAAAGTGAGGACCCGAGTGTTTATTCCAACGTACCCATCATTGGATGTGTTCACGCTTATTGCGTAGTCTCCTTCCATTACGAACTCAACAGGATCGCTAGTATAACGTCCGTAGCCCATGAAACTGTAATCCACACCACTTTCGGAATAAAGACGGGCACCAAGTGGAACCATGATTTCACCAATTTTTGCATAGAGTTTGAATGGCAAATCCCGAGTCACGCGTAGGGCTTTTTGCGCTTGGTGTTCTTCCAAATGAGTGCTATCTTTGCTCAAAGATACTGCGTCATTCGACAAAGACATTTTTTCGACCACGTCAGTTGTACTTTTCTCATTAACGTTCTCTTCCCACAACGTCTCTGTCTCTTCCTCCGAAAGATTCTCATTCTCAAGGGCAAGCTTACGAATTAAGGCATTCGTGAACTCCGTCTCGGGCTGTAAGAGGTAGATCTGCACCGAAAAACAGTCCTCCAGGAACAAAGTTGTAGTAATGAGCTGGATATGGTCCAGGCCCCTGCATGAGAAGTAATCTTCATTCTGGAGCATTCGATCCTCATCCAACATCAAATCGGTCGCAGTAATTGTAGGACCGTAAGTGAGCGTGCGATATTTTATTCCAAGGTACCCAATGGTGAAGGGGTCTCTGCTCTTAGCGGAGGTACCTTCCATATCGAACTCCACCGGATCGCCCGTATTGCGGCCGTAACACATAGCAAAGTAATGAGTTGCGTTACGTAGATAGTCACGGGACCCAAGAGGAATCAAGTTCCGACTGATCTTTGCATACAACAAATATGGCAAGTTCCGGGCCACGGATAAGGCAGTAGCTTCTCCTTTCTGAGATGGCAGCTGCTGTAGCACCGCAGACCCGTTATTCTTATTGTAATGTAAGAAGTAAATCTCCACCTTGGTACAATGTTTAGAAATCTGCCTATCCGTAATGATGCTGACGTCGTCAATTCTTCCGCACGAGTAGTAGATAGTATTGACGACCTGCATTTCTTCATCAAGCACCAATTTGGTCGGGGAGATTGCAGAACCCACGCTAAAAAGGTTACCAAAAAACCCCACGCTCTCTTGAACAGCTTGGTCTATGGTGACTGCGTAGCCATCTCTGAAATTGAACTCCGCAGCTTTGAAAGAGTGTCCATGGCCAAATGCATTGACTCCCGGCCTGATTTCCGGGTAAATATCACGGGATACGGGCAAAAGGGTGTCATTTTTCTTGACAAAGAAAGCCCTTGGTAAATCAGCAGTGAGTGTTTCCTCCTTAATCGCTTGGTGACTATTGAGTCCCGGCCCACCAGTTTCCAGTGGAGTCTGTAGGACTTGATCAGAAGGCAAAAAGTAGATGTTCACCTTAAAGCAATTTTTTCCCCGTTTCGAGGACCTGATTTCAAAGAAAATCTCATGGACTTTTCTTCCAGTCTGTTTGCACGAATAAAACCGTCCATTTATAAGCTTGCGTGCAGTATCCAACTGCAAAGAAGTCGGATCGACGGCTGTGCCAAGCACAATTAAAGGCCGAATGAAGCCCACAGCCTCTTGATTAGACGTAAAAGCATGGTTTTCCTTTGTCAAGATAAATTCGGTGGGAATGGCCTGGGGATCTCCATAAGAAAAGACCTTTACTAGATTCTCGAATCCTTCATATGAGGTCGCGGAAAGCGGTCTCAATTGGTCGTGAACTTTTGCGAAAAAGACAAATGACTTGACTGAGTCTGCCCAAGCAATAGATGCAAAAAGGGTGACTAAAAAAAAAAAAAGTTGGGTTGGTTTCATGATGAGAAGTAGATATTAGGAAACAAGGGTGCTTTTAAATTCGCCCTAGAAAAAAAAAAATTTGGCTAGTTATGCTTGGCCGGCCTTTACTTATGGAGGTGATGACTCCCTGGCCCTTGCATTATTACCTGCACACATTGTATATTATATTCTTTCTAGTTCTAGTCTTACGCCTCTTGGGCCAGGGTTCAAACTTTAAAAAATGAGCCTATTGATGGGGACTTTTGAAGGTGTCAGGATCATCCAATATTCCTGTTTCTTTTTTCCCACGGAATCAGTTCCAGTTTCCTATTCCAGAAACTTGTTTTCTTCATATCCAGTGGATTTTGACTCTTTTTGGGACTCCAAAGAAATTGTCAGTGGGCCTTAGTCACCAACAAGAAACACCGATAAAAAAAGGAATTAACAGTGGTATAAGATTCCCTGCACTACTAGTGAGTCGGGCCAGCTGAACGGTGGGAACCAAAATGAGCTCTGTTTGATGCAGGATCCCATATATCCGTGCAATGATTAGAAACTGGTCTTATCAAAAATTATTTTTGTTTCCATTGTTATACTGTACCTTGGTCAATTTAAGTATGGAGGTGAATGACCAAGGGCTGCTGCCCGGGAGTTCCCGGTGAAAGGGACAAACAATTGTACCCTCTGATTGTTTTCTAGCTCACAAAAATGGCATCACATAGATCGGGACACACCGATAAGTCCGTATGGTTGTTTTATCGGCTACACCTGGCCCCACGAGACAATTTCTAGTGTCCGTGGTACCACGTACGCATGGCATCTATGTACCAGTACCTTTCTCATGACTTGATCTTTTGAGCCAAGCATGACTTTCGTTAACACCGGTACTTCTGGTACTTGTATAAAAAGGCCTTCCTGTCTTTGGACTCATGAACGGTCAAACGTCTAGCCATGAACCCAATCCAGCTGCTTCAGACATTCATTTGGGCTGCTGCGGCCCTCGATTCGGCCCGGTCCTTCTATGTAAAGCTCGACAACAGATACGAAAGGCTTCGGTATGTTGACACGACTGACATTGTCCGCCTAGTGACTTTTGGCAATGACAGCTACCCTCCGCTTCCGTTGTTTATCTTGAAGGATGGAATTCCCACGACTTTTGAAGAAAAGAAACCCAAGGTCTTTGAAATCATCAACAAGTTTTTCGTTCTAGATGACAAAGAGCGAGTGAAGCCGTTCGAAATACATGTGGGAGATGATGCGAGGGTTAAAAATCTACAAATGAACTTCTGTTTTGCGGCTCAAACTCTCTTTCCGAACATTACCATGAAAAGTCCAGTCAATGGTGTTGGCATGCTGTGTCTGCTAAAAAATATCTACTACATGACACCTGGACAGGTCAAGAAGCTCAATACAACCAAACGGCCTAACTGTGGCAAAGCTTATAATCGCATTGGAAGGGTGATGGACACTTACTACAACAAATGAGGTCATTTTCTGTTTGTTTTTATAGGAATTTCGGAAGCCGGTACGACTGGAGGAATATTTGGCCTACAAGTGATCTCTGATCGTAGGTCTCTGATCATAATAAGCTCGAGGACTTTGGGGTATCCAGACCCTTTTTGTATCGTGTATCTTCAGGTTATGAGTACTTGGATATTACGATAAACATTTTAAAATGTCAAATGAGCACTAAAGGATTGACTTCTAAATGTGGCCAAATCTGCAATTCACTATGAGATTTCAAACTGCAATGGAGATATTTGGAAAAGTCTCAGTGTCAGAAGCCAATGTCGTTCGAAATTTCACTGTTTTTCTGAAAATATTTCTTCCCCAGTACTGGAAACCAAATCACGTGTTATTTGACCTGAAAATTATGTCCCATTTGGATGGAGTGACTAGTCTGTGCTAGAATAGGCCGCGTTGAGAATCCATTCGGATAATCCACGGGACCAGATCTCCACAAACCATCAACAAGATACTTTTTTTTAAAAAAAAAAAGAAATTTTACCTGGAGTCTTGGGCAAAAAAAAACAGAATAATCAAAAAAAAGAAAAAAAATGGGTGTAGAGTAAATTAGGCTATCCTCTTGGGGCCAAGTAGGTACTTATATGCAGATGCATATGTATAGCGTGTGACGACCAGATCGTGACTATTTCAATAAAATAAAAATTACCACAAAGGTTTAGGAAGGTTTAGCACTGCATCTAAGTGTTTCAGCCTGTGTCTAAGAGTGTTTCAGGTGTTTGAAAATCTGAAAGTGGAAAAACGGGATAAGTATTTCGCCGGGGGCTCTGTCTATATGCAAGAGTGTGTGGGTCAGATCATTTACACCTCTAATATTCACTAACCAATGCGTCACTCCCATAAGCACCGGTAAATTTAAAACACCCCTTTTTCCTCCTTTTGAGTCTCTCCTATTGTAACTTCTCATTGGACTAATCTCTAAATTTAAACACTCAAAAAACCACAATTAATGCTTCCAAAAACGGTGCTCCTCGCCCTTTTTCTCAATTCCACTGTCTGAGAAGATGGTGATCTACTTATACGTCTAGGAAATCAATCAATTCAGAATAATTAATAAGTATGAGTTTCTAAAGCATCACTTTATTACTCCCAAAGCGGCTCGTCCCCAAATTCACCTTGAAGGATGAAATCGTTATTGCTGGCGAGGACAACAATACAAAAGACAGTGGCCTGGCTGACCATGGTACTTTATTAGTTGGGAGCCGAACAAATGAGGCTCTTCAAGGTGAAATTGGATAGTAATTCTAAAATTTTGGATCTTCAGATGGTCAATTCATTGAGTCATATAAAACGAGATTGGGTACTGGAGCATGGAAAAATAGATCAGAAAGGGTCAACGTCTGTTTTTGGACAAACAAATATTAATTTAATGACACCTGCAAAGACAATTAAGCATGAACCAGTTTTGATGATAGATGGAAACGAGACAAATTTCCAATGTTCATGGAAACTTGTTTCGTAAAGTGAGTATCTTGCTGCTAGTAAACTTCCACCAATGAATTAAAAGGGCTTTTTGTTTTGATCAAATAACTGCAATAGTAGCAATCTGCCTCAAATAGTTTCTCCCTCAATTTTCCGATTCAAGCAGCTTAAGTTTGAAACAGTGTCCAGTTACTGGATGCAGCACATTTGCCAGATATTAATCTCGTCTTTTCTCCTTTTCCTTTTTTTTTTTTTGCCTAATTCTATATCATCTCATCATTTCCTCTTTTATGGCTCCAAAACAGGTAAGTTTTGAAAATTGGCTCAATGTAACATACCTCTATTTCAATTTCAGTAGGATGTGGTAATTTACTTTCAGACAAGTCACTGGCTTATTTTACGCTAGACGTAGGTTTGGAAATTTAATACTTTTTCTTGCTTATTCGATGAAAATCACTCTATACACAATTTTTTAATGCCATTCCGAACAGAAATGTACTTGAGGAACGCTAGATTCCGAGTATATATGGAGTGCGGGGCACATAATCCAGGGTCTGCCCCTGATTTTCAATGTCACTTTTTGTCTCAATTTTTTCTCCTTTAGGCTAATCTCTCGATCCTTTAATACCTCGCTTTAATAATTTCACAACGATGGCCAATGGAAAACGAGTACGTGGTGTTGGAAAGAAACGTTGATGTTACTCACCATGCGAGGTGTGCATATAGCCACGCAAACCCCATCTATGCCACGAGAACCATGGAACAAGAACCATGGAACAAGAGACTAGTGTATTTTTTGGCCAAAAAAATCCTAGATAAAAAGCGGTATGCTCAGTGATGCGATTTTTTTTTTTTTTGATTAAATTCTGATTGAATTCTTCCACTCACTGAGATATAATTCTACTGCTAAATGAGTATTTTGCAATCAAGATTGGTTTGCCCATGGACTTTCATTTAAGAACCTCGATCAAATCACATTAGATTCAAGCTGATGAATTTTTATTGATCTATTTAAAGCTTTTTTTTGGGCCCGTCAGTAGGTTGTATCTCTACCAAACACTAACTACACAATAATTGTCTAGCTTTTGTTGTATATTCAGAATTTTTCCGGAATGAATCATTTATGTATTCTTGAGGTTTACTTAATTTATTGGTGACCACGGAACTCGTAATGCGGACTTTATTGTCTACATAAGGTACAATGTATTTTGTCAATAAGGGTCACCTGACTGCACCTAAGTAGAGCCCCATTTTCGTCCTGGAGCCGAAACCAACGAATAAAAAACGAGTAGTATCCAAACACGCTTAGCCTCGCTTATCTCCACTACACAGTTACGTCTTTTTTGCACAAATTTGGGCTGGTATGACGTCTAACGCGTTCCTCAGTTTCCACGCTCGCTCTTTCATACGGCAACTGGAGCCAAGAACAGCAATCAGTAGAAAAATTATGTATTATACAAAAAATATGTTTACTTGATAATTCCAAAAAATAGTGAAACCTTCCGGGTAAACCTCAATGAAAGGCTCCTCTTCCAGGCCAGGCCAATCCCAGACACGTATCGTTAAACCGGTTTCAAGGCGCCAAAAAAAAAAAAACGTAGCGATTTTTAAGGGCTTGGCTTCAACTCAAACCAATTTCACTGGCCGAAGGAAAACTTCCACCGGAAAGCAATCCGCACCCGGGCTCGGTTTCCTATTCATGATTCCGCGCACTCCATCGCCGAACATGGCACACGAGTAAAAAGGCACATTTTTCACGCGGCCAAAATCGGTTAATTCGAATTCTCTCATACGTATGGTAGGCCCATATGCAAACCGGTTATCTTGAAAGCCGGCATACCCATGGCTGGCATGTTCCGTGGTATACACCATATTGTTCAAGACCAAGTTGAACACCGAGGGCGTCGCCGTAGGATCTCCATAGAAAATATACTCATTGCTCCACTCTTGAAGCCAAGATACGTTCCACAGAGCGCAGACACGGTTTCATTGGCCGCTACAAGAAATACCATAGGCGTGAGATCGGCACCCTACGCAGGATCCCAAGTGGAAGCCCAAATCGTGGGGACAAAAAAAGATGCGATAATCAACAACAATTTCATTTTTTTGTTTTTTTATAAATATTTTTTTTTAATTCGGGAGTCTACTTGACCTCAGTGCATGATAGGTGCCACCCTCGTTATATAACATGGGATTTACAAATGATGGGGCCCCTATAAATAATCTCAAACAAGTGTGACCCATAATCGTCCACACAATGGCTCTGCCTCTCTTATGATCATGCAAGAAATTGCACGTTTCCTGCACACATTGAAAGCAGCGGTTTGATTGGCCACTTTTCTCTCCGGGCCACCGATAAGCCCGGAAAGCAATGTATTTCAGATGAAGCAGTGATTTTTTCATATGATCATTCATGAAATTATCATCCCGTTAACTTGTTTAGCGACAGATCTGATTTCAATGATAATTTGCATGGTAAATTGGTTTCAGCAATGACGTACACCCTAAGATGGTGGACCATAATTAATGCAAAGTGGGGATTTTTCCCCGATTCTCCATGACGCTTAAGCTCTATGCACTCATACATTATATCAGTAAAATTTCGTAGAGTATCAGCCAATGTCAGCCGTGCGATGGCTGCAACAGCCTAAATTGCGCACCCCACAATGCCCCGTTTTTGAAATGGTGATTTGACTTTTTTTAAGTCCAAAAATATCTCATTTTCTGATGTCCTTTCTGAAATTCAAAATGACATCAATTTTTTCCGAAATAAATTTATATATTGCTTCTGGTGCACGGATGTCATGTCTCACCTTTTTCGACCCCAAGACACCAATCCAACGTAAAACCAAGGAGACGTAAAACCAAACAGATATGAATTTGGCTTCTGGGAAAAGATGGTAATTATCAGTTTTTTTTGTATTTCGTTGTGTTTTGACTTTTAATAATATTTTTTTTTTGTTTTTCAAGAGGATTCTGGGGGAAACCTCATCTTCGGCTTTTGGAACCCAGTCTACCGTGAGTCTCCAGAGACATCACCGACTCTCCGACTCTCAAAACATCCTCAGTTGTAGCTGACAATGAAGGAAGCTCACGTGAACTGATAACATGTAAAACAAAAAGCTATAGCATAAAACCATCTATTTCCAGTACCTAGCTTTACCTTTTTTTGTAAAAGGAAACCGTCCGATTGCTAGATGTAATCAGTAGGAATAAACAAGATACATTCCAACAACTTGAAACATAAATCAGATCCCAGAAACCTCGTCCAGCCTTTTTTGCCAACTGTCCATGGAGTTATCCACCTTTAAATATCCCATTTCCGAATATATCATAGTATCTCCAACTACTTTTCCTATCCACCAACTCCCTTATATCTTCCACCAATCAGAGTCCTTCCATCAAAGTCCTTCCACCAATTGAAAGTCATTTCTATGGTGAATTCTCATAAAAATGACGGGAGAGGAGGAAGACTTGTAATGGCAGTCTTGATTGATCTGCCATAAAGCCAAAAAGCAGAGTTTTGCTTGAATAACAAGGAGATGGATTGGACAAGAGTCCACGTCAAACCCACACATTGAATCGTTCGTAAAGTGGCGTGTCAAGTGAGCCATCGAGAATTTTTTGGTACTAGCAATTGAAAGCGTAAGAAAGACTTGGATAGTCGAACACGAAATGGCCCAGAAAAAACTCCACAATCACTAGCTTGGGGTTTAAATAAGTATCATGCGGAGAAAGATTCTGGAGTCAACTCAAGAAGAAAGGAGAACTTACGCCATACTTAAAGAGCATTTCAAGTGGATCTTTAAAAACACTGCAAAAACGTGTGGCCGGAAAACACACCATTACTGGAGGGCAGTTTTGGCAAGAAGTGGACTTTCAGTTGTACCTAAAATTCACGAAATTAAACGTCATCATAGTACCAGACAGTATTAGCCATCTCCACAAAACCCAGTGGTCTAGTATCAAAACCCAGTTATTTAGTATCAAAACTCAGTTATTTAGTATCAAAACTCAGTTATTTAGTAAATTGAATTCATTAGGCTTGGACGAAAGGTTTCTATAGGTGCAGGACCCGAATCTCCATTTGATAGGAGAGACTGTACGGCCAAGGACAAGTAACCTTCCGCACATTTGGCTGAGAGAGGTCCAAAAACATAATCCACTTTTTGTCAAGATTATCCATTTTTTGTCAAGAAAAGGATCGGTAAATCTTTCTGTCAAAGTGGTGGTTGCAGAAAAAAAGGCAAAGTCCAATGAAATGCATATAAAAACACTTACTGAAGCCGGGCGAGGTCAAAGAAATTGTTTTTTTATGTGAATTTTGTGAGGTTTTTAGCCCATTTTTTTATCTTTCCCAAAAGGAGTGACACTATCTTCGGGAACAAAGGCTGGAGAAACGTGACCGTTTCTTATTACAGATTGGATTCCTGCACACAAACCGACAACCTAAAAACTCCAACGCTTGAAGACCAAAACGCCTAAAGCCGAATAAGCCAAGAGTCGGGCCTAAGATCTTCTGGTTAAAGTTCAAAGAAGGGGTTACTCAATTTGGAGTGTTTTTCTGAGATATTGCTATAAATGATTGCTCAGAGAAAGTGGCTCAGAGGGTGTTGCAGCCATATTAATCACTAAGTGCAGGCCACAAAAAAAACATTTTCCACAAACTCAACGATTCATTTCATTGATGATACAGAAAAAATCCGGGATTTGGCCATGTTAACGCATCTAGTATTCTCAAGAGTGCGTTTCCAGAAGTCGAGACTATACGTCCTGCATGAATGAGCTAGTGATTGAGTAAGCCCGGGAAAGGATCAGACTAAAAGACAAAGAATGGAATTAAGAGACCCAAAAAAACCCTGATTATGTGTATAAATTTTTTTAACAGAATTGTGAAAAGACGCGGGAAGGGGCCCTTTTATATTCAGAGGGTCACTGCAAGGAGACCACATGAAACATGGTGTGCACATACTTGTCGAGAGTGCGCACCAAGTAGTTCGCGACAAAAATAAATCTTAAATACTCTCCAAATACTCTACCAAATCAGTGCAGACGGATTATCTGAGCTGGCAAAAAAAACTTTGGGAAGACGGTTGATTTACTCGGTAAATTACGGTATTTCAAAATCAGCAAAGATTTATTTCTTAAGTGTCTCATACTGATAAATAATACACTGGGAATCAAGAAATTATGGCTTTGTAAAATGAATTCAATAGCGTAATAACTTGGCCTGTTTTTGCTGTGGGTCATGGCTCCTCCAGAAAAAAATGAATGCTTTAGTGTGAGAAAAAATGAATGTTTTAGTGTGAGAAAAAATGTTTTTTCCTTTGAATCCAGTGCGCACTGAGATTAAGATTTCTGTATTGCCAAATACCGAGCACCAAGTAAAAAGCACCAAGTAAAAGCACCAAGTAAAAAGCACCAAGTAAAAGCACCAAGTAAAAGCACCAAGTAAAAGCACCAAGTAAAAGTACGAAGTAAAAAGTACCAAATTTCAAGTACCAATACCAAATTTTACCAAAAGCACAAAAATTGCATAATTAAATTTATACAGGTTCAGTGAATGAATCCATGGGTGGATGCTTTATTATGGAATGGGTACAACTCAAATAGCCTTAGTAGTAAGTGTTCTTGCTACGTTCTTTTTGATGGTTCGACCTGCACCAACATCCCTTTGAGTTTTCA
This sequence comes from Metschnikowia mauinuiana, assembly GCA_002374555.1. Lineage (NCBI taxonomy): Eukaryota > Fungi > Ascomycota > Pichiomycetes > Serinales > Metschnikowiaceae > Metschnikowia > Metschnikowia mauinuiana. The sequence continues at coordinate 190,766 of NKZY01000647.1, read as the reverse complement.
GCAATCAAAAAAAAAAAAAAAGGGAATGCTTCTAAAGTGGAAAGTGCTACTACTGGATTTTGTTCTTCAAAAAAAAAAAAAATTGTTCAAAGCCTTTGTCTCTATCTGCTCCACCACTGAAAACGCGTGACCTTACATTTCGCAATCAATTAATCTGTAGCAATTTGTGCCTGTAGCAGCCTGCGAGTCTGGGAGTTTGGCCCAGACCCTGGCCAGTAACCAATTTGGCAAATTGGTCTCGGTGAAAAACGACTCCTTAAAAAAAGTAAATTATCTGGAAATTATCTGGAAATACGAAATAAAATTTGGTCCTGCATCGTGGCACTCTAAAAAGTCTATACTGTGATTTTACGGATAAAGCGTAACGGAGTCCCCTATTTCCGTCCTGAGACAAGGTCATTTCCATGAGTTTTACCTGACTATTGTATGAAGTAAAAAAATAATGTGCAGCCACGGGTAAAAATTAATACAAAGCAAAAACCATTCTTGGTGTTTGAAGCACAGACGAATGGGTGACCTTCCAAAATACGACATATAGAAACCAGGACAAGAGCTAAAACAATAGAAGCATGTTTTCCATTGCATTCAAATTATGGGAAGCAATATGCTTTCTACTGATCTCGAGTCAGTTAGTTCTTCATTTTAACATTCATGTCTCACCCTTGTGTGAAGTATATCTAGAGTCCTAGAACACCTTAAATTTGAACAATTCCAGAACTCTCAATTAGTCTTTTGAAGTTGCGGAATCAAATCTATTTTTATACCGTACTGTACCTGGTCTGCGCAGGATGACTAGTGACCAGGTGGCCTAAGTGACCGGAATTTCACCTGGAAAAAACGAATACCGGGGAAAGTAGCTGGTTTGAATCCCTTTTTGATGATAGTTTACTGAGCTTATAAGCTTGGAGTTTGGTTAAAGATATCCAGGGGAAGAAATACAGTTCTGTGGAAGAAATGACCCACCATCCACTCACATCACTTCACACCACTTTACACCACTTCCAAAAGTCGACAAATGAAAGGCTAATTTTCCCGCAAGACCTATGGCAAGTGCAGGAACTTAATTGGACTTTTTTAAGCTCCTTATAAATATAAACCTTTATCCTCTCTAAAAACTGTCTCTATCTCAATCATGAAAGCACATTATTTGATCCTAAGCTTTCTTATATTCTCCTCTGTATCTGCCATTTATGGTCACTTCTATGCAGACGTCAACGGGACCATGGTGCCGATAATCACCCGAAGATTTGCGGGCTTCCGGGTCCTCGTTCTTGATGAGCTCAACAACCCTTCTTTGCGGAAATACAACTTTGAAAATGACCTCCTTGTAAAGGAAAACCACGGGTCCAAGCAGGTCTTTGGCCTTTTTAATGACTTTGTAGCTTTTGGTAGGAGGTACCATTTTGAAACACTTAAAGTGCAGTTGGATCAGTATTTCAGCTTGTTTTTGAAGTTCCAACCCCACTTGTGCAGGCCGAATTTTTGGAAAGAATTCCAGGGCTATATCATGAATAAAGACTGCTCCACTGATACTTGGAAATGTTGGCCAATCGACCTCTACTTTTTTCCGATCGACGATCAAAAGAAACAAGTTTCAACCTTAGAAAAGCGAGGAATAGGGGAAATGATTGAGGGAGAGAAATGGGAAGAAAAGACTAAGGTGGGTTTTGCAGAAGAGTCTGAGTTAAATGGACATTCTTCAACTGTTGATTTGCACCCACGTGCATCTATCGGAGATTCAAAAAAAACTGCTGCAAGAAAAGCCGAAATCCAGGCCCAAATCGATAGCTTGGAAGCAAACCGGATTGTTGAGTACCCGATTTGGGGCATGTTAAAGTCATTGCAACGTCGTTCTAAGGATTTTCTGGGGGAAAAAGCGATAAAGAAAATCATTTCTACGGAAGAAACCAAAAACGGAGAGATTTATACCCCTCGTAAAGCTGCTGCTTAAAGCTGCTTAAATCTGCTCAGTGTTGGTGATACACTGCCGTTCTCATGAATTTATCAGTTTGCCAAATGATGGGAGTATTCTGGTTCTGGAGCAATAGGCCTTGTTTTGAAAATATGAACATTTAAAACCCGTTACTTTGGTTTTGTTTTCGGTCACTCAAGCAAATTTGAATTTATTTATTTCCTGGTTATATTTGGTGTAGTCACGTGCACTGTAGATTTTCCAGAATCCACTCCTAGACCTTTTCGATGTACCTTTCTATATTCTAGAATATCCCATAGAGTTTAGTCAGGGCCGTAGACATTACGATGAATTTAAATGAACGGAAAGTCTTGTTGAAATTGTGAGTCCTGTATATAGACGGTTAAACCAATTCCAGTGAAGTTTCTGCCCTACGAGGTACCAAAACAATACATCCAAGTTCCACGACTTCAGCTCATCAAAAATAATAAATTCCTCTCTAAATTTTTAATCTTATTTTTTATTCTTTATTGGTCATCTTTGGTGGTTTGAGTGCATGAGCACCTTCTACGACTCCTAAGGTCATTGTCTGGCCATAAAAATATTCCCTAAATAATAAAATTTTCAGGGCTGGAAACGAAAAAAAAAATGAATTAAGGGCTATTGAATAGCAACAGCTAGAATACCTTGGGAAGGTATTAAATACCATAACTACATGTAAATATGGGCTCACTACCAGATTCCAACAGGAGATTTCTCGAGAAATTATAGCTTAATAATCGGCTCAAAACATTTGGTCGAAACAAACCAATGAGTTATCTTTTATAACGTTGATTGAAACCTTATGTTTGTTTGTTGTGAAACTGATTTTGGCCATATGCAGGACCACAAAATTTCACCACGTAATTTCTCAACCAATTTCTCTAGTGGCTGCAACACAATCCAATCTAAATAAGGGTTTTACAGATCATTCCGATATATTAATTTCTTTAATAATTAAAAAAATCAAAAAATTAAAAAAAAAAAAAAACATTTCAAAAAAATTAAAATTTCATGAAATCCTGCATCCGCAAGCCCCAGATCCATGGCTCACCTTCTGTATTGAAAATCTCGAAAATCTCCTCTGAAAACTACCTTTAGACGTTTTTCATACCGATAGACACTCGTGCACATTTTATTTGAATTCCGTTTTTTGCTATGATAGGAGAACACGTCCTTCTTCACTTTCCCCTCCCAAGAGTATGTTTTGGTTCATTCAAATAGCTAGCGTAGTTCGAGGCTACCAATTCAAAAGCAATTTATTAAAGGCCCTTTTTTTTAGGGCAATTTTTAAAGGCAGTTTTTTAAAGGCAATTTTCATTACTGGATTCTCCAGTCTTTTCTCTTTCCTCCTCGTCTGGAATTGGCTGTGTTGGCGTTGGGTTCCTGTTGCACAACATTTGGCGAGCGCAAGAAGGTGCTCCATCAATTTCACTCCTATCATAAACCGTTTTTTGGAGCTGGTTAGGATTTAAAGAGCAGTCTGCAGGATTTGGAGGTTCCGTCCCAAAGCAGATTTTCCGGTAAAGGCATTCGTGAGGCGTGGCCAGCCCAGGTTCGGCTTTAATACACTCAATACCATCGAACCATAAATTGTCCATGACAGGACGGATTCTACCGCAGGGGTATTTTATGGAAATGAAGCCATTGTTTGGCTCTGGTGCTTGTTCTTCGCGTGTCAATGATTCTGGCTGCAAATTGATATTTTCGGGGACTTTTGGGTGCAAATTGTCATTCTCAGGTACTGCTGGGTGCACATTTCCCTCCTCAGGCACTTGTGGCTGCAAAAGGATATCCTCTGGTATTTTTGGCTGCAAATCTTCAGGATCGTATAGTTGTTGCTGCAGATCTTCAGGATCGTATAGCTGTTGCTGCAGATCTTCAGGATCATATAGTTTTGGCTGCAAATCTTCAGGCTCATCGATTTGGTTCTGCAATTTCGAAGGATCGTATAGTTGTGGGTGCAGTTGTTCAGGCCCATTTACTTGTTGCTGGCCACTTATATACTTTTTTTGATCATCAAAGTAATCCTTTCCAACCACTCCATTCTGGATGTGGTTCATGGAGTCAATATAGTTTTTGGGGTCAACGAAATTTTTTGAATCCACAATGTTGTTGGGTTCCACAGTCGTCTTGGTCCCAGCCTCAGAATTGGACTCTACCCCAGAATTGAACACCACATTTCCACCACAGAGGCTTTGCTGAATGCACTGGGTGATTGTCTTTATAATAGATAATGCCTGAACCAGGCAAACCCCATCGTGCATGGGTTCTCCAAAGGGAAGAGAAGCAACTGAGGAAATATAAATGGTGGCTGAGAAAGCCATCACACTGGGTTTGAAGAAAAGCATGGTTATAGTTTCAAAACAGCAAAAACAGGATCAAAGGGCCTTTAAGTAGTTCTCGACCAAGCCATGAACTCTCATTGAACTCAATCACATGAACTCAAATCAGTGAAGTCAAATCAGTGAATGACCAAAGACACTTAAAATGCTCCAGAAAAGGAAATACATGAAACACTTGGATCCTCAATATTCTTAATTCTCAGGAAATAGAGCCCGTACACTTGTGGTTATCTCGATGGCCCTAACCTGACCACCACTCGTTCGCTTTAAACTCTCCCTCTCCTCTCCCTCTCCTGTTTCCTGGACAATGGTGTGCTTCTCTCCAATGGAAAGTATAGCCGATCTCTGGAACCAATCATTCTGACTAGTAGTTCCAACGAACATTATATTTTTTCCAAGACTGTCAAGTATCAAGTCTCGAGTATCAACTATTCAACTATTAAGTACCAACTATTAAGTACCAACTATTAAGTACCAACTATTTAAGTACCAACTATTCAGATATTCAAGGATCTGAGTATTCAAAAACATCGTTAAAACATATAATGCCATTAATGCCATTAATGAGTTTATGGCTGGTACCACTGGAATTGTATCTGTTGGGTTTAACAGTGATTCAGTGGGCACTTTTACTTTTCCATATGACTTTGCCGGACGGATGGCTCGAGTGACATTAGATCATGGAGACTGGTCGAGCGCGCGGATGCGGCATAACCATGGCCACGCAGACCCATGACCCGGTGGGTGTTTTTGTTCGCGGACCAGTTGAGAAGTCGCACCCTGAGTAAGGAGTTTTGAGGACCACTTGATGATTTGGGAACATTAGACGACTCAACACCGCGAATTCCTCCACACATGTTTTTCGCCACTCTTAATTATGTATCACCATTATTTGGTGCGACCTCAACCCCAACCCATGGTCACAACCCAAATAACTACTCATCCCTTAATTCTGCTCATCCCTAAATTCTGCTCACCCCTAAATTCTGCTCATCCCTAAATTCTGCTCATCCCTGAATTCTGCTCATCCCTAAATTCTGCTCATCCCTGAATTCTGCTCATCCCTATATTAACTACTCCTTCCTCAATTCATGCTCAACCCCAATAAAACACCTTTCAATCCCTACGAAAAAAAATTTTTATTTAGAAAAGACGGTTGAGTTGTTTGTTTGCTGAATGGTTCTGTTAGTCGTTTCTTCCTGGACTTTTCCAAGAAACATCGAGCTCATGACGATTACCATGACTTTACCATGACGTATAAGTCTGTTTCCGATTAGACACGAACCTTTGGATCAGATCCGTCTTTTCGTCTAATTGTCCTACCCTCTGCTTATCAGATCAAATAAGTAGAGCTAGTGTGGGAAAAGAGGGACCAGATGTCCAGTTTGTTATTTATTTTTTTCGAAAAAATTAGAAGTGTAATACATTTAAAGGCAAAGTTTTTCTAGGAATTTTGTTTTTAGGTATAATAAATTTTTTGTGGGCTCGTGGTTACTGCCCCAGAATTTCTCATGGGAAAACCCTGTTGTGTTTTTTTTTTTTATTCTGAGGTGCGACTTGTTGAGCCTTGGAGTTATGGTGTGCATATAACTTCTCTGGGAGTGCACACAGTCCCTTCTCAGTGCTTTTCGGCTTCACCCCCATTACCAGTCCCAGATTGAAGTAGTAGGGTACAAATTTTGTGACGTCATAGATTCACATATTTTCTTTCATCTTAATAAATTTTATGAGATTGTCTCTCATTTTCGATTTTTAAGGTCATGTTGTAGTTTGAATCTTCCCTTCTTTCAGTTTTCGCATTTCTGCTCAGCNTTTTATGAGATTGTCTCTCATTTTCGATTTTTAAGGTCATGTTGTAGTTTGAATCTTCCCTTCTTTCAGTTTTCGCATTTCTGCTCAGCCAAGCCAAAATGGAGATAAAACCAGAAAATGTGCCACGCTGAAGAATTCTATAAAGTTACTTTTCTCCATAAATTCACCTTTTTTTAACCTCTTTTATAATTAAATATCAGTCTAAAGTTCCGGAAAGTGTCATTCTTTTACCAGACCTAGGGACGTTATGCATATTGGTGAACGACACAATGCTCATAACAGTACCGAAGAAAGTCCCCAAAACCTGGAAATTTCATCCGCTCTTAGGAAATTTGACTTACGCTAGAGTTTTAAGTTAACACTAGGAGATTTTTTTAGCTCTCAATTTTAAGTGAGTACGTCCCAGATTTAGCTAATTTTCTCTCACGTTCTGCCACAACTGTAGCCTACACCACAGACTTGTTTTTTTTTTGTAAAGCAAAAAGTATCATGCTACTTTGGAAAACTATAGACGAAGTCCTGGCGAAACTATACTAAAAATTGCACGCATTGAGCTACGGTAATAAGAAAGGCAAGGACGAAGGGAGTGCTGCATACAGTGATTTCAAATTTCCTGGAGAAGAAAAACACACACACAATTATATATGACAAAGCCTAGTTATGGCATACATTTTCGGAGTCACCATTGATGAATTTAAACCGACTTTCTGGATTTATGTACCTGTTTAAAGGTTGTCCTTGGCTGCAAAAAGCCCTGTCTGGCGAGACTTATATGCAGGATACATTTAGATACTCAGTTTCTAGAGCTGGATATACTTAAAACTATCCCTCAACAACTAAGTTGAATTGTCATCACTTAATATTATTAAAAATAGAAAAGAGTTTCTGAATAAGGGACTGAATATGATTGATCACTACTTTAGTGGAAATGTGGTTGACGCACGACCGTACGAATTGTTCGCTAATCCACTCCACTCCACTACACAATCAGCAGAGCATCATTTGCAGTGACCAAGACCTTTACAAATACCGTCATATAAATATAAGCAAAAAGAAAAAAATTCATACTTGAATCCTCTACTTTACAAGGTCCCAATTTATGCCAGAAAAGTACCTAAATCACGATTCAGACTAAGACTCAAGGGAAGGTATTAAACATAAAACCAGAAAACCCACCGAATCTTAGATCAAAAATCTGAATAGCATAAAGCTTCTCACTTTTGAAAATTTTTCTGGTTCGGATCCTGTAATATAAACCAGGCCAGACAAGTGATAACCACTACACAGTCATGCACAGAAACTACGAATTCTTAATTCGACGTGTTCTTAAATTCTTGAATTCTTTTCCCAAATTCTTTTCTTAAATTCTTAAATTAATCACGTGAATAAAGTGCAGTAGCAGCGTGACAGATTCAAATACCGTGTAGGTCCCATTGAGAGTATCCTTTTCTATTGAATCGGAAATGCATGGTGCAGTACATTCGCGCACATTACCGAGTGAAGAAGGTCATGCGAAACATGAGAAGTTGGTGGAGTAGACGTGCAGCAGCAGCAGCAGCAGCAGCAGTAAAGTAAGGTAAAATAAAGTATAAACTTTCAGATTTTGGTGAAAAAAGGAGATGGAGAAATCCAGGATCCTAAAAGGAAAAATGTGGATCTGGTCTCGGGTCCAACTTCCAGGTTTTGGTGTGGCCGCAATCAAGCAACTTGGCAATTAGGAAGTGGGTAAACCCATAGAATTAAATCACTTGACGTGTCCAAAAATGCACCAGGTCATGCCAGAAGGTTACTTGGACATGAATCCGGTATAAAAAAGACAATCTGGGTCATTACTCCAAAAAAAGGTATCTTCGGAAAAGGTATCTTAGGAAAAGGTATCTGCTTAAAAGCCTGAGTGTTGTATATCAAAGGCTCAATCTGCTTTTTTTCAGAACCACCAAAATGAATCCAACACTTTTAACCCTGACCTTTCTCTTCACCTCTACTGTTTATGCAGACATTAGGAGCTTTTACGCAAAGGTCAATGGTGAAGTCGGACAACTCTCTTATCTGCCCAAAGTCAAATCTCTTGCTTTAGCCAGCTCCTTGGGTGTCCCCGCCTCCACCTTCAACTTGGACGATGACGGGATCGTTACTACTAAAGTTAACAATAACATCAAGGTCATGGGGCTTCTGAGCCTGAACGGTATAGTTTTCGGCGAGGAGCCCGATGTGACTCCGGTTAAGGTAAAGTTGAACAATGAATCCATGGTGGAGAACCTTCATTCATCCGTCTGTAATTGTGACCACCACGTCTCTGGGGGGAATTTGAGGACGAAGCGGATGTTTTGCCTGCACATCAAGTGCTCCTCCGTTATCTTCTACCTTGTTCACCCTGGAGAGCCCAAACCTGGTAGCCCTAAAGAGCAAAAACCAGATAGCTCTGAAAAGCCCAAACAAGAAAGTCCGAAAAAGAAGAGCTGGAAAACAAAATTCTCCGATTTTTGGAAACGTTTAAAACTGGATATTGGGACTGCATCCTCTCATTATGAGTTGAGCACCATTGATGATTATTCAATGGTTTGGGTGAAGTGACCGACCTTTTAGCCAAAACCAATTCCTTTTTTTTTTGTTTTTGTTGCATATTTGGAATTCAGCTATAAAGAGAGAATGGATATTTATAGAATTTCAATAGCCAAAGATGACTGTAAATTGTTGCAAGCTGCACCTCCACGTAGATTTTTATTTTTCAATGTCAAGCTCCGTAGAGGCTCCAAAATGTCTCCACAATCTAAGGTAAAGCCGTAGCTGTACTGCTGGGCGTAAGTAAGAGGTATATTCCATACGCCATTCATAAGGCTCGGAGATTTTTAGGAGCCATAGTACGCTTTTTGGGGAGCTCTAAGACATTGTCCTGGATTTTTAGCAGCCAAAATTGAGCAGTGTAGTGTGGAATTCAAGAAGGAATGAGTGTGACTCGGAGCATGAGCCCTCCAAAATTAAACACACACAAAAGATAAAGTTTTCAAGAATAAATGATTTGGTACTGCTAGTTCCAGAAAATTAAAAATCATAATTGCAAAAGAATCCAAATAGAATTGGGGCGTTGCGTTGGGCTCTTTTCGCCTGGGGTGGCCGGGTGTACGGGTGTGTTTTCGCAGCCATTACCCCAGTCCCCCAGTCATTCTATACACAGTAGTTGACATCTTCACGGATACATCCAGAGTGTTTCAAACAAATGCAGGTCTACAACGAATCTGTTTCTGTAGCTAAGTTGCTCCTGTAACTAAGGATCTGTCCTATAAATAAGGATTTGTTCTATGCACAGCCCTGGTGTAATCCCAGTAAATGTACGTTTGTTCTTTTCTAGTCCAGTTTAGTTAACACAGGTTAGTTTCTTCGCTGAATTCTTCCCCGCTTCCCATGGTCCCCGAAGAACTCTATATAATCAGGTGATCTAGTAAAAGCCAAGCGCTTTGTTCCATACTAATAAATTAGTTTTCGTATCTTCAATGAATGATGTATAGAACTGCACAGAAGATTGCTGGTGAAATTAACAATAAGGTTGTAATGACGACGCACGAAAGCGCATTCGGCCTACGAACGCGAGACCGCGGTCTATAAAAAATGCGACTCGTAGATGCGACTGCCAACAGAGAAGAAGTCTTTATTCCAAGTTATGGACAGTACACCAGACCAGTACACCCGACCAAGAAGCCAAAATCATTCTAAGAATCCTGCACTAACTCTAGAGCCAGGAAGTCTTTTTTTGTTCTTTTTTTTTTTTTATATCGCCTCACAAAAAGTGTTGGCTTCTACAAGCAGATTCTTCCGATCATTTACGTAGTGTATGGCCATTTATCGCACAACACCAGTATACATGTGACGCCAAAGGAGACTTCGACCTTCAAATCAAAAAATTAGAAAAAGAAAAAAACAGAAAAAACAGAAAAAACAGAAAAAACAAAAAAATGAAAAACATCAAAACAAAAAAAAAGAGGCATTCCTTCAAATAAAGAAAAAATATTTTATAAAAGTATCAGTTAAAAAAAATCTAGAACCAACCCTCAAGCAGTGGAATTCGTGGCTTTACTCTATGGGATTAAATGAATTAAGATGGGTTTGGGATTGAAATGGATTAAGATGGATTAGGGATTAGACTGTATTAAATTGAGATTATGGAATCATGGAATTATAAAGATATGGTCCTAAAATGGAATTAAATTGTAAGTAAAATGGTAAAAGAATGGATTTTGAAGAACTAATGCTCAGTATTGTTTGATATTGACGTGAGGTTCAGAGGTCAGTGACCTGAAGTCATTGGCCTAGGGTCACGGAAAGTATGCGCGTTGATTTCCTAGATTTCATTTTGAAAAAAAAGAAAAAAAAAAAAAAAAAAAAAATTTTTTTTTAAAAAAAAAAAAAAAAAAAAAAAAAAAAAACATTGTCTTTCACGAGGACTGCATATAGCCCAATGGATCATGAACGGTGACCATAAAATCTCCGGAGCCATAGATTGAAAGTTCATTCAAAGCGAATTCTTAGTGAAGGCTGCATATTTTAAGGGGGAAAAGTGGGAGACCAAATCGATGGAATTAGGCCAGAGCTGAGATACAAGAATGGTCATGGTATGCCCCAAACCTGACTTTCTTGACATCTAGAAAATGGTTATGGGTATCCTAAAATCTTTTTGGCCCATGCAGGAATATTTATGGAAATGACATTTTCTAGGTCCTTTTGCCTTTTTTAGAGCCAATCCGTTTCTTTTTCCAGCCAATGCGTTTCTTTGGAGATGATGGTTTTTATAAATGAGAACGTTTTATTCTGACCCGATAAAAAAGCAAAAGCAAAAGCAAAAGCAAAAGCAAAAGCAAAACCAAAAAAGGGAAATTTTAAAGAAAAACTCTATCGAAATTATTCAAAAAGTCACCAAATTGCATCACTGATTCGACCATGAACTACGGGAAATTGGCCTTTTTTATTTTTATTGCTACTGTATGGGCAGACGACATCGCAAGAATTTTCTACACAAAGATCAATGACGAATTCATTCCTCTCACCAAATGCAATTTTCCAACCGCCTATTCTCTTGGCATTAGCGGCCCCGAATGACTCATTGTGCCCGGTTTTAAAGTGATTAATCGCATAGTTATTAGTACAGATCCCGAAGACCCCGAATTTTTTGGCATTGTCAATGATTTTTTGGCCTACGGCAAAGAAGTAGAGAAACCGTTTCTTGTCAAGGTAGATCTGGATTGGAGGGTTCTGAACCTTGATCCTTTCTTGAGCCAGTACAAAGGCTCAGACCACCGATTTCTCATGGCGAAGGACCATACCTCCACAATCGTCACTTGTTTTCCGGCAGATATTTACTTGGTGCCATTTCTGTGTTCGAAACGTATTTATTCTAAAAGAGCAACGGATTTGGTGTCTGGGAACCCAAAATCGCTGGACTGGCGGTTTCCACACTTGAATTGTTCTGCCCCACATTGTCCGAGTCTTCGAGCCAATCCGGAAACATGTGAGGGATGATCCATTTTTTACCTGCTATCATGATCGTACTAGGAACCGAAAGTATCGGGACCCAAAGGAATAAATTCTAAAACTGAATTTTCTTATAAGGTGGGTACTGCACACAAGCACCGTCTCAGTACGTATCATTTGAGCCAAACACTTCCCAAGTCTCCAACAAAAGCAAGAAAAAGAAATGAAAATAAAGGCTCATAAATATTAGCATGGTAATATGGAGCTGGGATGATATATGCAGGAGCCAGGGTTGATACGTAAAAGTAGTTGGTTTCAGTAAGAGCAGTACAAATGATCCCTCACCGGGGAAGGCACCTGATGAGATTTATATAAAAATATGTTATAAAAGCTGAAAAATTGTATAAAAATGGTATAAGAATGGAGTAAAAGAGCTGAAAAATTGTATAAAATTGGTATAATAATGGAGTAAAATGGAGTAAAATGGACTAGAAATGTCCGATTCGTAAACCAGAGTATTTTCCAACTATATATATAATGGGAGAGTTTCATTCCATTGTAGATCATCCGTAAGGCATGGAAGACCCTTGACGATGTGTATAGAAAATTTCTCCAAGATAGACCAGTACACCCTAAGATAGCCCGTTGCGCAGCAGATATAGTCTGTCTCCATGTGACTTTCCTCTATGATTTCACCGTCTCTATAAGATAGGGTCAAATGCCTGTAATCGTCTTCACAGCAGCTTTCCTTTATGGTGGTGTTTTTTTTTTTTGAATGTTCAAGTTACCCTCCGATTCATGTTTGGCCAGCAACTTTTTGGCCAGCAACTTTTTGGCCAACAACTTGAAGTATTTGGGGTTCACCAGTCCACCTTCTCTTGAAGAGTTGATGAGTTGAAATTTCTCTTCATTTGTGTGGTGTCAAGCATAAAAAAGGCGGACTTGTTGAAGTTTTTATATTTTGCTACCCAGTCCAAATAGATGTCAAAATGATATTCATACTGTCTCCCAGAACACCTACCTTTCAGTCTAAGTTTACTTTCGTAACAAATTCTTTCTTAAAAAATATTTATTTCACGGTGCATGGGAATAAACACTTGAAAAGAAGCTGTTGAGCTGTCTCAAGTATAGTCTCATAATCTGGTACGGTAGTTTCATTGGTAAGTAATAACTCCTTTAAGAAAGGCACGTTGATACTAGTCGTAGTCATATCTTCTTCTGATTGGTTTCTTTGAACTAGTTCTGGGTTTGCCTGTTCGTCTCTTTTGGAAAGTCAACTGATAATCCTTCTACGTTTAACACCCACGCTCCTCAATATAAAGCACACAGTCTGCATCGCTTCACAGATCCACATCACATGTTTCAGATTGGTTTACTTGACTCTGACGCTCCGAGTTGGAACTCATGATACAAGTAATTAAATTGGAAATAGGCAATCTATGGGCTTCAAGACCATGTAGTGAATGATACCGCGAGACAAAGTCTCGTAGTATAGCGAGGAATACCAATATGCTACAGGTACTTTTGTTGAATTGCTGGAATCGTTAAAACATAGTGGTATTAAATCATAAACACAAATTCTCGGGCAAGTTGTAAAAGTCAGGTAGACTCTTGAACACAGTAAATTAGCTTGACTTTCGGCATCAGCTCTGTCTTATTGACGGTTTCACCCCAAATCTCCTTGACGGGGTCGACGTCATTCTAAAGAAAGTATCGCTATCGGTGCCGCTCAAACTGGTTCTTGTACCGGAACTTTTCAGGCTTTTCCGTCATTCGTTGGCAGAGATGTTTACTCTTCAACGTACTTTAAAATACACAGATCTGGTTCTGGCTTCAAAAGTTCCAAATAAAAGCCGCAGTCGGCTGCTAGGAAACCTTCGGTATCCCCATGAAAAGAAACGGAGCTACCCAATTGCTTTGCACGCTCGTAGATGCATACATCACGCATACCACCATTGGCTACCCTCGCATTAAGCAGATCGCAATTCTCCTCCTTCGTTTGACTGGCCTTCTCTTTTTTGTCAGACTTCTCGGATTTTTTCTCCAGCTCTTCAACGTACTTTAAAATACACAGATCTGGTTCTGGCTTCAAAAGCTCCAAATAAAAGCCGCAGTCGGCTGCTAGGAAACCTTCGTTATCCCCATGAAAAGAAACGGAGCTACCCAATTGCTTTGCACGCTCGTAGATGCATACATCACGCATACCACCATTGGCTACCCTCGCATTAAGCAGATCGCAATTCTCCTCCTTCAATAAACTGCCGCTCTCTTTTTTTTCATCAGCACGCTTAGCAAGGTTGTTGTGTCCGTTCAAAGGGTGCGATGCCACGGAGGTAGCAAAAAGAGCAATGGCCAAAGTAGCCAAGTTGAAGTTTGATAAAATCATGATTCACTTGTGTTTGTTGATTTAGAAAAAACTCATGGCAAACCGTGGTCTTTATATAGTATTCCCGGAGGCGTGGTAGGGAGGCGAGGTCATGGTGGTTGCATTAAAAAGGTTGGCTAGGTTAAGACGACCCCTAACAATGGGCCTACGGCCTGCAGGCCTGCGAATTTAAGCCCCGTCAACGTCGCACTTTCTTTTACATTTCTTTTTTTCCCACGCGAAAATGTGCACTTAGCCGTGCTACTGAGAGCACTGCCACCATTAGACTTTGTCACTAGAAAAAAAATCCCAAACACTTCCAAACACTTTCAAACACTTTCAAACAATCCTGAAACAATCCTGAAACATTTTTGAAACATTTTTGAAACACTTTTAAACACTTTTAAACGATCCTTGAATCTGAAGATTTAACCACCCTGAAACAAATCGATTACTAATTAGCCTAGCCTAATTTCCATGCATGACCATAATGAGCGCGGCTGGTTTCTTTTCTTCGAATTCGCATTGTTGAATCACTCAACTCGATCACTCACGTGACTCTTAATGCTTACGATGTCCATCCACTAAAAGTTGAAGGTGCTTCGAAACCCATTTTCATTATGTAGCTCCTGCTTATAAATCAGGTGACAGAAGGTTCCCAATCTTTGCAAATAAAGGATCGGGAATTTCCATGTGTGGCTGAGTCTGTGGTGGATAGATAACTTCGCGGAGATTACTCATTTCACGACTATGCTTCTATAGCACTACTGATTCGGCCTACTAAAAACTTGTAGATTATTCACTGAAGAATAGCCGATTCCAAAATCATTTTTTTTCTTTTTTTTTAAAAAAACATTATCCCTACATGCTGAACAATGGACCCAGAAAAGTAAGGTGATTTGGACTTTCATGGCACTGGGCCTGCATATACACCCTCTTTCATTCATGACTAGACTGCGCATCAGATAATTCAACCCAGCCTGCATACAATGGAAATTTAGGTTTTTAAGTTCAAAAACAACACAAGATCCTGGGCAGACCCTTCGATCATTCTTATACTGAACTGCGATGTATGTAGGACAAGACAAAAAAATCTCCCCCAAATCGTTTTTTCTAAAGATTCCTAAAGATTTCAAAAAAAAAAAAGATCCAAAGTACTGCGCCTCAAGCCCGAAATCGCACTTACGCTCAAATTCTCAGTCTAAACTATACACACCAAAACCCACTCGCCCAGCCGTTTAAAGTGCACTTTTCTTTGAAAGAAAGTCGAAATTATGGTCTTGTTCTTGTACAGTAATCCAAAATTGAAAAAATTCTTTTTCTCTAAATATCAAAATTTTAATACTCCATACTCATTTGGTTGCACTCTTGTTGTATTAGAGTATGTAAAATGTATTTTGGGAGATCCCCTACTCTTTGGAATGAATTGGAACGAATGTAACTGGTTTTCAAGAATTTTCAAGATTTTATGGATTTTTGTTTCTTCTCGGTTTTTTTTCTAAGTTGTCCAAGCTACACTGGGAACTATGGTGGATAGAAAGATTGGGGTCAATCGAGCTGACCATGCCGGAAGTCATATAGCATTTTAGGTACTGCATATAGCATTTTAAAACCTCATCTAATCATTTTGGAACTCGTTTCTTGGAACCTCCCTTGTTATATCTCCTTTTTGAAATTATTTTCCGCAGAGTCCTCTTGGAAAGTCAACTCTGGATCCTGTTTTCTTGGAACCAGCACCCTGAGCCATGCGAGGAGTGTATACAAGACGTCTATTCCACAGTACGGGTGGTTTATATTGAACGGTGATCCATAATACTTTCGAAGGAGGAACTGTTTTCCAATTGGTCTGAAATACTCTAAAAAGTCTATAGTCAGTTACCTCCTCAGTTATTTGTACTTTGGCTTCTCTCCAAACTCATACTAGGAAATCGCCATTTCGGCTTCCCAAACTGAACTCATTCTCTGTTGATGTTCTGAAATGGGAAGCGACCATCGCCTCTTATATATTTCCTCATCTTGCGAATACCGAGTTAAGCAAGTATCATCACGACAATACTTGTCTAGCACTATCTTTGACGTAATAATGCCCAATGAATTTTCGCCGGAGCGTCTTCCTGCATGTAATAGTGTGTATATGCAGTGCGTGTTATACCCAAAGAGTCTTCCACGTTCAACCCTTGAAGCCCTACAAAATGTAGAGTTAGGCTGGATGTTTAGAGCAGCCGCAAAACTCATTTTAAGCATACGTGATCAGAAAATTAATTGGTTCAGTGTTCAGAAAGTGTCTTGTCCCCAAAGTTTCCAACATGGAACTAGAATGAACATCAGTGGTTCTAGTAACGTGCGCTATTGCCATGAACAAGTACTAAAAAAAATGACTGCTTGATCACAGATTCATCGTCAAATAGATAGGCCTCCGGGAAACATCAGTACCGGAAGTTCAGCCTTTCCTGGGTTAGCTGTTGATTTATGCACAACGTATTCCTGCTTCGCCAGTTGAGCTACTGGTCTACTTGACTGGCTGGGGGGCCATTTAGCTAGTTGGCCAGTGTCTAATTCCAGGGTTCATCTTCGTAGAGGTGATTACTTCACTCTAATGTCTGTCCACCAGTCCATATCAGTCTAAATTCTGTCCATCTGGCAAAGTGATGGCTAATTTCCGTCTAAAGTCCTGTTTTTTTTCCCCAATCTACCTGATGCTCAGAGTCCAATTTCCAATGTGTACTGTCACTCTAAAGTCTGCCAGTGTCTGTCTAATGTCTGTTTAATGTCTGTCTAATGTCTGTCAGTGTCTGTCTAATATCTGTCTAATGACTATTGCTCGAGCTGGGGCCTTTAACAGGACTAGGTCCATTCTCAAAACTTCCTTTTCCCAACCAGAAAACGTCAACACCTGGCCATCACGTATAATTCAATCCATGACAAAAGGCAATTCGACGAAGAGCAGGTGGAGCTAACAATGTGCAGTACCTCCACTATCCTTCAGCCCCACGCTAAAACTTAAGCCCTTTATCGAGCCCTCTTTTCAGTTCTTTTCCATTCTCGTTCTCGGCTTTAACAGTGTATAGCTCGGCTGACTGTAATTCCCCCCGTGTGCACATGGGAATGTGCCATAGATCAACCAGCCATAGTATACACAGACAAACGGAGCAGCAGGATCAATAAAAACAGCTCCGAAAAAAATGGCGGTATGAGAGCCGTTTAGGTTTTTGCTCTGGAAATTTTATAGGCCCCACCCTTTAAAATGGCCGAGGAAGCCGAAGGGCCAAGGTCCAATCTCACCAAGATCCAATCTCACCAAGGTCCTTTTCTGGGGCCACCCATGGACCATTTCCTGAGCCGTTCTGACCGAAATTCACAGCAATTGATCCAGAAAAGACACTTTCTTACCTGGACGTTACGGTCGCTATAAATTCTGAGTCTTCAAGTGTCCTCGTTTGTCCGGTGTATTCACCACAGCAGTACATCTTTCAGACCTTAACGATGAGGTTTCAGTTGGTAGTCGACTTACCTAAAGTGGGGTATTAAAAGATAAACCCGTACACCCCCCAAGGCCAAGACTTGTGGAAAAAGGAAAAAAGATTTCCCCTCTTTGAATCCCCGTGGAGAAACTCGTACTTGGTGCATGCAAGTGTGAACTGGTCTAAAAGTGCGTTAAGACCGATGTTGCGTCAAAACTGCACTTTTAAAAAGTGGGGGGTTCACACATCAAGTTTCACGTTGGGCTCCTGCATAAATTGAACTGATTTCTGGAAATGCCACATTCTTCGTCTGCATTTGAGATGTTACCGAAATCTATTATAAGTTCAGTGCGGCTTATGTAATCGTCTCTAGCCCACGAACCACTTCGGCCAGAATTGATTTGTGACTTGGAGGTAATTTAGACCAAGTTAGCTAAATTAGACAAGCTGGAAAATACCGTCAATCAACCTCATTTTGTTAACAATGGCCCAACAGTTTTACCGTATTGTTGTGTGCAGTCGCACGAGCCTTTAGTCACGCTAACTAATTGATTGTTACATTACATGCAGGAGAAACGAAATGCACTGATTGTGCAGGTTCAACACTTTCGAGCCGTGCGCCTGCACATAATCAATTGTCGCAATCAATTGTCGCAATCAATTCATGCAAGCTATTCATGGCACCTGCCAAAACCATTGTTAATTTGGCTTCCCCACAAATGAGTGCCCACGTGTATGGAGGGAAGATTAGATGAATCTCACGTTGCATTGACGAAAGTTCCACACATATTCTTAACTCCTAAATCCGTGCATTTTGAAACTTGCACTGTTTAGGCTAAAACAGTTTCTCAAGAACCCAAGTCTTACAGCTAATAAACACCCTTGGCACCCCTTGGCACCCCTTGAACCACTCCCGTATTACTTCTGAAATATTCCTAAACAAAATGCATTCGTATCAGACATTTCAAGACGCACCTCTAACAGACTCCACCTATTTCTGTTTCTAATCACTGCATTATTCTATAACCACCGTTATTTCTCTGAGTTGTGGGGCCATAATCTCCAAAAAAAACAATTGCACCCAAAACGGCTCGAAAAGGCTCGAAACAGCTCAAAACGGCTCAACAATGGCATGACTAATAAGCACTTATCGGCTTTCCAATCACCAAATTCACCATAAAAGCCCGGGATTCCTGGCTTTCCATTCTATCTCATCACTATTCAACAATATGAAATTCTCTCTTCTCGCTCTTACTCTTCTCCCTGCTGCTCTCGCTGCCCCCTCCATTGATGGCCCTCAACAAGCCAAGCTTGACACTTCGCTTGAAATCGCTTCCAACTTGACCAACGATTTACTCGTGCAAATCGACCAATTGGCCAAAATGAAAGGCTTAACTTTGGAGGATGTGGTGAAATTTCCAGCCAATTCGGACTCTTCGCAAGTCCATCAACTACAAAAGCGAAGCGAGGATTTCTGGACTGAATTCGGCTACAAGTTCTTGGCTTCTTTGAACGCTGCAGTGGATGCAATTATCAGATTGCACATTGGTTAAATGTGCTGAGTGCTGGTCGCTTGGTGTGGTAATAACTAGTACTGCCCTTAGTTTCTTTTTTTCAATATATGTTTGTTTTCCTAAATGACAGTTGTACGAGAAATACGATCCCAGCCAATGTATATTCTTTAGAAACGCCTTAACAATACTAACAGATGCCTCGATGCGTTCCCCATATTTTGGGTCTTTTTAGGGTTTTGTTTAGCGTTTTGTGGTGAAAACTAGCGTAATTTCTCTTAGTTTGGCAGACTGAACAGAGTAAAGGCCTCACTAAAGTCCAATTTTCTGTGTCTACCTCTATAATTTTCAGTCATAGATGTTAATATGATACCACATAAGTGGTAAAATGCATTTTCCAAAGGAAAAGTCTTTTCAGTTTTTTTGGTCGGGTCACTGTGTGTCTGTATCGAGCTTCAATAGTATCTCTGTATCAAACTTCAAGAGTATCTCTGTCCTGGGGATGAATTAAAAAAAAAAAAATTAGCTTTGGTTTTTACTGGAGCTGCCACCATATTTGGGTTGGCTAGTCTTTAGTGACACTCATAGAGATATCAGCTTATTAGGTAATGGATGGTACTCTGAAAGACTGATATCTACACCCGTACACCACAGATATTTTTCCATTTTTCCATAGAAAATCCTGGGCTTTCTAAGCCACCAGAATTGGATTTTTTGGCTTTGGGGGCCAAGTTAAATGAAAATTCACTCAGGTTTCCAATAAGTGGACCGCAGATTTATTAAAACGATACTTTTGGGGATAAACTTATAGTACATGCAGTACGCACGGTACTCATACAGTTTTTTCTAAATTTACACGATGTACCCTTTAGAAAAAATCTTTTTAAATCTCTTTAGGATGCTAAATTATTACTTAAGTGACTCAAATCACGTGCATGCTACTCCTAAAGCTGCTCGAATCCAAATAAACTCTGAAAACTCCCTATGCCCTTTTTCTATATGCTTCTCTTGCAATAAGATTGCAATTTCAGTATCTAAATACTGAAAATACGGTAAAATTACCGTGAAAACGTGAGAATTCCTATTTTGAACCCCCCATTACTTTGCTATCCTGAGCTTTGGAGACACTCCAGGATCCACAAATGGTCATCTAGAGACCAGAACAGGATTTCAACGAATTTTTGGAACGTGAAACCGTAGTTTCTCTGGAGCATGAATTTCGGAAGGCACAGACAATTCTTCATCGCCTTACCACTCGAAGTACCAATTGAAATGGAACAAAGGGTGCGGCTCAAAGGGAAGAAAGGGTCTTTGTTGGGCAGACACACGAGTCAGACGACAACCAAGGTTGAAAAAGTACCAATTTTGATAATAAAGTGGCATCTTTTATGGGTTTGAATTAGGAGACATGGAACTAGTCATTCGAAGGGGAACCAGTTTGGTTAGGAAGTTGTTCCTGCATATAACATCAATTTAATCAAGCAAACGATTTCAAAGTTAAACTTTTTCTATAAGTGTTTTTAGCCCCTTTATAAAAGATTCCCCTAATAATAAACATCTACATTCATGTTAAAAAGACCATTACAATCTCCTGCATATGCTACTCTACTATACTAGTATACTGGACACTACACTCCGATCTCGATTGTCAAGTAGTACCCAGATAAACTAAGGGGAATGGTAGAATCACTGTAGTATGGTCCACAAAACCGGCTTGAGTCTTTGATTCTTCCCTATAGGCAGTCCTGGTTGCTACGACTCATTTTTCCAGCAATATGGTAGAAGACTATATTGAATATAATGAATGATTTACAGCTCTTAAACTCACAAACATTCTTATTTAGTGTTTGACGATAAAAGAGTGGGGAGAAATCGTAGTTCCTTTGATTTCTCATTGAGATCCTGCATACACTCCACTTGCAGACAATTCACAGATACTGTGACAATAAATCCCAAGAGAAAAAATTTATTATATCACATGACTCATATTCTGGAGTTATCGTAATAACGCAAAAAAAAAGGAAGGAGGAGTCCCGCACATTATACGAACAGACACACAATACGTACTGCAACACAGTTATTCTTCATACACCATTATGGAGAATGATTGATCTCAACACCAAGTACACACCTGTGTAGATGCACAGCACTATTTCGAATTTCCGGGCTAAACTCCGGCCAATTTCTTGTCAATCTCTTAAATTCGGCGACTTTTTTGACCCGTCTTAGGTACTTGTATTGTCATGGAATGAACGGGGGGTCCGCCTAAACCGGCCAAAAGGGCCTGGAAGACTATCCGATGGCTGAACGACCAGCGCAGTAGGCTCAAAACGTGTTTAGTGAGCAATTGAAAGGGTTCAGCATATTATAATGTGACGAATATAGTAAAATATTGTCCCTCCGACTCCTTAGTTCCGTTAGTGGTGCACATACAGATTAGTGTAGTACTACAATATAGTGTAGTTTATATTTGTAAAGGGTCCCAAAGGTATAATTAGTGGTGCATAGTATTCATTTTTGCATAGTGGTTTGCAAAGCACAAGATGAACTCAAATAAAAAATGTAATTTTTTTTTTTGTGTAGTTTAGTCGGGGTGGTGTGTAGCGGTAGATTATCTCTCTGAGTGGCATGATAATGAACCGAGATCCATTGAGACATCTCTTTGGGTGGACCAAATTTGCGCTGGACAACGAGTAAATTAAAATGCTTTTCAGATTGTTCTTGTTTTTCATCTAAGCCAAAGGGTCTTTTTTTTCTTTTTTTATTAAATGTTGCAGTCGGACTGTGGCCTAAAGTCTCGCTACTGTAATGTGTGGTGGTTGCTTGCGCGAGTATTGGCTGCAAAAAAATAACCGTGCGGTGTTCATGTGTGCACTACATTTTCGCGGCAATGGTTCTCAAGGTACGCCTAGTGGTTCACTCTATTGGACAATTTGGAACACGAAGGAATTCTTAATATAATAGTGAGCTTAGGAATTTTCCGAATTTGGAAATGAATATATCCTCGTGCTAGTTGTTGTTAAAAGGTAGCTCTGACGCTGGAATATCCTTGCCCCAATGACTTTCCAATCCCCATTTATTATCGGTTTTATGGAGAGATTCTTTTGGGGAGATTCTTTTGAAAAATAAACTTTGTCCGATCAAGAACCGCTTTTTAAATTCTGAAAGTGACTATTATTTTCGGAATACATTTAGAACTTGACCTGATGGCTCCGTCGTTATGGAAACTACTGTTCCTCATGATTCACTCCTAGTGTAACCACGTGTTTCTAGAATACTAATGCATAAAAAATGGTTCAAATTAAGATATCTGTTTAAGTTGCTGATGAAAGCTTTCAGTTTCATGCCTTCTAATTAGCAAGTTAACAGGAGACCCAGCAAACTCAGTTCTTTCTGGCCAAAAGTACACTTTCTCAGTGTAAATACCCATCGCACGTAACTGGAACTAAATTATCCTGCAGGCTAGAGCTTGTACATTCCCCAAGAAGGTGTAATTCTTTTAATATTCCTGGTCTATATACATCCATACCCTGAGCTGTACCACCAACTCTTCCCGTTATCCTGTAAAACATCCGAATTGTTAAGACTTTTTGGACTAAAAGTGAGTATATTCTCTAATTTCGCCAGAACCACGCAACGTTTATTCGAAATCCCACTTACTAATAAGAGAAAGCCGTAAACCGAGATGGACCGCAGTAGAAGGTCGTGACGTCTTTTCAAGAATGGTAAAGAATCCCCCAGTTAAAATCGGAGGGTTGTACCAAATCAGAAAGAAAAAGACTAATGAAGTGAAGATGTTTCAAGAATTCAATAAATTTTTGATTTTCTTGTGAATTAAAGGTCACTTCTACTAAACACCAGTACACAACATTAAAACCATGACCGTTTCTCCATCCACACTTCCTGCAGTGCTGCCCAATAGGCACCAAACCCGTCACTCAGTGAAGTTAACAAGGACAGAATGACCACCACTTATAAATCATAAAACATAAGCACTTTATTTCCGCAAAATGTGTAATTTGCACCCAGGCAGAATGGACCCATTACCTAACGAAATCGAAATACCTCATGGATATAGCCATAACTCATTGAATACGATAAAAGTCACAAGGCCCTAAATACGTTTCCAAAAATACCGTAAACGGTTCATGGGCCTTGGTGGTATTATAGTACTGCACACATGGCTGATTCACCCTCGGACTGTTCACGTATATCCAAGTATCATAAGGCTCTCGGTGGAGCCCCGGGGCTTTTCTTTCTCTATTATAAGGTAAGATGTAAATTTCTACCTTGACGCAGAATTGCGCGCGTCGGGCTGCTCTTCCGTACATGATACCACGAGCCGGCCCTCCCATTAAGGCACAGGAATAAAGCCGTTTGGCCTGGACTTTTCTGTGTCGATCCAAGTTCAAAAAGGAAAGTGGCATTTTGGGCCCGTACCCAAGCATCTGGTCTTGGAAACCCACAGCTGTCCACTCTGATTCTTGGAAAGCGTAGCTATTAATTATTTTGAACTCTGCAGGTGGAAACAACGTATCTCCATGAGCAAGCATACTCATGTCATTGAACCTGTCTCCAAGAAAAATGCCAGCGAGTGGCTCGAGCGTGTTGTTAAATTTCACAAAGAACACCCATGGCAACTGGGCTGAAGCCATAGCAACGATAATAAAGGGTACAAGATGATGAATGAGGATCATGGTGATTTTGGTTCTGTTAAAGGTGATTATTTATATTTTATAGGGGGTATTTTAGATCATGCCAGGCTGTAACAATAGTTATCCATGACCAGACGTCCTGCACAACTGGTCTCTGCACAACTGGTCTCTTCGATCTCGTTTCAGAAGGTTTAGCCCAATCGGTCAGGTATATCTTTAGCTTTACGAGCTGTGACTTGAGACTTCTCGTCACAGTGCCTCAGTTGCTCCTGCTAAAGTATATTCCTGTATATGCACCCAGAAAAAGGAGCTTCTTGATGGTACATTTCTGGCTCCAGTTGCTTTTACATTAGCTTATACGTTACAGAATTAAAGCCCTACAAACGTTAACCAAGTTCCGGATATACACATATATATATGAAGATGATATAATGCAGAATTTCACCTTCATGAAGATCTCTCACGTCCATTGTATACGAAATCATTGACTTTCCAGCTGGTCGTATTCTTCCGGAGTCAAAGAGGGAAAGACATGGGTCTCCGTGTCTCGGTCATATTGCAACAAGTAGACGTCCACTTTGAAGCAATAACTCACAGACGGATCCCGAAGCTCGGCAAAAATCCCATGTGCGGTGCCAGACAATAATTGACACGAATATAAGGTCGGAGTACGGACCTTCCAGTCCGGATCCAAATTGAACCTCCCACTAGGAACTGCTTCGCCAAACACCAAATTGTCCCCGTAAAATCCCACCGATTGCCTAGTGTGGCCGTACACGGTATAAAGCGCTTTATTTACATAGGCAAACTATGTAGGAGTAACTTTCAAATCACCTCCATACACAAAAATGCTTAAGCCATTAAACCGTTGGCCAAGGTACATCCCCGTAAGTGGGACATACTTGGCATTAATCTTTGCAAAAACGACCCAAGGAAACTCTTCCGAAGCATTAGCAACGACAAAAAAAGGCAACTAACCATTGAATTAAAAGCATGGTTATTTTTTTTTTTTGGCTCAAGAGAGCGTATCGTTTTGTTTTTTATATAGTCCAATTTCTGTTTTCGCGCAATTGTCAGAACAATAGTGAGTTCGTGATCATACCTCGTGCCCCGCACCACATTGTCATTTTGGCAAGTTAGGCAAGTTTGATAAATTTTGGCTTCGGAACATCTGATGTTTTTTTTTTCTTCACATTGACAGATCTGCTATGCTGCTTGGATAGACTGATTTATCCCTTTCAATGGCTCCTGTATGTAGTACGGTTTACCTTATAGCAGTTTAGCCCAAGAGAAACACGAGCCAAAGCTAAGGTGGGGGTATTTCTAGTGCAATTTTCTCTTGATGCACACAAGCTCTAGAGTCTAAAATATATACAGCTACAAGATATTCACCACCTTCGAAAGTTTGGAGATACTACCCCTTTCTTCACGTAGCCAAACGCACATAATCTCCATTGAGGAAAATATCACACTCTTCGTCATTTGTTCTCAAAACCTCCGCCACTTTGCCACGGATATTTTTGCCGATATAATGAAGGGTGCTTGACTTCCGGTTTTTTCCATATAGTTGCAGAGGACGGGTCGGCACGAGCGCCGCCTTTAATTCTTTGTCGTAAGGCAAACAGTAGACTTCCACTTTGGGACAATAACTAGCGTCCTCGGCTCCGGGGCCGTACATGAGGCCACGAGCTGGCCCTCCCTGGAACTCGCAAGAGTAGAGCAGCTGCGAGTGGAGTCTCTTGTCTTTATCCAATCTCAATGAAGTGAGAGGCACTCCAGGTCCAAAGACAAACATACCGTTGTCAAAGCCCACAGACATCCACACGTTTCCAACGGAAGTAAAAGCAAAATTATTTTGTAATTTAAACTCATTCGGTCCAATGGAAGGATGCCCATGAGCCAAGACGCTCAAATTGGTCTTTGCTTCTCCAAGAAAAATCCCAAAAAGTGGCTCAAGAGTACCATTCACCCGGGCAAAAAACCCCCATGGCAACTGTGTTGAAGCAAGAACAGAGACAAAGAAAGGGAGAAAGTATAGGTTCGTTTTCATGGTGTTAGCTGATGAAAGAACATGTGAATTCTTTTATACATAACTTGAGGCCACGTTGAAATACTTTGTTTATCAATAAGAGAGTAATTCACTCGTCCCGCACGAGATTTTTCGGCAATTGTGGCCTGAGTATGCGTGGTACCCACAGCCAATACGTCCCAGTACGTCTCACGTCAGCAAGTGCAAGTAACCACCTAGATTTCCAAGCAAATGAGGCAATTTGGGTTCCAATCTCTGGAATATGGCGCCATGGGTACTGCCCTGCCCAAACGATATACGTACGGCGAGCCCGGTATCTCTCAAAATTGGCATGATCAGCGTAAGCTCCGCCTTGTGTTAATGTAGATGTGATACACTCCATTATTGTTATCCAGGAAGCCGGTCTTGACCCCGCACACGTGGGTCCCCAAGTCTTAAATGGTGCATGGCCTCTCACTTTCAGGCAAAGATTTGTCTGTACCCGTCATGAAAATAGGAAAAGAGATTTTTGCAAGCTTGGTGTTTCGGCCATAAAACAAAAGCGGCATTTTTACCTTACCCCAGGTATTGCCGACAGATAACATAAGCGTAGCTGTTGAGTAAGACAAAATTCAAAATATAAACGTAGCTGTTGTTTAAGGTTAAACTCAACTGGGACAGCTCAATGGTCTTCAACAAAAAAACACATACAAATTTTCAAGCCGTTTAGCAGAATACACTCCGAAAAGTGGCTCAAGATGGTCATTGACCTTCGCAAAGAAACCAATTAGGTACTTTGGGCTGTTGCACGACCAAATTCCAACGGAAAGGCCCACAATTGCCAATGAAATCAACTGATTTCATGATATTTTATGATCCGTACAGATGAACGGCCTCATATAGAGAAGGCCATGTATATCAATCTTTCATTATAAGAGAATTTTGGCCATGCACATTACCTGCAACCTTAGCCTTGTCATTTTCAAGATAAGGAAACATGCCCTTACATTGACATCTGGTGTGCTTTCCCTATTTAGGCATCTACTTTTCCCTTTGATATTTGTTGGAGTCATCAGTGTCACGTGTTTGGCACCAGTCGTATCAAAAATGCAGATCTGTGAACCAATCAACTGCTTTGGTGTATATGTATTTTATTTCTCGCTCCCAAAATTTATGACATTGAACTGTTTCGGTAACGTTTGCATACCTATTAATGGCGGCAGTAATTGCAGCTAATAAAGGTGGCATCTTTGAAAGATATACTCAAAATTCTTCAACATGTTGGCATACTATTTTGATCATCTGATTTGGCTTTTTGGGGCAAGACAATTTTTTTATGGGACATTTGGGAGTCCTTGTTGAAAAATCAGGAAGAAGGAAATGTGGGTACTTGTCAAATAAGAATCGTGGAGGAATGCGAGGAATCCATGTCATGCGAAAGACGTGCATTATTCGTGCAGTACCAGCCTATTGACTGCGAATTGATCAATTGGCTGAACCACCTGATGATTCGTTGATTTCGTAATTTCTTAATTTCCTGAATATGAAGGAAATTCAAGGAAGGGGCCCGGATCTGGGTGTAATTGCCCGGTTTTATGGTCACGTGACGTAGGAAAAAAGAAAAAAGAAAAAAAGAAGATCGAAAGTCCACTCACGTGACCTGGAAGAAATTTACCGTCTACAGTTCACACTCACTTGGTAAGCTAAAGCTCGGTGGACTCAGAATTTATATCTCATAATATCCATAGACTCTTTTAATTCAGTCTTTTAACACTTGGTGATTTCCTATTTTACTTTAGCTCGTTTTTCGAGTAGTGGCCAAACCGTGGATTGGAAGATGTATTGAACATTAAAAGTCACTTTTTCAGTATCACCAATGGAAATACAGCACTTCAGGGAATAACTGCCCAAGATACAATTTTTTTAACTCAATGTGTTTACAGAAGAGGACAAAAGTTTACTGTTTCCTTTAAGCAGCTACGCCAAATTTGAATTTTTCGTCTCAGTCAGGAAGGTATTTTGAGTACTTTGTCTGTTACTTCTATAAGTAAAACACGTGAGCGAGCAGTTGAGCTCTACTAATAAAATGTGTCAAAGCTAAATATATCTACTATATGTAATTATGCAGTATGGATAGGCTCAAAAAATTTCAAACTGGTTATACTTCTAATTGGCTCGTTGATACGAGTATTGGAGATGGTTTGCAGCCGAAACACCAGGTGCGTATGTTTTTTTTTTGATATGCACACCGCGCACTATTCCACCACATCTCGCATCAGGCCGCGTCGGTCTCCATATCATAATGAGTAACTGAGACAACAATCCTTGATAAACACTAAAATAGTTCTTTTGTGGCTTGAAAGGTATCATTAGGAACATATGGTCACGTTGAATTTTGGTTTTCTCTCGAGTCCGATTTTTGAGTCCATATAAAGTGAAATGACAAGTTTGCATCGTGGGTCGATTTCGCTCTACACTTGTCGAAAAATTAACCAAACAAAATACAAAATTAACAAAAAAAAACAGTCCTCCCATTAAACTTGAACTCATATACAGTAAAGGTGACTCCGTCCATAAACTAAAACGTTTTTTTTTCCGTGTCCAAAAATCCAGAACTTTAGTCCAATTCTTGTATGGACAATGAAACGTGTATTTCTGCGTCAAGGTAAAAGTACTCACAGCTTTAATGTACACTTAGATCTCGAAAAAGAGCGAGAAATGTAGTTAATTTAATTTTAATTAGAAAAAGTCATCTCAAAAATTTCACGGCTGGCTAGAAATATTTAT
This sequence comes from Metschnikowia mauinuiana, assembly GCA_002374555.1. Lineage (NCBI taxonomy): Eukaryota > Fungi > Ascomycota > Pichiomycetes > Serinales > Metschnikowiaceae > Metschnikowia > Metschnikowia mauinuiana. The sequence continues at coordinate 162,408 of NKZY01000647.1, read as the reverse complement.
AGTCCCACTACGCAGGTTTCTTCGTACGGTCCAGTCAGGTCCCAAAATTAAAAGGGCCACGTCATTATTTGTTGAAATAAAAGCAAAAAAAAAGCCAATAATGGAAATAAGAATCGGAGGGCGTGGGAAGAAAAAACAAAAGTGCCTTAGTCAAGAGAAAGTGAGGATGTTTTAATCAATACACAACCCTTTTTCATGGAAATTTAGCCTGACTTTTTTAGCCATGGCCTACATATTATTCAAGGATCAGTCTGAGGCAATTACTTAATTCAGTAGTTCCCAGGGACAAAATAATGGATTGTGGATCCTAGTGGAAAATATGGGGGAACTTGTCTGTCTGACGTGCTCACGTGACCCGGATTGCAGCCTGCAGCCGGACACAGTGTATTGTTCACCACTCATACGAAAGCCTTCCATTGATATAAATATCACACTCACCATCATAAGATTTCAAAAGAGACGCAAAGTCCTCCCGTGCATATACCCCGGAATAGGTAAAGACACAAGGACCCTTGAGATTCCGCAGAGAAAGCTCATCTCTCTCCCGAGTCGTTCCGTCTAAACGACAAGGCGAGATCGGGATATGCACGGACTCCCTTTCCGGGTCATAAGGTGCAAAGTAGATCTCCACTTCGGAACAAAAAGAGGCGTACTTGGCCAAAACCACATGTAAGATTGCACGAGCTCGGCCGGGGTCAAATTGGCAAGAGTAGAACGGGCCGTTTTGAAGCCTCCATCTCCGATCCAACTTTAAGGCCCCACTATAGACTGTAGACCCATACACCAACTCACCATCATGAAAACCTGCAAACATTCTTTCTGGTTCGTATATAGTAAACGCATGCTTGTCCCTATACGTAAATAACGTAGGAGTTCTCCGTAGATCATCATAAACAATAATGCTGAGATTATCTAAATCGCCTCCAAGTCTACTTCCGCAAAGCGGGACAAACGTATCGTTGAATTGGGCGAAAAATACCCACGGTAACTGCGCCGAAGCTGTAGTTATAACCAGGAGTACGACGAGGAAATGGGTTGAGAACATGACGATGATGAATAATCGGAAAAGAAATTACGTTAGGTTTATACATATTTTGTTTTCACGGTACGCATTTTAGCGGAATAAGAACCATACGTGGCACCTCTATAATGTCTATGGAAGTATGGTCATTTATTTAATGTCTCTATAAAACAATGAGTCATCAGAAGCTCGTAACGCATCGTGGGAAATATAATAGAAAACAAAAGTCACACAGTAGAGGCACGTGAGCAGAGTATAATACCAATCACTACTGAATTTTTCAGCTAGAACAACCCATAGGAAGGCTCGTCATCGTCTTGTTTCCCCATCGGAGGTTCACCATTGGGAAGAGTGACGCAATCGGTTCTGGAGGCACCAAAAAAGTCCCCGAATTGCCCAGAGTATCGAACATTACATTCATCATCAGCTTCGGGAATTTGAAGCGAGATTCGGTGAGGTGGACTTGTAGAGTCGTCAATTATGGGAGTCTGCGTGGCTCTATTATAAGGCAAAAAATATATATCCACCATGAAACAATATTTAAAGTCCCTTACTCGACGGCCGTGCAATCCCATCAGTAAATAGTCTCCTCCAAGTAATGCACACACGTATAATGGCGAAGAGCGGACCCTGCTTGAGCTATCCAACTTCAAGGATTGAGGTGTAACTACAGCCCCAAGCACAAAGTCGCCTTGGTAATATCCCACGTACTGCCTCTCGCCCTTTAGATTTGCGTAAGCAATGTCATCATTATAGATGAATTGGATGGGCTCCACCGTTTGTTGTCTATAAGTCAACATGGTGGTATTGGAGAAGCGGCTGCCGAGAAACTTTCCGGAGAGTGGTTCAAGTACACCATTGATATCTGCAAAGAAAACCCAGGGGAATTTTGGGTGTTTCTTTGCAGAGACGGCAGTAAGGGAGACAACTAAAGGAGCTAAAAAGTGGGAAATTCTCATATTTAACTCTTTTTTTCTTTTTTTTTCCTGAGCAGAGAAGACCAAATATTTATATACCTTGAGAGAAAAACATTTAACCCATGGACCCCCAATCCCAGACTTTCACATTGTCTTTGGAAATACTAAAGGGGAGGATATGAAGATAGGGTTTAGTACCGTATGCAGGGACCCTATATACGAATGTAAATATAAATAAATTTGGGTGCTATCCCGGGTTGGGTTTAGGTCATAGGGTGCGCACCCTATTTTTAAGGTGGTCATGACACCCAATAAAAATTTGCGACTTACACTAATAAACTCTTTTTTTTTTCTTGGTTTTCTTTTTTCTAAAGCACAAAATCTTGCAAAGACAGTATTTTTATGGGCCCTCATGGCTGCTGCTTTGGTGTAGCCATGCAAGGTGTGTCGACATAGACGGTAAACATAAAAAGGTGGCTTTAGACTTGGTTCCTGCTGCTCTGCTAAAGGTAGGGTTACTTCTTTTTTTTTTTTTTGCCGAGTGTTATCGAAACTCTAAAGCGCAAAATCACAATCACGCTTACACAAAACCGAGTTTATTGGCTGATCCCTTTTGGATTGATCTCAAAGTGCACGGTCTTTCTTTGTTATCCTGCACCTGGCGCCTGCGGCATGATCGCGGATGACCAACAGTCACTTTAAACTCATGAACCGTTCATGGCTCTCTAGCACCCATTAATTCACTCACTTAGAATTGTCAGATTTTAACTTCAAACTCCATCACTTCAAAATTTGTTCTTCAAATACAACTCTTTTCACAAAAACACTAGTCGGATCTGAACAGTTCCCGTTCAAACCCTGACTCCATCAAGACACCTCTAACTGCTGATACAAACATGAGAAAATGCAGCCAAGAGGTGTGAAAAAAAGGCAGAAAACAAGATCAGTTATTAGCCACTTGAGGCTTAGATTTACCAATCACGAGGACATTTATAAATCCATCAAACCTGGTTTTTGGGCAAGTTAGATTACAGAGTCTAGTAATATGATTCTAGAAAAATAAATATCTTTTAGTAAAATTTACGTGGTAAGGCACAACGTAGATATTTAAATACACATTAAAACATATTTTTGCTGGTTTTAACTAAACGACTACTCAAAGCTTCAGAACCTTATTCTTTCTTTCAAAGCGCAGTGCGCGGCAGGCTGCACACCTTCCTGTACCAGGAATCACATCAAAGGTATAACTATGAAGCCAATAAGCCACATTATTTAGGTACCATTTTCATTATACATTGAACAGACTAATTATCTTTTTATATACCGGAGTTACCATGGCCTCTAGCATACGAACTTAATTATTTGATCGTGGCTTTTGAACCACCTGTGCTGACCTTGACGGTCTTTTAGGCAGACATCAACGATACGTTTCAACAACGAAGAAATGAGCACCCTCCAAGACTCGCTCACTGAATTTCAATAAATGGCAATATGGCTAATAACCCAAAAAATTCTAAAGGTTACTGACTTGAGCATATTAAGGGTGACCAAATTGAAAAAGTTAATAGTGGCTCACACATATATATATATATATTGACCCGCTGCCACTATACTTCCAGAATGTTTTTTTTTTTGTATTCACTCTTATTGTTTCCTTTATTTTACTGGCTTTTTTTTACTGGCTTTTTTTACTCCAAAAAGTGAGTTCCTAGAGTCACTTGGGATTGATTAATGGTCATTTTTGAGGCTATTAAATGTGTAAAAAAAGGACGTTTGTGGGACAAAGTATGAGCGAAATATAGCTGAAGAAAAAGTGAAAGATTTTGAAATTTCCTTAGTGTTTTTCTAGCTCACAAACCTAAGAATCAAGGCAGAAACGGCGTTGTTCTGATTTTTCTGGGGCATCGGGGTAATCCAGGGCCATAGTTTTTCTATAAGCTTTCCAGAAACACCACTTTATTGTCCAGACAAATTTTACACTAGTTTGTTGGGCAGAACAAATTTATGATTACCAACACTCTCTTCACTACTTATAAAATAGGTTGGGGAATTGTCGTCCCTCTCGAAACCAGTAGCAACGCCTCTATGCAGGACTATACTAAAGGTACCTTTGGAATCACGATAAGCTTTTTTTTTTCCGATTTTAAATGGAAGTTTAGATAATATATTTGCCTGGAAATAGCTTTAGGGCCGAAAAATAATAAATCCATAAACATAAAGTTCAGGACAAACGGTACTTCATTAAATAAAGATCCCGACCCTTGTGTGCAGGACCAACAACTAGGTGCGGTTCTTCACCATTCCCATGACCAGTGAGGTAGTTACTTAGTCTTGTAGAAATCCTGGGTGGTTCTTTAATCGATTGTGGTCATATATTTGAGATTTTCCAAAATTTACGGCACCTTTTAAAGTTTAGAACGGGGATATCTACGAGAATTCCTCACAAATATTCCGAGACAGATTGGAATCTGGGGCAAAAACGGCTTTGGCCCCAAACTCCGCTAGGAGGATTTTTGCTTAGTGGCTCTTATTCGGCTTAACAGAAGACCACTGGAAAATCATCACCCAGGAAGACAAAAAAGGTACTGACATCCACCAAATTGAGCCGGAACAGTCTAAATTTCGTTGACTTGGAAAACCAAGTGAGAGGAATTTAAATAGTGGACCGGCAAATCTTTAACATTCCCGAAATCAATCATTACTTTCATAGCTGGGCTCTACGCTTGACCAAGGCACAGTGCATCCATTGCGCGAACAAAAACAAGAATAATGATCATGCTTTGATCCATACACACCCAATTTTGTCACAGAAATTCCCGCAGCTACATCAGACAGTATTCTCAATAAACCAGTTTCTGTGGTGATTTCAAAATTTTACAGCAAAAATTAGGTTAAGGAATCGCTCGTCGCATTGACAGATCAGTGACTGGCCTCACTATTTCAAGCCAACAACGGTGCACATGACCAGATGCTCATCGCCACACAGTGACTCTATGCCAGGTTCCTATTGTTATAGAATCCACGTGACCCATCCTAGTGAATATAAATTATACGTCCAGCTCGTCACGCGGACGTGCCTTCTTACAGTTTGAATCTCCTGGCACTTCCAGTTCTACCAGACCCAGAGCAGCATCTTCGCCACGTACAGGTCGATCAAGTAAGGAAAGTGTAACCGGCCGTAGACTGGACTTTGTTTTGGTATCGTACGGCAAAATATACACGTCGACCTTGAAACAGTAACTGACCTTTTTGGCCAGAACCAAGTGCATGATCGCACGGCCTGGGTCTCCCACCATGGCACACGAGTAAAAAGGACTGGCCCGGAGTTTCCAACTAAGATTAAGTTTCAAGGTGGTCCGAGGAACTCCCGGTCCAAAAACCAACTCACCACCGACGAGTCTTGCATAAAGGTTGATTCCGTCTCTTATAGTATAAATCTGTTTGTTCTCAAAGTTGAACTCAACTGGGCTCCCCAAAGGATCTCCATAGGCCAAGACGCTCAAATTGGCGAACCGTTCTCCAAGATAAATTTCAGTGAGAGGCACAAAAGTGCCGTTGAGCCTGGCCAAAAAGACCCACGGTAACCCTGCCCAAGCGGAAACAACAAAGAAAACGAGAATTATCTGGGGTTTTTCATGAGCATTTTGTTGCTGTTAGGAAAAAAAAAATGGCGTGTTTATAAGGTTATGAAGTTACTTAAACTGATCAAACATTACGGCAACAACTCCGTAACAAAATTAGAAACTGACCCTGATCACGCATCTCCACCAAGTGTCATTACCGTAAAAATCAGGAATCTTTGACCTTTTTTTTCGGAACGTTTGGTCTGTTACAGGGAGGTTTAGCCCTGGTATAAAACAATGAATAAGTGTAAAATTGATCATGTTGAAACGGTAAATACACACCACAGCCAAAAGGCGAAATGTATCATTGGCAGCTGACGGTGGCCATGGTGCCGTGTATGCAGGCACCGTTGATTCACCATTTTTCCGCCGGTCTCAAAGACTCTTTACCAGAAGTCATTACTTTTATTTTTGTTTAATATTTTTCATTGAAAAATGCACAAGGCTTTCACGTACATTTTTCCTATGGACGTCAAGTTACATGACCATATAAACTTACTCAGACAGTTACAAGTAATTCCAGATTTAAAAAGTATTGAAAAAAGCAGGAAGCACTTTCGGCTAATTTCAAGCAAAACATATTTACCTTAAAAAACTTACTTGAACAGAAACTCACAGAAACTCATAAGAAGGTAGAAAAACTGTGCGTGATTAGACCTGCGTGGGTGTGGACCTGCATACAAGTCACTTAGAATCATATCAGTAACGTCCGACCATGCAAACTATTCTGGATCTTTTCAATGCATCTATGACAATAAATGGTGACGGTTTTCAAAATAATTTCTTTATTTATGGAAATTTGGTGCCAGAAGTGTCGTAGTCTTGTGCAGTAGATGAGGTAGTGTATACTGAACAGTGGTCACGTTGGATAGTCTCCAAATACAGTACTACCATTTTGAAGTTAGACAAAAATGCTTGTATTGATTGTTTCCAGAGTATTCATTCCGGGAATTATTTTCCAAAGTATTATTTCCGGAGTAGTTGGTATTTGGGCCTATTAAATCCAGAAAAGTGGGTCATTTACCCTTTTTTCTCTACTCTCCAAGCGTTTCTCCTCTATTCCACTCTGAAGGCTTTTCCCCACTGCTTATTGTACTTACAAACGAACAGTGGATAAATATTTGCAATTTCGAGATCATGGGATTGTAGATTGCTCATTGTAGATGGCAGAAAGTCCATTATATCGCTAACAGAGCTTAAGTGGTGATCTATATTGTACTGTATAATGTGATAATTGGGGTCTAAATATATAGTGGTACGAATCAACATTAACCTGATTCGGTACTAGTGACTGGCGACACAGTACCCTGGTGAAGTGCCCTACAGTCTTGAATAATATTGAGAAATGTTCAAGTTATATACAGGACCACATACCGGAAATGCCTAAAACCTCCCACACACAGCTGAGCCAGAGATTTGGAGCAATCAAAAAGTCTTGAATGAATTGAAAGAAAATTCACCCTTGCCGTAATCTTTTCACTAAAAGAAATATAGTCTCGACTGAAACAAATGATAACTGGAAGGTCTTCGGTGCGTACTCATTGATGTCTTCTTTTTGTCTTTTTTTGTCTTATCTTCGGGCCACTTTCAGAGATTTCTGCTCGTAAGTTCTAGTCTGTACAGGAACAGCCATTTTCTTTTCTTCGGACAGAGAGATTGTCGTGGAAGGAAAGACGTGCATTTCGAAAAACCGTTCATTGCCCTCTGTAGCCTTCAAAAGAGCCAATTTCGAAAAACCAGCTGTAAAAAAATTGAAAATCTGAAACCTTGCTCGTTTCAACGAGCTTATAATCGTACCACCAAATGTCTATTTCAAAGTCTCAGAGCCCCAAACGTCACGTGCCGCGCCTTTCCATCACCTTGCCAAAAATCAGGTTTTCCTCTTTTCCCCATAACATTTTTGATCATTGTAATAGCCGAATTCGACACTATTCAAAACCCCAATTTGTTCCAAATCCATTTTTCAAAACCCCTTACAAAAAAAAAATAGTGAAGTCTCAGAGTTCAATCGAACAATAAGCTTTGCTCACGTGCGCGAAGGCAGGAATAGTCAATGTTTTCCCACGGGGAGTTCATTGACACACCTTTAATTGGTGTAAAAAAAAAGTGCCCAATTGTTAACACCCACGTTCACGAGCTCAAAAGTTTGTTTATAGTGACCACGTACTTGTTATCTTCAAGAGTAATTTTGATAGGAAGATGATGGCCTTTTCCAAGAGGAAACGCTAAAATCTGGTTTATGCCGAATGTAAGCTTGATGCAAACGAGAGACTGTATTTGGCCTCGTAGTCCACGAAAAAGGGCCAATAAAGATCCCTTATTGCTTTCTTAAGATGCAAGACTATTGTCTATGGAGTTTTGTCTCTGGATTTGTCTCTGGATTTGTCTCTGGATTTGGTCACTAGATTTTGTTTCATCGAAGAGTCCATTAAATATTCATTAAAATTCAATTCTGCATTAAATGTTGATTCAGCCTCAGTCAAATGCCTCAATGCGTCGTTACCATGCAAAATTTAGCAATCTTGTCGTAAGGCCGAAGCTTAATTTCCACATTGTAACCATTCTCGGTGGAAATCAGTGCTTTTTTTTACCCGAAAGAACGCACGTAAGGCCCAAAACCATCATGCAACTGGCAAAAAGTTGTGACCACCTTTCCATTGGTTTTGTCGAGATATAAAGGAACCTTTGCGATCTTGGGCCCCACCGTAAGAGGCCGTAGGCCAAACCAACCGGTCCTGGATACGAGACATTTGGAAGAAGCAATAGAGGTTATTTTTAAGTAAACCCAGCTTGTAAATTTTTGCAGAGTAAGTCAAGAAGTCTGTGGTAGAATCTTTCTTTCCAAAATAACTGGCCGAAAGGCACCAATGTCTCGGTTTACTTAAAATAAAAAGAGAACCTGGTTATAGTCTTGTTTTCCAGAGTCATTGGTAGCCCTGTCGAGACCAAGCAAATTACCTTTGGAACTTTTATATTCTCTGAATATCTACTGGCCCGGGTAGTGTTGGTTCCAGTGATTATACAGTGGTGTCCAGATCCTGCCCCAAAAGAAAAATTCAAGAATTAGCTAAATTGTTCAAGTGTTCTCTCGACGTTTTTTTTTTTTGACTCAATTTTGACTAGCCTGGAAACCATGAGTTGTTGTGCTCTGCGTCTGAATTGATGATGGTACCAAGCACCATGAAAAACCTTCTGTAGGTTACTGGAATTTTATTGATTCAGACTCCTAAATGTATCAATATGCCATTTTATATAAGTAGTAATTGTGCTTTAATCAATAAGAAATTTAGCCTTTGGAAGTAGTCTGTTGTTTTGGTTGATAGAGGAACGGCTGAAAATGACCCACTTTTTTTTCGATCGCGTCTCACAGGATTATCTGCAGGACAATAAAGCCCGATGAAGTGTCTGGGCCTAAAGTTTGGATAGTTTCAAAGTAACACTCATAACCATTTTCCAGTCCATTAATGTTCACTTTGCGGACCAAAAAAAAAAGCTATCTCTAAATTTGTAAATGACCGTTATTCGCTCATTGAACTGGAACACTTCCATAGAAAAATACCATCGCGTTTTGTCCTCATTCTCTAGGCGTCAAGTTATTTATTTTTTTTACAGAAACGTGACGATATTTTGCTGGAATTTAGACATATTCAAGTAAAGCTCGTGACTTTTATAGTCTCTCTCGTAACAAAGGCGGGGGGAAGTTATAATGAATTGGCCAGACAACGCTATATGCAGTCTTTCACGCACCTTTCTGCAAAAAATATGTATACACCTCTATTTCAATAGACATACTATAACCTGAGCACAATTCCATCCGTCTTCTACGAACAAAATTTATATAATTGGATAGGTCTGCTAATTAAAATATTCTTAAAGCCAAAGGTACTTTGAATGACCACCACTCACGTACTCTAGACAGACTGAATACACTATTGGGTGATAGATTTCTGCGGATTTCCACTACCCAGACAAGAATATAGGACCTCCAGTCACTTCATTACGGCCCCAAGGATCAAATTTACATTATTACCGAATTTCCTTTTTTCATAATAAACATACTAAAAAATATCTTATGGTGATTCTCCAAAGAATACCTCAACAGATACTTTCTCTCGTCGGACCACCTCAAATTTCCTTGGTATCAAAACCATCAGGTGTCACAGGACTCTTTGAGTATCTGTCGAAATTCCAAAGGTATAGCTCCACCGGAAAGCATCCGTCGTGGTGCTTACAATCCTCACCAACGCGGATCCAGTTGACATTGTCTTCGGTAAATCTGCAGGAGTAAAACTGATAGTTTGTGACCATTCTATTCTCATCAAAGACAAACTTAGTAGAATTAAGAAACCGGGCAAAAGCCACTCCACTATTATAAAAGCCCACGGGCCCCGAGTCGAACGTCTCGAAATTCATCACTTTGGTCTGCTCCATAGTAAACTCGGCCACATCCAAAGAAGGGTTTCCATAGAATAAATAATTCATAAGCCCTTTTTCAACGTCTCGGATCGTGGAAGAAAGTGGTTTCAATTCTCCTTTAGCCTTGACAAAGAACCCCAAGGGCTTAATGGAAGAAACGGCTGGACTGTGGCTCGGTAAGAGGAAAAGCCGGACCGGGAAACAATTCGGGAATCCTAGGAATGGACCCATCAGAATCCTGTGGAAGTCGTTCAGATCAGTACATGAGAAAAAGCGGCCTTGGACCTCTCCTGTGTCACTATGCACATCCAAGGGACTAGGTACGACGTCGTCACCGAACCCAAACTTGCAATAGTCAAAAGATATGAACCCGGGGCTTGTCCAACGTCTACTGAAGGCATAATTGTGCTGGAAAATAAATTGCACGGGCTCCTGATCAATATCTTTATATCCTAACACGGCTATATCGTCGTCCTGCGCATAGGCGAGGGGCTTCAACGTGCCTTCCACTTCGGCGTAAAACGCAAGTGGTTCCGGTAATGAAAGCGATAACGAGTTGATCCATTGATCAGCATCGTATTCATCTTCAGGGACCATGGCAGACCGATATTCTCGGTCATAGGGCAAAAGGTACACCTCCACCTCGAAACAAGTGCCAGCATCTTTCGTGGTTATGATATTATGGTACTTGCTGTGGCACGAATAAAACCTCCTATACATGATTTTTCCAGTTTTATGCAAATGCAAAGACATGGGGTGGCCTCTCGTTCCAAAACAGAAGTTGTTGTCTAGAAACCCCACCAGACTATGGAAACTGGCTTGCGGCGTATGAGCAAACGTATCCTGGACGGTGAACTCAGCAGTCTCATGTAACTTTCTTCCAAAACCCAAATGATCGTAGAAAGCGTTGGACCGCACGAAAGATAGCGGGACAAGGAACTGGTTGATTTTGGCGAAAAGTACCAATGGGTTGGCATTGGCATCGGCCCAGGCCATAGTAATGGCCAGAAGTGCAAGAACAAATTGAGTGGTTTTCATTGTGATTGCTGCTCCAGTAAGGACTGACCCCAGTCTTATACCTACACTTCCCTAAGTATCACGCCATGGGACGGGAACAATGCCTGGAGACACTGATCATGTACTGAGCTATACACGCATCCTGCACACAGGCACACATTATCATCTTCAACGACATCAACAGGACGAGTCCGGATTTAGAACAGATTTAAGAACTGTGGATAGTTACACTGTGGGGCAAGCCAGAGAACCCATAAATTTTGTTTCACTTATTGTGCTTGGTTGTTTGTATCACTAAGGAGAAAAACAGGAAGAGATATCTGGACTATTCGCCCTGCAAAGCGAATAAGCTTCGATCAAAGAGCCAGTCAGCTGATTTTCGACGGTATTGTCAAGGCTTGTTAAAAAAAGACATAAAGTATGAACTAAGGTGTAAGTATTAGCGATTCTGGGGACCTCAGGGTCATTGTTTCTATGAAAACACCCGATTTTTTTTACTCTTTCCGTTTGAAGTACTGACTACAACCCAGATGGTTTCAATACGCATGCTTTAAGAGCCAAGAGGTTTGTATACGGTTTCATGGTGCCAATTTCAATGGAGTAGAAGGACCTTTGAAGAACTCAGCCATGGTGGTTTCTAAGGTTAAATGTAAAGGTTTTTTATTTTGTATTTGTAGTAGCACCAAATAGTAAAGTCACGCCTATGGCTGAGGACTAATTATTGGCTCAAAAATAGAGTCATTGGACTAAATGGTTCGAGTATTACATGATTAATGAGGTGATTGAGAGGTGGAGTTGAGACGCGAATGTGGCACCACGTGCCGTGTGCAGGTTTTGCAACGCGGCTTGCAAGTTAGCCATGGCCACGGACCGTCAAAGGAACCACAGATAGAGCTCTCCACGCGAAACAATTAGCCTTGAAAAATGGTTTATTGATTGAAAAATTGTCGGAACAAAAGAGTCATCGAATCCGAGGTCCAAAGTCAAAATCCTCAATCCTCAATCCTCAATCCTCTCTCACCCTTTTTTCCGATCATTCTTCCATGAATCTTCCGAGACAATTCCATCACCACCACAAATACAGTCGTATACTTGATAGGCAAAGCCTGTCTCTCCTAAAAAAAGATTAAGGGTTTCCAAGTGAACACTACGGAAGAACCCAGACGGGGCTCATAATCTAGTGTTTGGAACGAAGGGTTTGGCTGCAAAATGCGCTCCGTCCAGGTGGGATATCTGCAGTCCAATTTCGCACCCAAAAAAGACCCATTGGCAAGCATCAATCACGATTTCTGTTCGACAGCAAGCTTGTCACTTTAGTTAAAAACTTGGCCTGATTATAGGTATTAAAGCACCAAAGCTGCTTTGTTTATGGAACGTGAAAGGAATTGCTTGGAAACTGCACGACCGGTATGGAAAGGAGATCCACAGATGAGTATCTTAATTGATAATTGATAATCTTCAATTGAGATCTCCAATGTTTTTCAGAGTTTCTTTTCCCGGGATCCCATAAGATTATGGTTTGCACGTCTTTAAAAACAAATGACTGCACAGAGAGTCAATTTTAAGTATCCATCAAGTCAAATCGACAATTACAGGGAATACACCTTTTCTCAGGATCTTCTACTCGCATAGAGAGAGAAACAGAGGAGGGCTTTTCTGCCCTCCTTTGTCCCTTTCTGTCCCTTTCTGTTCCTCTGTCTAGAAAAAGCAAACTTCATGTGTCACTCTGAATAAAAAGAAAAACTAAGTATAATAGTGTTTGGGGAAGATCTTGGGGATGTCAAGAATCTCATTACCTACTCCAATCAGTCCACCAATTCACCACTAAATCGAACAAGGCCAAGGACTCCTCCAACCTGGTCTGGGTGTTTTCTTCTAGTAACACTTGATCATATTCGGACAAGGCCACGCCGAAAATAATAAGAGTGACATTGTCAAAGCCATGGATCCATTTTTTCCTCTTTTCCACTCTGACCTTTGACCACCCCCATCGAACATGTTCCCCACATCCACATAATCCCCCACATTAAACATGGAAACATTAAACCCACCCATTTGGAATTTGAAATCAAAACAAACAGACGTCTGCTTTCTAGTTCTCAAGATATCAGACTCAGTGGGTATATATCCCGGCACGGCAATTCTCTTGGTTGCAGATAGAAAGTAGACCGAGGAGTGAATAAACTGGATATGGATATGGACTGTAGATTTTATCCAATGAAACCGACTATTTTGTTAATAGGAAATTGGGTGAAGATCTTGGTCAACGGCACCAATGAGAAGAGAATTCATCTGTTAAAACCTTCCAGTAATGGACATTTATAATCCCAATTTCTCAACATTATTCCACACGTTAGAAACATTTTTTTAGAAATAAAATTTCTATTTTTTACGAGAAATATAGCCATTTTTTACTGGTGCTTTCATGAAAAAACCACCCTCAAACCATGGTGTAGTCTTGAGAACCACAGAAGTTTGTATTTGGTATCTATACACCCCAAAATTCGGGAATTTTTTCGGCACAATGAACATCGTGGTTTTGCGGCAAATCTTAGAGACTGTATATAATTGGGTATTTAATGGACGGAAAAGGCCGCTATCTGCAGTAGCAAGTAGAGTCAAGGTTAGTTTCTGGTGACATTTTTTTTCGAGTCTTTTTAAGACGCGCGCGCGGTTACATGCACTCCACAATTGAAGTATTCATTAAACGTTAACTGCAGAAGACACTACTCCTGAGGCCCAAGACCTACTATTTATGCAGTTTTAAATGTACCATAGAGTAGAATGTACTGCTCGATTTGTTACAGATTTTTTTTTTTTTTTTTTTTCATCCTCAATTTTTCTTTTTTTTCGGTCATACCCTCTCTTTTTTTTTTTTTTTTTTTTTCCTCCCCAATTTTTTTTTTTTTTCGGCCATCCCCTTTCATTTTTTTTTTTTTTTTTTTTTCATCCTCAATTTTTCTATTTATTCGGTCATACGCTCTCATTCTTGTCTTTTTTCATATTCAAAGAACCATTCCTAGGAGATCTCTTGCTAGAGAACTCTGGAATCCCGGCTTTTTGGAATTGAATCAATGGAAAAAAACAATCAATCATGAAACATTCATGAAACAAGAAAAAAAAAATATTTCGACTTGTGTGTAGAGTATCAGTAGTGTCTCGATAGTATATACAGGTTCTGTCTAATCTGTCTAATTTGTCGAATTTATCTGATTTATCTATCAGTCATCAGCCAATCATATTCCATTTTCAATCGGCTTTTACTGCTAAATCAGACTATATTGGATGCAGTACAACGTAGTGTATAGTAAAGCAAAATGAATTTTTGGTGACTGAAGTGTCGTGACTGCTTGGATAGGACATTGGTAGTGTGTGAACCAAAAAACAATTAAAAACATAACTTTTTACCAAGAAAAAACGTTCGGAGAACTTCCATGAATGCCTTAAGTCAAATATGGCAATTTAACCTGGACTGACCAATCACTGGGAGGTTCGCTAATGTACAGGATAAATGAGCCCCAAAAACAATCCAATTAAAGCTTCTTTGGCCATTGTTTTCACCACAATAGACCCAGAAAAAACATGACCAAGAGAAATGAAGTACCATTCTTCAAATCACTTGCTTTCATGCACTACTCCTTTCAGTCAGCTGCATCATTACCATAGCTATAAACTTTTGCATCTCATTCAACAAAGCAAATAATGCCGTCACACCACCGGATTCGCCAATTACCCAATCGGGCAATCGGTTCCGGTACCAAAATCTCCTCTTGCTCCCGCAAACCTATCTTCATACCGTGACACTCTCTTGTTTTTAAGTCTTCACGTATTTTTTTTTCCTGGAAAAAAGGCCTCGTGGCCATTTAAGCTCATGCAGATGCGTTTTTTCCCCAGATTTTTTGACCTTAGAATACCGGGGGCAACGCGGTCTTGGTTGTTCTGTCGTAAGGCAAAACGTAGACCTGTACCTCAAAACAATGGCCCACAGTTCGAGAAGGAATTCCCCGGTAAATCGCGTGTGCTGGTCCGCCTCTCAACAGACATGAATAAAATGGACCATCAAGTAGACGGAACTTTCGATCCAATTTCAAGGACGTATATTTGACTTTCGGCCCAAACATCAATTCGCCTCCATAATATCCGGCCGGCTGCCACTGATTTTCTTGCAAGGTATACGCCACGCCTTTATGAAATGTGAACTCCACAGGGATGCCCAAAGGATCGCCGTAAGAAAACAAACTCATTTGTTGGTACACGTCTCCCAAAAAAATGCCGGAGAGCGGTAGAAGCTTATAATTGACATCTGCAAAAAAAACCCACGGGCTACTTTTATATGCCAACGAAGTAGCAGTAAATAAGCAAGTCACGAAGAATTGGCTCAAGTTCATGATTTCTGATGCTCTTGGAACGTTTCGAACGGTATCTTTTATGGGAGCACCACCAACTAGGGTTATGTCATGCCTTTTTTTGACGGACCATTCAGAAATCACTGACCATGTTCGGTACAGGTCCACCTGCAGTTCTGCATAAGTCCCATTGATATGCTTCCCTCCAACTTCGGCTTTTTTGCATATTTTTCTCCTCCATAGTGCATGGAAAGACCACATTCACATGGGCAATGATTCCCTCCCGTTTCCCTAGCTCCAGCAGACTGTTTCAAGGCTGCTAATTCGGTACAAATTTTCCGTTGACGTAAGTCCCACAATCCTCTTCATTCAATATCTCAGATTCGGAAGATATAGTTGCGGCATTTTTTCCATAATGGTGAACAGAACATGGCCTTCCAGTCTCAATCAAAGATTTTTGCTTTTTTACGAGCTGCGAAGACGTCTGAGAAGAAAACACGGCTGACTTGGTTTCTTTATTATAAGGCAAGAGGTAAACATCCACCTTGAAATAATTCTCAAGTCTCCTGCCTAGAGTATCGCTGAAGATCCCCCGAGCTGGACCATAAATCAAATCACACGAATAAAACGGACCACCCCCAACCTGCCAATTGTCTCCCAAACTCAATTTTCCACCAGGAACATTAATCCCAAACACCAAGTCACCCGAATAATACCCCACAGCCTCTTTTCGGAGTTTTTGCGTGAGATAAGCCATTTTATCTTTGAAACTGAACTCCGTAGGCTGAACTTCCCTATCTCCATGAGCAAATATGCTCATCCCAGAAAACCGTTTACCTAAATACATCCCAGAGAGCGGCACAAGGTCTTGATTAATTGTGCAAAAAAACACCCAAGGCATTTCTGATTCTGCCCACGCAGTTGCAGCAACGAGAAAGGAGAAAAATAAATGATTTGTGTTCATGATGATGTTTTGTGACGTTCCCGGAAAAAATAAAAATAAAAAAGCTGCATCTTATGTAAAAAAGACAATCTTTTCTGAATTCACGCTTCTCTTTCTCAACGATAACCATAAGAAACATTCACCTTTTTTGAAGTGACGACACCATTGCTTTTTCGGGAAATTTAGCCCTCATTTGTTCGTATACTTTATTCGGATTCACCCCTTTGCATAACAATAAGCTTTTGTTTCTATTGATGTCACATGGTTTTTTTTTCATTTCGTGTCCCCGGTCACAAGTTCATCATTGACGTAAATATCACAATCCTTTTCAGCTTCCGTCGTATATTTCTTATAGTCCTTTACCGCATTAGGCCCTATATAGTGAATGCTGCATGGCTTCTTAGTCTTTTGTTCAACTTGAAATTGCAGTAAACCTTGCAGTTTGTTTCCGGAAGGCACAGTATCAGGGGTTTCAATCTTGACCGAATTGGTTCGTATATTGTACGGAAAGAGATAAACGTCCGCCGGGAAACAATATGTTTGTTTTTTGGCCTGAAGGATGTGTAAAATCATCCGTTCTGGACCAAACGTCACGTCACACAAGTAGAAGGGACCTGCAAGAAGTTTCCCATTTGCGTCCACATTCAAATACCCAGCGGGCACTTTAGGACCATAGACGAACTCGGAATTATAAAACCCCACCGACTGTCTATCACGCCCATCCAAAGTATACGCTTGGTTATTGGCATAGGTAAACAACGCCGGCACGGCCATTGGATCTGCATAAGTGAACATGTTCAAATGATTAAAGCGGCTTCCAAACGACTTTCCAGAAAGCGGCTCGAACGTATCACCAATTTTAGCAAAGAATACCCACGGAAATATATGCTGTGAATGTGCAGTAACAACGGCAAGGCCCACAAGGGAAACAAGGAATTGAACGGATCTCATATTTGACTTTTAGCCTTTTGAAGAGAAAACCCTTTTTCTTTATATTTTTGTATTCACTTGAGATCAGGCCTTAACAAACCACTGCAACGGCTTATCGATTTTCCTCGCATTGTTTTGAAAAAAAAATCAGGCCGGTAAGATAAGGTGTGAGTAGTAGGAGGACTTGAAAGGCCGAGAATGGGTGCGCACCTCGCATGCTTCTGGATGCAGGATCATGCTGGAATAGGAAATCCAAAATGACCTTTTAATGAGGTATCGGCCAATCTGTATTTCCATAAGTGGAAAAAAAGAGCCCAAAACGGAATTTTCTACTCAATTCAATGTAGGGCTTAATTTGGGGAAAATCCCAGCCGAACCAGACTGCATATGGAGCCTTTTCCCGTTTTGGCTAGACACGTATCAAGTCACTGGACTGCTCAGTCAACAGGAATCTCCAAATCCAGACGAGAAAAGGCTGTATTTCACAGAACCAATTTTGAATATGCAACTAACACGCTAATTAAAGTTTTTCCTTTGTTAAGATTGTTAGAGATAAATGATGCTGTTGTTTTGATCATACGCCAGAGAGTGTGTGACCTGAGTTAACTGCATGTAATGTGTCTTTTCCATTATGTGCAGGTTATATTGCACGCAAACCCTAAGCCGCATTTAAGTGCGCGCACTCTCATTTCAAAATGGTCACCGCAGCCACGGAACTGGTTACGAAGGACCTAATGATTGAATAAATACCCGATTTTTTTAATGGAAAGTCTTGGAGAATTAGGAAAGTCTTGGCAAACTACTTTGTCTTTTTTTTTTCTTTAAAATTTCTATTCTTCGTATTTGAATTATCAGCCCTCTTTTCCATGCGACTTAGTCCTGGTCAACCCAGTGGCTTCAGCGTGGTGACCTCCACTCCACAGTGAACTGTAGAGCTCATAATTTCTACATTTCTACTTTAAACACGAAATTTTTCCACTCTGGATTTGCTATTTTTACCCTGAAAAAAAAAAAAAAAAATCAACTGGCTCTGTCCTGGTTTTTTGGCTGTGGTGGCTAGGTTCACTGGAGTCTCCCTGGCCCTCGGCTTAAAGACGGGAAGTTCTGTATACTTCCACCAGGAATTTTTTTCTTTTTTTTGTTCTTTTCTTTCTCTTTTTTTGTTCTTTTTTTGGGTAAAGGTCATGGCTCTGGCTTTTCTGGGAAGCACTTCTTCTCTGCCTCATTGGTGTCCTGCACCTAGAACATGTTCCATGTCCGCACATGTCCCCGTATGACCCACCACCTCTACACCGACCTTTTCCACAAAACAACGGGGGAAAAATGGATTAAAGTTAACCATAAGCTTATTTAAGGTTGACAAGTGTTAATATTGTGGTTATAAAGTTCTTTTTTTTTTTTGGCTTTTTTTGATGTGGCAACAAGATAATCTAGCAGTTGTGGAATTTCGCACTTAAACAATCCATCATTTCTGAACGTCCACCACTTTTTTTTTTCGGCGGCCTTAAGTACTTATTCTCCAGTGTTTTATGTCACTTGGCAGACCAGTACATCCTAAAATGTATATTTTAAATGCACGGATGGAAACATAGGTCGATTTTTCTAGAGTGCCTGCATACAAGCCTTCTTATTGAATCCACCACCTCCACCTGAGAAGCCTTTTCTAACTTGAGGAAACCTTGTCACGTGAACATTTAACAGCTTTCGTTTACAGAAAAAAATGATGATTCAAAAGTTCACAGACTACAACACAGTAAGTAGAGTACCATTCATTACACCCACTGACCAGTATAGTAGTTGGTAGTTGGTAGTGAGGAAGGTGGCCGGAATTCACTGGCTTCAACACAGAACGGACTACACAATGAAATATACAATATATGGGCTTAACGGGCGGATTCCATAGTCTCATATAAAAAAAAAAAAAAAAAAGGAAAAAAAAAACCGAAATTTGCAGCCAAAAGTAGTGCGTTGGGCCTGGTTTTGCCATACTCTCTCCGCTCTCTCTCCACTCTCTCTCCACTTTCTCTCCACTCTCTCTCCACGCACTCTCTCTATACTCTCTTCAACTATGGAAAAATTTGTATACCCAAAAGAATACCATTTCACCAAGTAATTTGTAATTCATACCGTGACCTTATACTTTATAGTCTATCTATCTATCTAGGGTGTACTGGTCTATCTGTCTCTTTCTCAGCTCCAGGAATTCTTCTATTGTGTATCTTTTGAAGCACACTCTACTTTACACTAAACCACTCTGTCAAGAATTAGGTGGTTTGGCTTGTGTCGAGGAGACCGAGCAAACTGGAGTCTCCACCTAAAGTTAGGCATAAATCAAGATAGTCAAGAGCTTTATCCAAGGAGTCCAAATGTTCACTGTCTGTCTCATTGAGAGCCCATTCGCTTTTTTAAAATGCTGGCATACTCTAATATGCCTTAATATAGTCTAAACTCTTTACTCTACTATACTCTACTATACTCTATACTATACTCTAGAGACCACTTTGACGGATTGGAGTGACTGGTGGATGGGGGATGATGAAGAAGCTCATTAGCAAATTGGTAGGTCAATGGTCACTGGACATTATTCTAGAAGGACTAAGAGTGGTTCTACACAACTCTCCTGGGGAAGGCCAAATGGCCTGCTTTTTACCTGATAAGTCTATTGAAGATCTCCGTACAACCACAAAAAAATTTTGGAAAACTCAGAAAGCCTTTTTCATAGAACTTTATAGAGATTCATAGAACAATTTAGGGAAAAAAAGCATATATATCACTTTTGAAGTGGACTTGGGGGAATATTTTCTCGCTCAATTTGCTCCACATTGTGAGCATCACCTGGAAATCTCAAATAAGGGCATATTCTATAAGCAGCTGGTAGGTGTTCTGGAAGTGAGAACTACTCCCGATTCTTGAAATCGACTTCCTAAGTACGAATCCATTTGGTGCTGAAATTGGCAGAACCTCTTGTTTTGGTTTTTCTTACTTTCCCGTGACCTTAACTGGATCCTTTATTGAGGTATTATGACAGAAAGTTCCCAAAAAAAGCTTGAATAATGTTTCCTGAATTCTTTACCCGTGGCTTTTTATTTTGTTCGAAAATCGCCGTTTTTCTGCCCTTCTGTACGCAGAATCCAACCGTTTCATGATAACCATAATCGAAAATCGTGCTCTTCTCTGACCTATGCACCACACTTGAGGTTGCTACAAATACTTCCTCCTCACTTTGCATCGTTTATGTGATCAGTATATTATATTACTAAAAATTGGGCGAATACCAGGCTTCAGCAGACGTAAATTTCACTTCAACACCTATAGCGCATGCAGGTGTGTATATAAGCCCTGGATCTTAAAAACCCACGGTTCACAGTCAAAGTTATAGTTTTGCCAAATTCCAAATTCTCTGGGAGTAAACCGCTTGAATTTGGCTCATTTGGTTTTTGAATGGCAGCCTCTGGCGTTGAATAGGGCTTTAACAGTGTCATTGGACCGGAGATGATGGGATTGTCACGTGATCACCAAGCCAGTGGGCCATAAATCAAAATTCATGGAACCTTTTATAAGTCTAATCAAACACATCCATTTATGATTGTTATGTATCCTTTTGGTAGTTAGCTTGTTATACATTCGAAAGGGGGAGGTGGAACCTCTGCCTTATATGCAGTCCGCAAACGTATATATATATACAAGAAGGGCCAAAAAAAAAAATTCAGTTAATAATAAAAAAATAACAGATTATTTAAAGAGCATCGGTTCTATCTTGAACTTTAGGGAAATATCTTTGAGTCCAAAACACGTTCAGGAAAGCTCATAAAGTCTCCCAAAAAAAACCCAAACATCCCAAACTGTCTTCTCAACAGTTTCTACTTATTTGACACCGGACGAAGGTAAAGATTCACCAAAAAACAAGCTTTTCCTTGACATAAGCTCGACTTGCCTTGCACAATCACCGGGCGAGAGCCTGGGTATAAGTCACACGAGTAAAAAGGCCCATCCAAAACTTTGCCGAAATCATTAAAATGGAACGAAATCAACCGAACCGTAGGCCCAAAGGCTAGTTTGGTATCGACAAACCCAACGTTTCCTGCATTTCTATTGCCCCAGGGCATCACCATATTATTATTTACAAGGTGAAACTTGGGCGGAGTGGCCGTTTGGTCGCCATAAACGAAAAAGTTTAAACCTCCGTCTTGCTCATGTCCACGTGACCAGCCCGTAAGTGGCTTTTATTTATTTGGACGAAAAATACCATTGGCACTAATCCATTGGCCCATACTGTGGTCAAAAATAAATATGCGGTAATGAGTTGTGTGGCTGAAATAAATTGTGTGGTTGAAATGTACTGTGATGCTTTCATGATTCTGAGAAGTTTGGGGTCTACATTAAGGGTATGGAGACAAAATATATTTTATATAAATAAAAAAAAAAAAAAAACAGAACAAGTGGGATGTTTTTGGACGAATTAAAACCAGGGTGCGATCTTTTTTTTTTAAAAAAAAAAAAAAAAAAAAAAACAGAACAAGTGGGATGTTTTTGGACGAATTAAAACCAGGGACTGACCTTTTTGTTTTAAAAACAATCGCCGAAGAATAGTATGATCATCACACTTTGATTGTTTGAATGTCTTGCATATAGTGCAGCCTCCTAATTCTTCCCCCATTATACTACTCAGTGACCCAAGTCTCGAACCTATTGGCTCTTTATAATTTCTACATGTCTATTAAACCAATCTTCTGCTTTTTCTACGATTTTTCCGTATCGTAGCAAACGATCCTCTGTGTCTAGATTGCTTGGTTAATGACACCATGCAGTACCGGGAAATATTAAGCGACAGGCCTCCGCCGATTCTTCTTAAGTATGCATTACTTACACTGAGGGGCTAAACTGGCTCAAATAGTCATTTTGCGAGATTGAGCAATTAAATTCATCAACATTAAAAATATCAGGCGATACTAAGTGCACGGGGACTATATGCACACCTGCTCCAATACTAGTCCAGAGTAAGGCCCTAGTTTTAGCACGCATTAAGAGTACCAAAATTTCAGTATTTTAGGTTAAACAGACGAATTTAATTTCCAATGTGTGGTAGAAAAGTGGGTGGTGGCTCATGAATAAAGTCACGTGACAGGATTTCTTTCACCTGGTGTACGGGTGTGATTCATTAAATACTCGTCAGTGGCCGCCAAGAGACCATTTTTGGATGAAAAAAAAAAAAAACACAACCACCAAAGTTTCTGATATTGATCAGAATCATTACCATTTTTTTAAAAAAGAATTTCCTTCAATTCCCGATTTTTAAAGTCACATTTATTCATCGAATCTCACTTGCACTTTATTTCGCGTTTTTCTGCTGAGCCCATCCAAAGTAAGAATACCTTGGAAAACACCCTCCACAAGAGCCACATCAATTGGAATTTTGGAAATTCTTTCCAGAACTTTACCTTTGAAAAAACCAAAAATCCGAAATTTCATCAAAATAAAATCTCCCACTGGCGATGAATATATCCACCAATCAATCAATCGAGCCAGGTGAGTGACTTTAAAACGACTAACAAGCAGCGGTATATAAATTGAAGAAAATCATTTTTTTAAAACCCAAATTTTCATGGAAAACAGTGACTATTCGATGCTTAAGTGCACCACAGAACGAACTTGGCCTAAAATTCTTTTTCGAGATACACCGGTTCTTGAAAAACACTTTTTTCTAAGGTTTAATGGAAAACAAAGAATTTAAAACGTTGCTACAACATATTTGTCGGTAGTTCAGTTGCTCAGTCGGAGGGAAGCATTATTACCTTGAGATTTCGCTTTTGGCACCACGATCCTGTGGATTCATTCTTTTGTGCATTTATTATTTTCTTAAATTCCAAAGCACAATTTACTGGTTTAGTCAAAAAGTATCTGTATAGGCAGTTCTTACTTGATGTCCCAATAGTCGCCTTTACTTCCTTACAAACGACCTGCATATAATACCACCTCGTACTTCTCCGCTACTTATAACTAGATACATTATTTATTACTTGACTAAACTTGACAAATTATAATCTTCACAGCTTAGAAAAGGTGCACTAGATCATTCCGGGTTTAATATCGATACGGCACGTGACCGTGGCCAGCAAACCTAAAACCAATCTTAAAGCTGCTTAACAAACAAGGTATCTCTTTTTTTTTTTTTTTTTTGAAAAGTCACAATTTACACAGTATTGGCAGCGTTTCCGTCCATTGTTTTCATGGGCAACCCAGTCTTTTTATCAAGAGGCAAAAGGTAAACATCCACCATAAAACAATCATCAATGGGAAGGTCTGACACGCCGGCGAAAATCATCCGCATGCGGCCAAACGCTGCTTTGCACGAACGGAACTCTTCACCGGTTATTTTCAGATTTTGGTCCATTTCTAAAGACATCTTAGAAATCTCGGGACCAAAAGCAAGCACCCCGTTGTATTTTCCTAAATCCCCCGGATACTCCTCGTTATCGGTGAACGCATACTTTCCTCTTAAATTGAACTCTATAGGGAGCGGGTTGAACACGTCATGCGATAATAAACCCATGGATTTGCCCCGCTTGGTGAAGGCG
This sequence comes from Metschnikowia mauinuiana, assembly GCA_002374555.1. Classification (NCBI taxonomy): domain Eukaryota; kingdom Fungi; phylum Ascomycota; class Pichiomycetes; order Serinales; family Metschnikowiaceae; genus Metschnikowia; species Metschnikowia mauinuiana. Next base: position 138,620 of record NKZY01000647.1, on the reverse strand, counting down.
GTCGACGATAAGGCGATAAATCTATCCTTGACTTTCACGAAAAAGGCCATGGGCGGCTTGGTCTCTGCCAATGTAGTGGCAGCAATGAGAGAGGAGAGGAGTAGCTGAGAGAGTTTCATGGTGATGATATAAAGGTGGATTTTTTTTGAATTTTGGGAAAGTATACACTTTTTATAGTCTGTCTAAAAGAGCCTTTTATACCCTTGGAGTCATTTGGACCTTGGAGCCGTTTTGGGCCTTGGAACCAATTGTAGAGGGTACTTTTGGAACAATGAAAGGCACGAATCACGCCACAGTTCCATGCAATGATCTCCTCTTTCGAGTTCCTGCATTTTCAACCCGGCGGAAGGGTTCCTAGGGATCTAGTTAGGCTTTTTATGAAATTTGGAGTTGTTAAGTTAACTTATTGGTTGATCAATTGGAAAAAACCGGCCAAAAACCTCTCCCCATCACTTTTCTTAGGTTTTCTGAACCCCCAATTCGTAAATCGTACTTTATTGGAGGGAGCTATTGAATGGACTCACACGGCGAGTACTTTTAAGTCACGAACTCAAGTGGTACGAATGGATCATGACAATAGATGTGGAGGGTCCTGCATATAGTGCAATGTGTGACGTTGGGCTCAATATTGAAGCTTGTAAATGCTTCTCTATACAATCCGGCTTTAATGAATCTACATAAGCCCCTACAAAACCTTTTCCAAATTTATCTAATCGGAACAATCCATTTACCAGAACCTACGATAAGAAACTGGCTTCCAACACACTGGCGACACGAAAATCGCCCAAACGGGAAACGCAGTAAGCGTATTTTGAGCTGCCAGTGAGTCAACCTCCCGGATCTCGGGGTCATCACTTTTGTTTTCCCGAAAATGACGCTTTGGTTGGCTGCAAAACAAATGGCATCATGCAGATGTCCGGCATACAGGCCCCGAGCTTGCAGCCCAGGGACCGCAAATTGTTGCGAAATCCCCCCAGACATATCTCGTGAGGTGCGTCTTTTCATGCGCGCTGATGCGTAATCTCTTCAGTCTGGTCTTACCATAGCCATTGCTTCCGTACTCCCAACCACTCGGAAAAACAAACCAAAAAAAGAAAGAAAAAAAGAGTCAGTATGATAAATGAAGAAAACATTTTTTGTTTTTCATTTTTTAAAGCAACGGAAAGCACATACAAGGGCCTTTTCCGTCATATAATCATCCTCAAACACTTCCGTTCAGTTCACTAGGTACCTTGATCCGTATTATTGACTTAAATTCCCCTCTTTTGACGTTTTTTTCATGAGCTTTTCCATGAGCATTTAAAGAAGTCCTCTTGTCCGGCACACAACCCACGGTCCGTCTTTAGGTCACTGTTCTGGTGAGACACATTGAAAAGAGGTTCCGGAAGAGGTTGCATCCACAGAAATCTCCAGAGCGTACTCCTATCAAGTTTATCCGCTGCAGTCAAAGAAAATATGTTAGTGGGCAAAATTGGAAACAGTTTAACGAAAAAACCGTGGCTTTAGCTGAACTACTGTTCCTGGTATGGTATACCTGTACTTCTCAGGGCAGCATTCATGAATAAATCCTTACTAAAAAAAAAAAAAAGAAAAAAAAAAATAGTAATTTCCGTATCTAGGTAGCAATAACTAAATTAAAAAAAAAAAAAAAGCAAGGTCGTTGACTGAAAAAATTAGGGCACCTCTTCCAGGTACAGTACTGGAAGTGACCAAGTGCGGTACTGGAAAGACCAAGTGCAGTCGCCAATCACAAAAAACGTCTTATAGCCTAAGTACCAAGTCCGAAATTGTCTATGATCCTGCACTTGGTGGTGGAGGAGGATACAACTGGTCCAACTTTTCCGCGTACTGGAGAAGACACTTTCTTGGAGTCATCTTAATAATCTTCATAGATTCGCTACACAGACGACCCTTCTTATCACGATAAACATCAGCGTACAGCTTATGGGGTCTTCCTAAAAGGATAGCATTTTTAAGAATGCATTCCTGGGAAATGGAATCGAGATTCAAATAGTACTTCCTGCAGATAGTGTCCACCGTCGCCTTCACCATTTCCCATTCTTCGTCCTCGGCCGTTTGCCTTTTTGGATGCTTACCCTTACATAGCATTTTCTGAGCACATTGCATTTTGAAATCAAGCTCTCTTCTTTCATATGTCATTCTCTTGTATAGTCCACGCGAACGCAAATCTTCACACAGACTCATATTTGTACCCACCGAGCCATGGCATACTTTACGGTAAAGGCATTCGTGGGGGACTGACGGGCCAATGAAGGAAATGTCGGTACAGTCATAGCCGTCAAAGTAAAAGTAGTCAAGAAGCGGCCGGATTCGGCCGGAGGGATAGATAATCGATACCACTTCTTCCAAAGCCGGCCCCAGACGTTTTTCTCGCGGTTTCATAACGGAGTTTCCAGAGATAGGTGATTTTCGTGAGTTTCTGGGTATAGATAACTTCCTTGGTTTAGGTATTTTGTTGGGACAGATGATTTGACGCACACAGTAAGGGTCTAGACCAACCAAAGATTCGATGTCAACGTAAGACTTGGACTTATCATAAGCACATTCGGTTGGCACTATCTCCTCAATACAAAAAGTGTGGTGGATACACTCGAACGGTATATCTTCAATATTTGAATCAAAGTAGAAAACACAACGGTTTCCTAAAGCGTCCGAAGGGTCTTTTGGAAAAGGTATTAAAATGTCTTTTGGAGAAGTTACTGAAGCAGCAGAAGAAATGAAAAAAGCCGTACATAGTAAGACCAAGCAGGAAAGTTGAAAACCCATTTTTTTGGGGAGCTGGCAAAATCTTAGGGTGTACGGGGCATTAAGTAGTGCTTTTAGGCAGTACACCCTAAGAGGTCGTGTGGTCTTGCTAAATCCGTCCAGGGTCATTTATTTCCTCTCGGAGTCTTTTGCACCACAGACAATGGTCCTGTACATGGCAACAGCAGGACTTGAAGCTTTTACCTTACTCATGCACCTTTTTTAAGGGAGATTTCAGGAAGTATCAGTTCTGGAATTAGTAAATCACCAAGACCGCTAACACACTACACCAAAAGTCCACACGCTCCGTGGTCAAGCTAGATTCGAAATCCTCATCAATATGCTGACGCTTTAAAGCTCCCAGCCTCTTTTCCAGCCTCGCTTCAAAGCTCCCCGTCTTTTTTAGAACTTTCAGTTTCTTTTTCGAGCCCCCAGGACTCGTTTCTCTTACTGCGGTACGTTGGGTGAGGCTCCACGATCTGGGATTTGGACGGTAAGTTGGGGATATCCGGGCACAGCTTTCCAGGATGTGGGACACAGGTTGCTCAAGTTGGACTTCTATGCTGAAACCATTCTGATTCCACAAATCAAACAATCCTGGTTTTCTTAGAGTATACACTGCTGTACTGAAAGTCACCCAGAATACAGAAAAACCCAGCGGTGCGGCGACCTTCTTGGGCGTATATTCTGTAATGGAGTATGGTATAGTAGAAGTTTCGATAATTTTGGAGAGGAAAAATGGACTAAGTTTTTTTATGGACTGCGGAGTACGAGTTTAGAGATATATCAGTATTTATAGGGGCCAAAAGTATGGGAAAAGTTGGAGAAAACCCTTATATGCAGGCATTTCCTCTAGCAAGTTGGAGTTAATAAATAAATGGATGATAAACCTGGAGAGCCTACCTTTACAGAGCTAGCTCTATTTTATTTTTTTTATGACCTAAAGAACATGTCACAATTATTCTTGGAATAGTACAGGTGTAGTAAACTCAGACAGGGGTTTATGTGCAGGCCACAATTCTCCATAACTACAGACCTTTTTCTTTTCCATGGACTTGATGGATGGATGGATGATTTAGATTTTGAGGAGAGATAAAATAAAATGGTGGGATTGGACCGTAATTCACAGTGAGAAGTTGTTCAATTTGCGCCTATATACAGGACGGAGAGCTCCACTCTAGCAAAATGTAAAGTTCCATAAATCGTCTCAGGCCAAAAAGTGTTTATTACATAGAGACACTTGATTTGCAGAAAATCTCTTTACATTTTGGAACAGATTAATCAAATATGTTCCATACCGTCCACCGTGGCTTCCTTATTCTTCATCTCTGGCTTAAAGCTCAAATAAAAACCTACACTCCTCCGAATTTATTACATCTTGTCTTTTAATTCTTCGGAAATTCTTTCATATTTAGGTTGAATGCCAGCTTTCCACCTTTTGCTATTTTACTGTTTCCACAGTTTCTACAGTTTCCACAGTTTCTACAGTTTCCACAGTTTCCACAGTTTCCACAGTTTCTACAATTTCTACAATTCCTACTTTCTTCACTCCAAGAGCAATATATTCTCTTCATGTTGATAATTAAGAAATTTGGGTGTAGATAAGTATAAAAAAATGACTGTGGTGGGTAGTGAACATAGAGCAGACAGACTCTGAGACTGTATTGTAGAATAGCGTAGTGTACTTCCACGATCAGGTGTTTCAGATGTGTTTCAGATAATTTTTGTTTTTCATACTTTAAATGTATAAATTGTCATGTCTATGTATAATTTAGAAAATGTATGTATTTTCATTTGTCTCAAATATGGCTATTTGTTTGACGTGTTACGGTACTGACTTTCAGCTGTTTTGATTGGATGTTTGTAGTGTTTAGTGATGCTAGGCTTATATGCACACCACATAGGAGTGGATCTGCATAAAAAAAAAGGGATTTTAAATTTAATGTGTTCCATGAGATTTGGGCCTGGGATAATGTGGAGAAACAGTAAGTAAAGATGGTTTCACACCTATCTTTCCATGCGCGCCATGTCGCACCCTGCAGTACAAAGACCACCAAATCGGACCCTGGCAAATAAGCAAAACGACCAGTACACCCTAAAATTTTTCATGTATTCAAGCATTTCATTTATTAACTCTTCATCTATTTGTTTGCCCAAGTCAGCCCGTGCCCCCATTTTCTTCATAAGGTAAAAGGTATATTTCCACCTTAAAACAGTGCCCAAACTCATTACTGGTTGTTATTACACGCACAGAACTCGCCACGCTCGGGCAAGAGTAGAAACGATGATTCTGAACGCTCATTTTGTCATTGAAATGCAATCCAGTGGTGGGAATAGCGGGACCAAAGAAAAACCCTTTTTCTTCAAACCTCGCAGACCCAGGAGTAACTGAATTTTTGGTAAAGGCACGGTTGTTTTGGAGGTAGAAGCGGGCAGGAGGAGCCAGAGCATTTCCGTAAGAAAACATACTACGGTCTTCTCTGAATTCAGAGAAAATGTGACCGGATAACGGCTCCGAAAAGCCTTTAAATCGGGCATAGAACACCAACGATTCTCCTGAAGACTCAAGCGGATCTTTACGGAGATCTACATCATTTCTTTCAGGTATATGGCTTCGATCCAGCTGGGAACTTGACGTGGGTTCAAATATGTCGTTTTCCTCGGACTCAGAAGACGATTTAAGGGCGCAATTTCATTCTGTTCTTCATAGGGTAAAAGATAAATTTCCACTGCAAAACAGTTCTGGTTTCTCTTGGTACTGATCACTCGGTCATTGTTGATGTTGTTTCGACAAGAATAGAAGCGAGTATTGCGGACCTTCATTTTCCTGGTCAACTTCATTCTAGTCCTAAAAACCCAAAAGCCATATCCAAACACATCTCCATGAAACCCTGCATTTCCGGGAGTTTCGCCGTCTTGGGTCGTAGCAAAGCCATTTTCTAGCGTGAACTGTGCAGGAGGGCCAGCTGACTCTCCGTAAGTGAATGCACTGGTTTCTGGAGTTAGGAATTCGAAGACCAGTCCGGAAAGCGGCACCATTTCGTGGTGGACTTTGGCGAAAAAGACCATGGGCACATCCAGAGACATATTTCGAGAAGTGGGCGCTTGAGTTTTCTGGCCTTTCCTCGGCCCATGCTTTCTACCATTTTTCATGGCCATATTTCTCACCGACGTTCCTTTAGTTTTATCGTAGGGCAAGAGGTAAATGTCCACGTGGAAACAATACTCGGACAGGGCTATTTTGGGCCTATACAAGATTCCATGCTCTTTGGAGTTGGCCATAATGCACGAGTAAAACGGTCCATCGAGAAGCTTCTTACTTTTGTCGAATTTCAAATCAGAAGGAGCAATTCTAGGCCCAAATAGAAAAAACGGCCAGTCAAAACCAACATATTCGGGTGTACCAAACACTCCGGTGTAGGCGTGGTTTCTATTTAAGGTGATCTCAACGGGTTTGGCGTTCTCATCGCCGTATGAAAACAGACTCACTTCCCCGAATTGGCTACCGAGAGGCTTGCCTGAAAGCGGAACCAAGGAGTCGTTGACCTTGGCGAAAAAAACTAAGGGGAAGTGGGGTTTTCCCCGCGCAGCAACGGGAACAACGGCCACGAGGAGCAAAAGGATCACTTTCATGGGATATCTTGAGACGTCTTGGAATGATGACACCTGTGTTGATGAGCGAGCGACTCACGTGACTCGGAATTTGTTTACAAGCCACTTATGTCCGGAAAAAAAGGTAGTAAGTTGGGCTGGCCAAGACGACTGTGTTGTGGGAAAAGAAACGGTGCATATGCTAGCTTAATTGCAGGAACTCACTTTATCTGCAAATCCAACGCGCCATGCATTGCGCGCTCTTGAGATCTTTCGCGTACGGCTAAACCTAGACCCTTGAAATCATCTACACTAGTGTCTTCACCATGTACTCTGACGCAGCCAAGAAAATGGGGAATAGGCCTTTACTCTTGTAACGGCCTGCATAGGGTGCAGCCGACGCACAAACCGCACTTCATTAAGTGCAACGAGGCCAAACCCACCTTGGCTAACTGCACGCAAGCCAAAATAAATGTTTGCCCCTGAACCTACCATATCTCCGTGAATAAAGCCATTCTGCATGGTTATGGTGCATGCGCGTGGGTACAGCTGAACAAAAATAATAAAAAAAACTGGGATTCTATGGTTCCACATTTTTTGAAATCTCAAATCAATATCCCTGATCCATTCAAACTGATGATTACAAAGAAGTCGGGCTTTAAATGAATCTCAGAACATTTTAAAAAATGTAGCAGACCCTTTTTTTTTTTTTTGTAGCGGATTATTGAGAAAGATTACGAAGGGAGATCAAGGAGTAACAAGACGCGTTGAACGCCTAACCTATTCACGTGATGTGGCCATTTTTATGACTCCTTTTGTCTATTTTTTTCTATTTTTGCTATTTTGACTCTTTTTTTCTATTTTTGTTTATTTTTAGCTGTTGTGACCTTTGTTTATCCTGCACATTCAAGATTTTCATTGTGGGATTACGATCAGCCAAAGCTGCCGACGCGACTGCGCAACCATACACCGGAACAAGTTCCCCAAACTGGACGAGTGAGTTCTTTATAGATTTTTTTTTTCTTTTTTACTGTTTTTTCTCCTTTTTTTCCTTTTTTCTTTTTCCTCTCTTTTTTTTTTTCTCCCTTTTTCTTTTTCTTCCTGCACGGCGCAAAAGGGGCCTAACGACCCATGAAAAAAATAAAAAAGTAAAAAAGTAAAAAAGTAAAAAAAAAAAAAAAAGAAAAAAAAAAAGGAAACAACTTATATCAATTTCTTCAAGCTAACCCGTTATTTAAAAACTTACATACAATAGAAATCAAGTCAAGTTTACCCTGATATTACCGGGATATTCTACCTTGATTTCCACAACTAACCATGGCGGACTGCATAGAGATACGCCTTTTGCAGCCATTCCGCGCAAACCGTGCGCACATAAAAATATCAACATCACTCCAGAGTACTCTTCATTTCCGTATAAGTCTGTAGCCAAACGCTGGATAAAAGCCAAAAAAAAACAGAAAATATTAGGACATAATTTCTAGGGCCACACGTTTATTCCAATGTTATCAAAGTTTATATAAAAATTACAAGGGTAACCTCACAATTCTCCGAGGTTCCTCATTCAACTCTCCGAGGTCCATTCATACGATGGGCAGCAAGGCATATATTGGGATACGGAGTAACGTGTGGAGCTCCAAAATCAATAGAAATAGAAAGCACTTTCTTCTTGAAAAGATAAATTCATGGAACAAATTCACGGGAATTTGGGAGTACGGCTAGAATGCTTGACCGTAGCTTCTCTTAGCAGTGAAAGTGTCTGGGAATAGATGAAGGAGCCAATTTTTTTTCCTTTTTTTTTGGTTTTTTTTCTTTTTTGGTTTTCATTACTCTATTTGAAACGTGTTGAGGAGTTAAGCAGTCAAAAAGCGATCACATGGTCTTCTTTGTAGCTCATTATCTGGAATATAACGAGAAGACTCATGGTGCGAACTCCTTTTCTAAGTCATACCAACTCCACAAATCCTGGAATTCTCCCCAATTAAAGCTGTACATAGTTTGAGGCTCTAAGTACGGTTAGCAATGGTAGGAATGAAAAGTATAAAGCTTTCAATCTGGGTTTTGGAAGTAGACTCATTCCTTAATAACATCCCGATCCAAAACAAATGTATTTATACATATAAGAAATTTAATGATTATACAATTCATTAAACAATCTCTTATAGCTGTTTGGGGTCTATACCTTTTCTTGGGTTGTCAGAGTAGACGAGGCTCCGAACCTTAAGTCCACTTTAATAGAATCCATAAAAATTAATGGGTGCGGATTTCAAGAGGATTGACGTCCTTTTATAGTGCGCAGGTTGCGACTTCTGAAACATATGCACCCTCAAATACTATATACACTACATTATGCCGCAAGGTATTGTATAGAATAAGTCTGTCTATTTTTTATACTCTCCAGGTCCAGTCAGGTCTAGTGTGCAGTATTTATCGGTCCTTGTCTGTCCGCCACTCTTATTATTCCAGAATTGATTGAAAATAGGATGAAAAAATGGTGGATTTGGGTGTGTTTAAATCAAAAATACAAGCACTCTTCCATAATTTTTCCGGTTCTCAAGGCTTCATTAACTGAAGGGAAGTTTGTCTATAGAGTCTCATACTTAAGCAGATAAAGAATCGTTCTTTGTTGGTTTTTTAATTCGGTGGAATTTTATTTTGAACTAAAGTCTTTTCTAATCGTATTTATATTTTAGCCAGTTTGCAGTTTTGAATGCTTCTGTATTGGTGTTTGGATCTGTTATGGCACTTCGCTCTAATGAATGTATACAAAAAAAGGAGTATTTGACCTCTAGCTGTTTTTGGTATCTACACGACTTCTCAGCTTTCTATGCCAATTAAGGCTCAAGAGATCACCAAAAAATCACCTCGGCTTATGGTAAGAAATAAGGATTCCCTAGTTTAGATTTAGAGCAGAACCATTAATCCATACAGAAAAATGAGTCCTGAAGTTCCCTACTTGGAGGAAGTTATTTTTAGACAATGAGATGCACGTGCCAATCTGGAATCGTCTACTTTCTCTCTTACCGTAAAATTACCACATCTAAATGACTTCCAAATTTTTCTGGTCACTTATCTACCTTTAGTTCTAAGGATTCGGAGTTTTTTTTCAAAAATATGGCATTGTCCAGACTCTAGCCGGTTGATTTTCGGGCCATTAAATCGTGAAGAGGGACTAAAACTCCTGCATGTAACTGGACGTACAAATGGATGGCTTTCTACGAAAAAACTAGAGAATCTGACGGTCCGTCTAGATTACTAGGCTTAAAATACGTATGCGTAGATAATGAAACCACTGTCCTGCCACTGGTTGGTCTGGAATTGAAATGTGCTAGAATATTGAGAAACTTCTCTATTAAACTGATCTCAATTTGGACCCTGAGAACTAATTTGACCTATGTGGGTTGTTCAATAATAGACGTTATGTACCTTAAAGTGTTATCTGCAGGCTTTTTTCTATGTGCAGGTCCGCTTGGGGTCGAGTTTAAGACTTCCAGCCGAGCAATTCACTCCAAATTTAAAATATCAATACTTGGTACTGACTGCATAAAGCTATTATAATTTTATTCAATTTCATTGTGTGTGTGGCTAGAAACTTACTCTTCCCTCGTGGACTCCTGCATGGTACTGCACATAGTTCACCATGGATATTCTCACTTTAACTTATTGAAGAACCACCAAGTAAATTTTTCTACTAAACCAAATTCTCTGAATTAAGTTCTGTTCACGTAAAAAAGTTTTTTTTTTTTTTTTTGAAAGTTTCGGTGAAGTTGGCATCCGTAGACCCCAAATTTAGGCCGGTTAATTCTGGGTCTGAATTACTCGTCCCAAAAAAGGCCAATCCTGAAAAATCCAGTTTAAGAAAAGGAAAAACCATTTCGGTTACCATGAATTTCTATAGTGCCGTGAGTTTTTTGCTAAAAATTGTGGAAATTGGGCCAAAGACAATCGTCTCAAGACATAAAAGGATAACAATTTCGATTATCTGGTTGAAATTCCACCGAAAAAGATGAATTTGGGCGAAAAAACGAACCTAAACGATTGAAATTCGGCCGAAATTACCACTTTTCTCTTCTGAACCATTGTTCTGGTCAATCGAATGGCCTGATTTAGACTAGTATTTATAAGACGTTTTATCTCCAACAAGCTTTAAGCTTTTACAAAAGATACTGTTAGATTTAATACGCGTCACCAGAGAAATATGGACCAGTTTGGTCCCGGTGCATTATATGCAGGCGCATGAGTCTAACCAGAAAACAAAGGTATATGTAAAGTTGAATATGAGTAATTTGTAAACACGAACTTGAATAGTATAAACGCAAAAACACGAAGGTGTTGTTATGAATTCCTGTTTTTGTTCGAAAGCTTCTGGGTCAGGGCAAGTATTGCCCCATTTGGGGTTGTGTGCAAGACCAGGGGTCATGTAAGGTTCCCTAAGCTTCCATTCCATTCCGGGCTTTAATACATTTGGATGTCTATATAATCAGGCCAAACCCCCTTTCCAAATACACGTCATTGGAATTCCCATGAACGCAATTTTGATATTGACCTTGCTCCTCGTATATGCAGTCCGGGCCGAGAGAGACCGGATTTTCTACGCCAAAATCGATGGCAGATTCGTCACTCTCACCGATATGGACTTTTTGCATCGGGATACTCCAGATGCCTCCGATTGGACCGTTAATTCCGTCCCCGTATTCACCTTGGACACGGATGATAATATTGCTTGTACTGGCTGGGGCGAAAATAAGAAATATTTCGGCTATTCCAAAGGTATAATGATTCTTGGTAGCCGGGATAAGGTAGAACCTTTCAAATTACATTTAAACGGGCGTCAGAAAGTCATGAACATTTTCCGGCACTGTAAGCCTTTTAGGCCCAATGAGTGCGTTGAAGCAGGCATTTATCTTTTGTCTGCTGTTGAAGTCTTTCACCAGGAACACAGGCCTGTTTCTATATCAGCACGTGATGAAGATGGTGAAGTCTGAAAATCGCTTTTTTTTCGTGTGGAATGGGGAATTGGAGCCGGTTATTTTTACGTCGAGTGTAGTATGCAGTCCAGCCCTGGTTAAAGTCCTGGTTGGATGTCCTGGTTGGAACCCTGCACAGAGTGCTTTTAGTTGACATTCGAGGAAACAAAAATTGTGTAAAATACGTTGAAAAGTTGTTAATTGACGAGTATGAATTTAGTCAATCCGTCGTAGACTTTTGTTGCATGCAGACCGTGCATTTTACAAGCAAGTTCTCCCTTTTTCCAGTCCCAAATAAGACAATTTTAGATGAATTTACGGTTAAAGTCTTGATAGGGACCTGCTTAAAAGTTGATAAGGAATTCGATTTTTTGGTTAAAAATTGATTATTGGGGTGGGTGTGCATATAGTCGTCAAAAGATTCATCGCTCGCGTTACCATCACGAATTTCACATTTGGTGAAAAATGAAGAAGAATTTTTTAAAAAGCATAGGTTTATTTTTGGTTTTGCTAGTCTAAGAAATTTGAGAGAAATTCGCCCGTTTCCGGGTTTTTTTAGGCCATTTCCCTCTCCAATTCTTGTCAAGTGCGCATTTCCCCAAAAACTACCAGCAAAACCATGATTGAGATGTTGGTGTTTATATGCAGGATTCTGCATTAAAAGTGGATTCCGCATTAAAATTACACATATTTTACCTTAAACTCTCGGTCAAACAGCTGGATTTATACCAATTACTTGAACATGGAGTACATTTCCAGTCGATTTTAAAGCATATTTAAGGATTACGTAATCAAGAATAAAAAAAAAGGCATATTTTCCAAATTGGTAAATGGCCTTTTTTCTTGGTCAAGTGACTGAATACTATCGCATTCAATGCGTATATTCTAATTGCCATAGTGCCTCGGGAAAATTACTTAAAAAAGCCATTTTTTCGGTAGTAGGGTATTTTCCCCATGGGAAGCCGAACTTTATAGTGAAATTTTCATAAAGAAAAGTGAAGTGCAATTAGTCTTGGTGAGTCTCCTAGTATCCACTGCACGCCGTGTTTGACAAGCTTTAATTTCAAGAGAAATCAGAGCATTTGAAGTTTAATACAGGTGATTGAAACGGTCTGGCTGATATGAAAATTCCAAATTCCTTTTTTTAGAACTTTGAACTCGAAAAATGTACTCTTTATTGCCATAATTTTCTGTTACAGTATTAAAAGCATAATTAAAGATGGCTTGGGGAAAGAGTATCCCTGATGATTTATAGATTACTTTGTTTTACTCAGTTTGTGGGGTTTGTGTGTGGGAACACATGGGAATGCTACTGCTTAGGTGATATCCTGCATATACGCACTTGGCTCCCAAATGGCCCCCTATAAAGCCTTTAAACTTCAAAAAAAAAAACAATTTCTTAGTTTCTTCCAATTTCGCTTATCACTACAGCCTCCACAATTATATACGGTTTCAATAGACACAATAATTTTCTACATTTATACAGATCTAGCTGGAAATCCGGAATTCTAGCCTCTATTTTGGGTCAGCCCTTTAAATTACTTATCAAGATTGACGAGGTTATAAATAGGCCATGAAGAGAAATTCATCGTAAAAGTGTGTGTTGAAGCCTCTGTATGCTTATATGCAGTACGCGGCTGAACATTATGAAACAATGCACTTTTTCAAAGAACGTGCAATAAACCCCACTTTTTTTTTACGAGTTCATTTTATGGATAAAAAATATAAATTTGTGGCCGGAAATGTCGCCTGAATACCGTGAAAAAGGCCTCGATAGGCCATTTTCGTCACCAGTTAGGAGTTTCAATTCCAAAGAACTTCCAGTAATTCCTATTTTTTCTATTTTTTTTTCTTTTTTTTGATTTTCTTTTGGAAGAATCCTCCAAAAAAACAGTGTGAAATTCTCAAAATACCATTTTTTGATAACGCCTCATGGCAAAAAATCAATGGAGAACAATAGGATTTCCAGAGTAAGGTCCTGATATTTTTTGTTTTTCGCACTCAATTCAGTGCGCACAGTCAAGTGGCTTTTTCCTCACCAAAAAGTGTCGCTCAAAACCACAAGACATTTTGGACAAAATAGACAAAATAGACAATTTGGACAAAATGGACAAAACGGACAAAACAGAAAATAGACAATATAGCTAAACAAAGTTCTTGGTAGATGCCGAGCTCTTACTGGACAGAATGAATCTTTTAAAAAATAAGCATGTGACGGAGAAAATGAGGGAGAGTTGGACAATCGGAGCCCCACGAGCACTGCGTGCAGGAACAGGCCCCCATGCACCTGGTCATGCGCATAAAAAGAGAGCTCCATACCCAAATTCCAGGAATTCCTTCACTTCTTCCGCCATTTCTGTAGCCATTTCCGTTTTCTTCTAGCCATGAATGTGTGGAAATCACCGAGAATTTCTATGCAAATGTACCAAAAAAAACCAAAAGACCTTCTGTTTGGTGCCAAAACTGCTGGTTTCGATGTTCGCTGTTCGCTGTTCGCTGGTTTAATGTTCCGATGGCTGGGCCCTTTTTTAGGACTTTCTTCTTAAACCCCAGTTCGCCTTTTTAAAAAAAAAAGTTAAACAAACAAACCTTAACTGAAATTTTTAAAATGAGATTTCAGCACATTTTGGAGATTTATTAGTCTTTGTAGTTCCCAAAAGAGGCAGCTTATTAATCTTGCAGCAGCACAATAACTGGAAAGAGCTCAACTTTTAGCTCTGAATATGCAGGCCTTTTGCTTGAAATCAGTTCCCTTTTTTTCATGCCTCGATACAGGAACACGCTAAACCACCATAATCACGGTTGGAGATTGGTTGAAAATAATGTGTTCCCAACTGAAGAATTCTTGGTATCAGTTTCTGGGTCCAGAAATCTTATTTTCGGGCTTAACTGATTTCTGCAGAGGTTCATGTCTTTTTTTTTCCGGAGCTTTTTGTAGGCCTCTCTTCACGTGATAATTTCTGCTGATTGAAAACAATCCCAGGCTTTGTTTGAAGCTTTTGGTGCTTGCAGATGGTCATTAATGCGGAATCTGGTTTTCCAATCGGTTTTCTTGGCGAAAAGATTGCAATTTGTTGGGGAAAATACACTTTTCACAAAGGCTTGTGCAAGCTTAAACTCACCAATGAGCCTAGGGATTCATAATGTCCACGGATATACAGTCCTAGGACTGTTTCTGGCCAAGAAGTGATTTCTGTCTAGGACTGCAGACGGTTAGTCTTGGAGTTTCTTATTGGATAGACCAAACTTCAAAGGGCCAGGCCAAATTTTGGAGTCCTCCGATTCAAAATAAGCAATTTGAAATAAGCAAATTGTAATCAGAGATCCAGATCGCTCGGCATCTTCATTCCACTGAGTCCCAATCACATTTTCAGGCAGTAAAGGGCTATTCTTCCCCCAAAATTCCCCCAAAATTCCCCTTGAGTGCAGGTCCCAGGCCCATTTTCACGTGTCCAAACAGCTATTCTTGGGACAATAGGATACTTTCATCTGATACTCCCATCTGACAGAGTATATAAAATAGGCCAGTTGTCTGTCCATTCAAATATCCTCATCATTATCATCATCATCATCATCATCATCAAACAACATCATCATGAAAGCATCCTACTTGATTCCCACTTTTCTCGGTGCCACCACTGCGGCATACACTGGAAACTTCTATGCGCAGGTGAATGAAACGTTGAGGCCAGTGACGAGCTTGAACATTCCGGGCTTTGATTTCCTTATTCCTGCCGACCCTCAAGCTTCGGATATTTCAAGTTTCTCGTTGGAAAATGGTCTTGCATCTGTTGGGGAAGGTAAAGCGCAAAGATTCTTTAGCAATGCTGGAGGTGTTTTGTCCTTTGCTCAAAAAGGAACATTGAAGCCATTCCACATCCAGTTGGATGAAGATTTCAAGGTTTTGGATCTTCATTCTTACTTGTGCCAATGGGTCAATGGCCCTGGAGCTGCTGGTTTCTTGATGATCCTGGACATTTCCTCCGAAACAACCAAGTGTTTTCCTGTGGACATGTACTTTATGTCTCTCGAAGAAGCTTTTATTCGTATGACGGGATTGGATGGAGAAAAGCAGGAGAGTGAGCATAGAATCATGCCTCGTGATACTTCACCAACCGACACTTCAAATCAAAGTGGAGGTAGTGGAGTTATGAATGAAGATGACCTTCATTTCGATCCTCCTGTTTATTGAGGAATTCCCTGTTTTTTTTCATGGAGAATGAAAGAGCCCGACGAGAATGTCGTCTTCTGGAAAAACTGAATAACGAATTTCACTGATACTTGTCTGTGAATTTCCCACCAGGAGAGACCGGCTATCTTCAAGCTTTTTTTCTTTTTTTTTTTTTTTTTGTTTTTGGTTTTTGGTTTTTGGAGCACTAGCCCCAACCAGTTGCTGAACTTTGCTGTTTTGACCCGATCAGATTAGCCTTTTTTTGGAATAAAACGATTTTAGCACAACTTTGTAATTTTCAGTCCTTCCATTCCATGAAATTCAGCGTTCATTCTCCTTTTTCCCAGTTGTAGTCGAAGCCATACTTTCACGAATTCATCTTCGTTCTTGCTGGCGAATTGATGATTTTCCCCAAGAAGAGCTTTCAAAAACAAAGTGAATGCTAAAGTTGTACATCAAAAACACTTTGACCAACCTTGATGTGTGTAGCGTGCAGGAGCACAAATTTCCCTTATTGATTTCCACTAAACAATTCATCCATGTATTAATTCATCCATGTATTAAATTCAGTAATC
Source organism: Metschnikowia mauinuiana (assembly GCA_002374555.1). NCBI lineage: Eukaryota > Fungi > Ascomycota > Pichiomycetes > Serinales > Metschnikowiaceae > Metschnikowia > Metschnikowia mauinuiana. Next base: position 122,550 of record NKZY01000647.1, on the reverse strand, counting down.
AGATCAGTTGTCCGAGGTCGTTTGTCTTGAACAATTCAACAAAATGCCCTGAACAAATTCCAAAAATGCCCAGAACAAATTTATAAATTTCACCCTGAACATGTGATCATAATTTGTCAGATTAAAAAATCCGTATCATCGGTTGTCGAAGGGCTTTTTCTGGCCAGCACTTTTGGAAATTGTGAAACAAAAAGCTAGAGACAAGCGGAGTCCGGGAGCCGAAAGGACTGAGAGATCAACACGAGTCATGTGACTATAATAACAAAGCAACGAATCCAAGGATATATGCACCAAAGGAGGCCCTCTTGGAAACTGCATTATTGACCTGAGAAACACTTTTCTTCGGAATTCTGCTGCTGCTGGTGACACTTTGACTCGTTTTCTCCCCGTTTTTGTAGTCTGGATTTGGAACTTTTGCTTTTATTGGCTCGCGGTCGGAGTCATGTGATTTTAATGGTTCAGACTCCATTTCTTTAGCCTTAAGTGTCTGCTTTTCACTAGACTTGAAACCCTCCTCCTTTGGCTTCGACACTTGTGCTTGTATTTGCTGAAAGGCAGACGCTTTTACCTTCTTTTTAGGACTCCCAGTAATAAAAGAGTGGCTTGAATTCCCAGTACGGTATTCTGTTCCGGTCTCTTCAACAACCATGGTTTCAGGAACAATGCAAACTCCAGAGACTGTCAAGGTTGAAGGTGTACTGACAGTAATTGTAGTTGGAACACATTTGTCGTCACATTTAGTGATGGTAACGGTGGTCTCCTTTGAACAATAAGTGTTATAATCAGTATAGGTTTTCCACACAGTCACTTTGGAAGGCTCACACTCAAAAGAGTCACACTCGAAAGATTTACACTGGGTAGATTGACTTTCGGTGCAGTTAACAGTGGAATTTGTTCTCTGGGGAGTAGTGGAGCTCCATTTTGAAGCTTGAGCAGTACCTTTTGTGATTGACAAGACCGGGGAAAAGCTTTTTTTGGAAACGGTACATTCCGAGCAATTGACCACTTCTGATGCGTTGAATAAGGAGGCTTTAACTGCATTTTTTGAGTCAAAATTACCCAAAACGGTGAGACTGGGAGCAGAATTGCTGGAGTTATCAGTAGATGTGGATAAATTGAGTAAAACTGCAGACACCTTTTCTTTGGGCAAAGCCATTTTCGACTCCAAGAGCAAAGCTTTTGACTTAGAGTCACCAGGAAAGACAGAAGAGCCATTGTTCCGGACCATGGGGCCACTTATCCGAGAATTATTCCTTTTCAACTCACTCTTTTCAGGCTTAACTTCCTCAATTACCTCCGGTTTGAAATTGCCCTTGAGTTCAAGAACAATTTTGGCTGGCAATGGATTGCTAGAAAGTCTAGTCGAACGATTTTCAGCAAGTTTGGTCATTGAAGTGTTAAGTGTTGTATTCACAGGTTTTGGAGTTTGCCTGATCACAGGTAATTCCACGGGCTTCTTCAAGGGTATTTTAGTAGATAATTTCAAGGGTTTTTCAGCAGATAATTTCAAGGGTATTTTGGTAGATAAATTCACGGGTTTTTTAGTGGATAATTTCACTAGTTTTTCAGTAGATTCATTCACTAGTTTTTCTGCAGATAAACCCACAGGTTTTTCAGTAGATAATTTCAAGGGTTCAGTAGATTCATTCACAGCTTTTTCAGCAGATAAAGTCACAGGTTTCTCGGGAGATTCATTCACTAGTTTTTCAGCAGGACCTTTCACAGGCTTCTCGGCCGATAAATTTAAGGGTTCAGCAGGTAATTTTAAGGGTATTTTAGGAGATGCTTTCACAGGTTTTTCAGCAGATTCGTTCACAGCTTTTTCGGCAGATTCATTCACAGCTTTTTCAGTAGATTCAATCACAGCTTTTTCGGGAGATTCATTCAAGGGTTCGGCAGATAAATTTAAGGGTTTTTCAGATTCATTCACAGCTTTTTCTGCAGATAAATTCAAGGGTTTTTCAGCAGAAAGTTTCAAAGGTTCAGCAGGTAAATTCAAGGGTTCAGTAGATAAATTCACAGGTTTTTCAATAGATAACGTCACGGGTTCAGCAGATAAAGTCACGGGTTTTTCAGATTCATTCACAGCTTTTTCAGTAGATTCTTTCACAGCTTTTTCGGGAGTTTCATTCACAGCTTTTTCGGCAGATTCATTCACAGGTAATTTCACGGGCTTCTTCGTGGGTATTTCAGAAGATAATTTCAAGGGTTCAGCAGCTTCATTAACAGCTTTTTCAGTAGTTAAAGTCACAGCTTTTTCAACAGATAAAGTCACAGGTTTTTCGGCAGAATCATTAACAGGTTTTTCTGCAGATAAGTTCAAGGGTTCATCAGATTTGTTCACAGCTTTTTCAGCAGATAAATTCAAGGGTTCTTCAGTAGATAAAGTCACGGCTTTTTCAGATTCATTCAAGGGTTCAGTAGATAAATTCAAGGGGTTTTCAGATTCAATCACAGGTTCAGCAGATAATTTCAAGGGTTGAGCAGCTTCAATAACAGCTTTTTCAGCAGACAATTGCAAGGGTTTTTCAGCAGATAAAGTCACAGGTTTTTGAGCAGATTCAATCACAGCATTTTCAGTAGATTCATTCACAGCTTTTTCGGGAGTTTCATTCACAGCTTTTTCAGTAGATTTATTCACAGGTTCTTCGGGAGATTCATTCACAGGTAATTTCACGGGTTCGGCAGATAATATCAAAGATTCAGCAGATAATTTCAAGGATTCAGCAGATTCATACACAAGATACACAGCTTTTTCAGCAGACTCATTCACAGGTTTTTGAGCAGTTACATTCACGGGTTTTTCGGCAGATAGTTTCAAGGGTTCAGCAGATTCATTCACATTCACATCCTTCAATACTGTCGCTTTTTTCGAGGGCAAGAGGTAAACCTCCGCCGGGAAACAATTGTAATCCTTGTATGTCTGTGGAAGCCGAATCAAGTGCAAGGTGCCCCAATAATCGCAAAAGTATAAAACCACATTTGAAATTCTGCCTCCACTATCCAAATCCAAAACAGTTGCATCTACAAACGGACCAAAAGTAAACCCGTCTCCATAAAACCCCACAAACCCTGGGGTGGAAGTCTCGTTGGTATAAGCAAACTTGTCCTTCAAGGAGAACTTGACGGGGATGGTCGAGGGATCTTCATATGATAATATACTTAGATCGCCTTGGTTTGTGCCAAACTGAGATGCGGAAAGCAGCTTCAAGGTTCCATTGACCTTTGCAAAAAACACCATTGGGTCATTGGAGTCTGCCCAAACACTGAAAACAAAAAGGAAAGCAAGGATGATTTGGATTATTGTCATGATGCTTGCTTTTTTTACCAGAGAGGAAGCACGCCTTCTTATACTTTATCATCTCGGGAATTTGCCGGCTATATTAAAACGTTCGTTTTGAATGGTCCCATTGTCTTTGGCTCATCGGAGATATCCTTGAATGCATGAAAACGCTTTGCACAATGGGCCTCAGATCTTTCTTCAACGAAAGTTCACGCTTCGTTTGGGGAGCGCGCCCTATTGTTCGGGAAGAGACAAAATAGGGGCTCAGTAAAGGTTTTGATTAGCACCTCATCATCCTCCAATTACGGAAAATTCAAAACATCTGCGAGCCATTGTGTTTCCCCTGCATTGAAGATTCTCCTGCATTGAATTGTCGAGTTGGTCATCAGGTGACATATTGGATGAGTTCGAGAGCAAGTGTTCCCTTTTGGCAAACAGTAAAACAACAACATAGAAACTGAGTAATTAGTAAATCATCATTCCCAATTATAACTAGATGTAGTCAAGGAAACAATTGATATAGCTTTAGGAACAGACATCATTATAGCTCCAGAATATTGGGATATTGTAATAAAATACCATAATTTGAACGCGTTAGGAATTCCGGATTGGGAAACATTTTAGGGCAGAAATAATATCCGTTGGTGTGGATCCCCACATAGCCTGGTTTCGGTTATTCGTCCGTACATTATTGAGGTTTGGTTGGCTTGCACGATAAACTCGACCGGTGGCCAATGGGTCCCCATAACTTAGCAAATTCAACCCCGCATGCAATATTCCACAGGAAAAATAAATCCAAACTCATGTTCTATGTACAGTTGCTGTACCCATCACCAAGCTAGATTTTCAGGTATTGAACTAACTTGGGAGCGTTTTGAATGAAGCCCAACTCCTCATTCACATTATCTTCGAGCCAATAACTCACTCTGCATTCATGCATGTTTGCAGTATGCAAATTAGACTCTCACAAACCTTGCTGATGATTTCCAAGCAAGGTGTTTTGAGCCGGGATCACTCGAATAACCTTTGTTCAACAAATTCATAACCTTTGTTCAACAAATCCATAGAAGGAGTATTACCCAAATGAAACAGAACAAAACATTTGCCAATCTCAAAAGTCACTTTGAATTTATGGTGTTCGGGAAAAGGTGGCTCATACGGAGTGCTTTTTTTTTTTGCAGCATTTTTACATGGGGGAAGCGGTCCTTTTATAGTCACTGCGCACCTTGAACCATGACGCATGGTGTGCACATACTTGCTTTGGGAGTGTACACACGCGCTCAACAGGACCTTATCTCAACCACTACCTTCTTTTAAATGAACAATACACACGACCAGTCACAGATTAAAGTAGAAGACTTGGTTTTTTTACAGCCATAAGCTTGTATAAGTTCTTAATAGTAAAAAAATCAATTTGAAGTTTTTTTTTTCCCGTTTTTCAGGATCACTGGACACTTATTAATCTGTCTCCACTGTAAGCGAGTTTAGCAAAACTACCTTATGTTTTATGCTCTTGAATTTTGTTATGGAAGGATTAAGTGTCTGATTTAAGAGTCTTTTTTCACCATTTCCTGCATACTGTGCCTTCGATAAGCGTATATAAATCCCAGACGTCTCTGCTATTTTCAAATTGAGTAGAATTCTTCCTGTCAAAAATAGGTTTTTCAGATAATAAAAGAATACCTCATTTTTTGGGATGGTTCTGGTGAAAAATGGCTCGAAACAAATGGTGCCTGCATATAGCAGAAGGTCTACACAATCTATTCATACTTCCCTGCTTTTTCCACACATTCTAGAAATAGTGTGGCCCATCATAGTAGTTCAGGAGATCACTTTAAACCAAATATTAGTATAACTAAAGCCACCACCGTCCCTCTTATATACCTCTATTCGGAGTATAAGTGTCCCGTACTCCGATCCGGGGAATAAATCGCTCCGAAACCATGTCGTAGGATCAAATCCAACTTTATCTATTAACTTTAAATTTAATTTGAACTCTTGGTACGGCTGAAAAAGTGATTGTGAAGAGAAACAGACGGCGAGTGTCTGTGTGCAGGACCCCTTAGTAGATATTTGATCAATTTTTCGTCCAAAACTAAAGCAGTCTACTATTTTAAAGTAGATTTTGTTGAAAAACCAGGTTTTTTTTGTTATTTGTACATGTAAAGAGGTCCTCCATGTGGCAACCTTCATATAACCTTCTAGGCAAGCACCCTTTCAAACCCCAAAATGTCCAGATATTTCACTCGCAACAGCCCCTCAAAAATTGGCTCGGATTTAACCTCCCCAAAAAAGACCTTTCTGAAGCTTTTTTTGAAAATAGCCTTTTTGAAATAGACTTTTTTGGGTTTGCAGTTACATTGACAAGTCACGTGCGCGGAAGTTACCTAAGAATATAAACCACATTTTTCGCACCCAGCACTCCAACTTCTCCTTTCCATTCCCTGGAACTCCCAACGTGCACCGAAATTCCAAGAGTAAGAAAACCGTACCCGGAATTTAAACAAGGCCTTTTTTTTAAATTGACATAAATGACCTACTATTTTTTCCTGGTTTTTTCCCGGTAAACTACTGATAAATAACCACTAAATACTGACTACTAACACTGACTACTGGCACTGACTCCTATAAATCTTACTTGAAATTTCCCGTTTTTTAAGGAAGAAATGAAAGTATTAGGGCTAAGAGAAAAAGAAATGAAAGAATTAGAGCTAAGAAAAAAAAGAAAGTACCTTTTTGTTCAGTTCTGCACGTAGCACGTGCCCCATGGTGAATGACCACAACTCACTGAACGGTTCTCGTTACAATTTTAGGTCTGGCCATAGAAATACTTTGTTTTATTGATGCATGGAGAGGACGTTAGTGGAACGGCGGATTTCCCCGAACTCTCTGGCTTAGTGAGTGACTCTTTTCACATGTTTTCTCTGGAAGACAATGGCTTTAATTCACATACTTGGAGATTAAGCTGGAAGGCGGGCATGATCGAAACCCAATCTGATTTTTTTGGAAAAAAGTGCCTTTTTCGGGATAAAAAGGCTTTTTTCGGTATAAAAAGAAGCAGATATGTCCCCAAAACTCCCATAATCATTCCATATTCATCATACAACATGAAAACATTTGCCTTGATCTTGACCTTGCTTGCTACCGCTGCCACCGCTGCCTCCGCTGCCTCGGCCAGAACGGGAAACTTCTTTGTGGCCGAAAAAGGCACCTTGAACCCGATCAGTGGCTACAGTCTCTTTTATCATGAAGCTCTAGTTCTCAAAGATCATTCTCCTGCGGTACCTCCTCTGCTTTACACCATTTCTGGCGAAGGAATCGTGACTACGGCTTCTCCACACAGCTGGACCCTTCTTGGCAATGTTAAGGGCTTTTTGGTGTTTGGTAGCAACTACAGGTTGCAGCCTTTCAAAGTGGACTTGGACTCTGACTTGAAACTTAAGCTCAATACTCACTTGTGCAGGTTGGGCCCGGAAGAAAGGAAGGCTTTTTTGACTAGCGAAGACATTTCCAATGACCACATCAAGTGTTCTCGTGCAGACGTCTACTTCTTGGCTCCTCGGGATGCACGGATGCGTGCTAGAGAGAACCACGAGAGAATTACGCCACGTGAAGTTTATGGTGACGTTTGAGATGCAAGACAAAATGCCACGTCATTTTTCTGACGATTTCTGGCTTTTTTCAGGAAAAAAATGGGGCTCTAGGCCTTTGTTCCTGTCCTTATATGCCGGTTGGATATGGAAAAAGCTTGAATAGTTAACTTTAAGTGGGATTTCTGGTGCACGGGTCTGCAGTTATGGATTTTCTCTATTTTTTTTTTTGAAGGTATTGGCTCTGCTACTTGAATATACATAAATTTCTTCTTTTGTTCCCAGGAAAAAAACAAATTCCATCAAAATAGCTCCATATCCATGGAAACTATACTTTTGAGTCCTAAATAAACTTCTAAAACTTTATTACTTTATATTCTCTTTATTAAAGACCATTGAAGTAAACCGAAGTCAAAAAAAAAACCACATTTAAAGAATCCTGCATATAGCGTGCCATATGGTTCTCCAGGACCAGTACACCCTAAGCTTTACTCTAAGGTTATGACTTTTGAAATCCCTTAGTAAAATTTATCATAACTACCTTAAAAGGTCATTCACAAAGCCTAGGGCTGACCAGTACCTTCTTTGTCAAAAACCACCATGCTATGTGCAGGACAAGAGAAAATGCACCTGGTCATGTTTCCATACTCTTGCAGCCAACCATGGTTACATAGTTTCAAAAATTACGAGACCTTCTTTAGGAGCTTATAAATATAAGCATGGCCTTCTCCAATCAAATAAAAAAAAATAAAATAAAAATCCATCATGAAACCAATCGACGTGGTCTTATCCTGCATTGCAGTCGTTACTGCGGTATATGCAGACCTGAAGTTATATGCCAAAATCGCCAACTCTTTAAGGCCCATCACCACGCATGTTCTTGGAGAATATGAGTATATCGTTGTTGCTCCATTTAAATCTCCGGCCGAGCCCACGATCACGTGGAAGAAAGGGCTTTTGACGATTGGAGAGGGTGTCAACCAGACGATTTTTGGAATCACCAAGGATGGTTTGGTGGGGTTTGGGAAGAAAACCCGGGTGAAACTCAAGACGTTGAAGTTGGATTCAAACAACTGGGTTCTGAATTTCCGTCCTGATTTTTGTAATCGGACCACCACGGGCCCATTCCAAGGGATTTTTTTGTGGAAGTACTTTGAACAGAAAGACGTGAATTGTGAGCCGGTGGATCTCTTTTTTTTGAATTCGGAAGAAGCTGAAAATCGTGGAGCTGTGCCTTATGAACATTGAGGTGGGGTTATGTGCAGGAGAAATGGAAATAGAGCTCACCACACGACTAAAAGGACCGGCAAAAAAAAAAAAGCTCCTAAACGTTGATTTTCTTGCTAATTTCTTGCTGGTACTTTTCTTGTCAATTGAGTGGTAAATTTAGGACTGTGCTCCAGGGCTCAGAACCAGTTTTGGACTGTGTCCAGGGCTCAGAACCAGTTTTTCATCACTATAGGCTCTTGAGTAAATTGAAACCCATGTGAATTTCTACCAGTACATCTGATTCTGTAGTTAATAGTCACATTTTTCGAAGACATTATTTCGAAGACATTGGTAAGAAAAATCCTCGGGCCAATGTCATGGTGTATGATTCCTGCACCATTTTCTGGAAGTTGAGCATCTCTGGATCCATGTTCAATGAGGAAATGGTACCCGAGGTGATGATCACGGAGGAGAAGCAATCGAAAACAGGAGAAACTGGAAAAACTGGCTCGAAAAAAAAAATAATGGAGGCATCAAGATAGGTGAAATGCAATATTGGGGATGGCACGGTCGATGCCTTAGTCTCAAAAGGCTCCAATATGCGCTGGAAGCCAGTGTCGTAGTTGGAAACTAATGTCAAGAAATGGGCCACGCCGCAATTCCGTAACCGAGACGCTATTCAAGTCTACGCCCATGATTCTGGTGTCCACGGACTCCAAGACTGCATATAGAGTAGTATATCAGTATGGGATAGGATGAGATAGGATGGAATAGTACGGTTTACTCCTCTCCATTACTCTTCTCAAGTAGTCTTATTGTACAGCTGTACCAGTCTAGTGGTTTGGCTCTAAAATGGAGAAATCACTATTTCCGTCTTTAAACTAGGCTGACGCGATCCCAGTGAACCCCAGAAGCGGGGCTTTCTTCCTATACAGTTCATTGCTTGAAATCTTCCTTGTAATCTCTTTGAACTGTTGCCTAGTAAGTTCTTGAAACCTCTTTACTAGATTCTGCAAGGGCAATCACACTGTTTCATGTGTGTCCTGCATATAGAGCCACAGAAGGTGTCCACACTTTCGTCTTGAACAATAAAAACTAGACACAAAAAAAAGGAGAATTAGAGAGATTTCGGGAAGTATCAATTTCTGGAGGAATAGAAATTTACCGGGTACTAGACTTAAAATTGGATATGGAGAGAGAGATGGAGAGACGGAAAAAGAGATTTAAATACCATTTCTTCAAGTGGGACTGAGAGATGGACCGATTTCTGAAAAATTTCAAGTGTCTGGTGATTTCAAAATTTATCATAGACAATGATTTCGGTACTTTTCTTAAATTTTTAGCCCGATTTTTCCAAAAAATTCAAAAAAAATCCAAAAAAAAACAAAAAACTGTGGATTTCTGCCTTGGTGGACTCCTCCGGATGCCATAGCCACATAAAACCTGTCCAAAAATGCCAATTTAGCTGGTAATTTTGTTCAGAATAACCTTATTTTTCGACTCTAAAGTGATTCCTCTGATGCTACAGCATACGTTTGTTCCATTGTTCCTTCAGACCGTTTTCAATTCTCACCCATAAAATTGATGAGATCTCCATTTCGACATCTAAAATTTTTTTATTAATTTTTTTTTTTTTTTTTGGTAGATTTATAGCTTTTCTAACCTTGAAAAAGACCCTGGACGTTTTGTTTTTTTATTTGGAGTTGCTTGGGGAAAAGAAATGGCCCTTTTTCTCGGACTTATTTGCTCGTTTTGGTACTGACACATAAAAATCGAGAATTTTTTATGCCCGATGATAAATTGAATGAAAAAATGGCTTTGGAGGGTCATGGAGCTTGTGTTGGGGACGCTGGTGTGGAACTTGGTGGTGGTCTTTCTTCCTATAGAGAAAGGTGTGCTTGTATGCAGTACCTTTGCTTATCTCTACCATCAGTTGTGACCAAACATAAATAACAGTTACTAGACTTAATTAATGGAATCAGGTATGGCTTCACCAGTTTTTTGAAGCCAGAACGTGTCTGGTTATACCTCTTTTGGGTGTGTCCTGCATATAAGCGGCCCAAAGGTTTATTTGGTCATCCCCAGAGAGAACAGTACTCCCTTAAAGTTTAATGATGTTTCCACTTTTATTAACTAATAAACTAGATTTTAATCCTATTGCACATAGTTTCTGGATGTCTGGCTGAACAGCACATGGAATTACAAAAGAAGTAATATTATTCTCCATAATGGAGATCGAAATCTGGTGATGGATGCAGGAAACTAATTCAATTACCAAAGAAAAAAAAAGCAGAAACTCCCACTAAAGGAGCAAAGCAGCAAGACCTAAAACAATGGCTCCAATGGAGTTTCTAGAACCGGCATTGACGTAAGGAGGAACGCTATAAACAGAGCTGGTGCGCGTGAGGGTCTGGGTAATGTTCACATCGACATCGGTTGTTGGCTTTGAATTTGGGACTTTATTGGTTACACTTGACTTCACAGAAGCAATTTTGTCGTCCGTTTCTACTTCCACTTCTGGGGTAGGAGCCTTGGGTGTCTTGATGTCATTGGCAGTTTCACCATGTGGTGCGATTTCTGGCAGTGGCATGGAAATCTCGGCGGGGGCCAAATCTTTTGTAGATTCTTCACCGTCTTTTGGAGATTCTCCAGACTTTGGTGATTCTCCATCGTTTTCAGATTCTTCAGACTTTGGGGATTCTCCATCGTTTTCAGATTCTCCATCGTTTTCAGATTCTCCATCTTTCGGAGTCTCAGCAGACCCGTGATGGATTTCGGCAGGAGAAGCCTCAGGATTTCCAGCCATATCGACCGGGGTGGTCTCTGGAACAACGCAAACCCCCGTGACCGTCAAGGTGGTGGCAGAAGATACAGTCACGGTGGTTGGCTGACAAATCTCTTCACACTTTGTGATGGTCAAGGTCGTTTCTTGAGGACAATAAGTGACATAGTCAGTGTATGTCTTCCATACGGTAGACATGGTGGTTGTTTCCCTTGTGATGGTTTCGTTCCATTTGGACTTGCCACTTGGAATTTTGCCGTGGTCGGTAGCCGTGCTCTCAGTCATTCCCGTGGTTGAGGCAGACTTTATTTCTGAAGACTCAGGGACGACGTGTGTAGAAGAAGGCGACGAAGAAATACTAGAGGAGGTATTTGGGTCAGTGGAAGTCTTGGGTTTTGAACTCTTTGGTTCAGTACTCTTTGGTTCAGTACTCTTTGGTTCAGTACTCTTTGGTTCAGTACTCTTTGGTTCAGTACTCTTTGGTTCAGTAGAAGTCTTGGTTTCAGTCAAGGACGAATCGGTGGTCAAAGTGGTAGAGTTCAGGGGCATGGGCGTGGACGCAGGATCGGTCAGTTTCTTTCCCTCTTCTTGGGGAGGCAAGAGGAAAATCTCCACGCTATTACAAAATTTATTCACCTTCTGGTGCGCCATCATGTACACGTCGGTAGAAGGGACTTTGCAGGCGAAGTAAGCGTGGTTCAAGAGTTTCATGTCCAGACTGAATTTCATTTCGGGCGGCACGGGATACTCGCCAAAGGCAATCACCTTCGGCGTAAAACCCAAGCACCCGGGCGTGGAAGTCTCGGTGGTCCAAACCTGGTTACCTTTTCTGGTGAAATGGATGGGTTGCGCTTTCGGGTCACCATAAGCCAACGCGCTGAATTTGCCCAACTTCACGGCGGAAAGCTGTTCCAATTTCAGGCCAACTTTAGCATGGAACACCAAGGGAGGGTCGGCGGCAGCAAAAGCAGTGGCGGCAAACGCCCAAACCCAGCAGATCTTCATGTTATTATTTTTTTTTTTTTTTTTTTTTTGGCAGCTATCAAAGTACAAGATCCACTGGTCTTTATATACTAACCGAAAAGCATGTTCCATTTTTTCCAAACCCACCTTTGGAAAAACCCATTTCCGGTTACTTCCGTCTAAAAAGACGCAAAGTAACTCTTGACAATGCAAGCATTTTAACGTTTTGCAACGTCTCGAGCGTCTCGAGCGTCTCGAGAACAATGCAAGAATCACGACATGATTTGGTTTTTCTCGACAAGATGAGTTTTTCTCGTGCAAACACCTCACAAATCAATTCAAACTCCTAGCTCAGAGATTTCAATAACATTCCAGGCATTTTAGAAAGGGGGGTATGCCAGGGGGTATTGTTATCACCAAGATGAAAAATTAAATATAAAAAAAAAAAAACAAGCGGTTAATTCGTTACCTAATTATTTTTTTATTTCTCCAAAAACCATTAGTTTAAAAGACGGTTCGGCTAAATCCAAGGTGTATGCCGGACAGATGCCAGATGCGAATGCATTGTTGTGCGAGATAAACTTGTGTGGAGAATCGCGGCCAAAATAAAGGTTGCATTGTTTTTGAGAGGGGAAAAAACATGGCCCGTGAAAAAAGTACACAATACACGAGAGGAAGAATTTGCAGAAATAACGGAAACTTCCGAGCTCTCGTTTAAAACGGTTAAAAAGGCGCGTGGCTGGCTCTCACCCCCAAATTGAGAACAATAACATTTCCCGATTTGGGAATGCTCTTAGGGTGTACGCCTGGTAATGGTGTGCACAGTCTAAGCGAGTGAAATTTGGATCCTTCCGCTTGAAAAGATGAAAAGGGCTTGACTTGTACAAAATTGGCACTTTGCAGATATGGTCCATGGTCTTGTTGCATGTGGACAAAGATTCGCTGGACAAGAAAGCCTTGTAGTTTATGGTAAAAATGGCTTCTTTGGTGAGTGTTTTGGGGAAAGAATGATCGTCGCACGACTTCTTAAGAGAGATATTATCTTTTAAAAGAAGTGAAGGTTTTGCATAGAATAGAGTCTATATCATACCAGTGGTTGACCCGAAGTTTAGGGAATATCGAGTCCAGAGGAGACGGCTTCTGGTTTGGCCATGGGGTCTAATAATTCCTGCATCCACTGAAGTTAGGCTCGATGACCATAGCAAAAGAAAAAAAAATAATAATAATCGAAATCCCAGGTGTTTTCGAAATCCCGGTGTTTTCGAAATCCCGGTGTTTTCGAAATCCCGGCAATTTCCAAATGCGTATTTCCGAATGGGTATTTCCGAATGGGTATTTCCGAATGTGGATGGGACTGGAAAAAGCGGGACCTTATGTGAGTGCGCATATCATGCATTAATCATGTATAAATAAGGTGATTCGCATCGCACCATTTAAAAATCCACCAGTGCCCCACTCAAATTCGCATCTCAATAAATACTTAACGTATACTCACTGCTCATCCTCAGTACTCATTTTTTTCTCTGTACACAGGCCATAGACCAGTACACCCAAAAATAGATATATATTTAGATAAAAATGTTGGTACTGGTTTAGTGCCATCAAATGGGGCACGGAACTTAACCTATGGATGGATCATTAGGCCCATACCTCTGCGTCGGGGGTTCTGCGTCGTGGGATCTGCGTCGTGGGATCTGAATGTGACGTTGACGTATAAATGCCGTGAGTTAGCCGTGAGTTAGCCGTGAGTGGTTATGAGCCGATAATGAATCTAAAAAAAAAACATTTCTTTTAACGAAGCCTTACTTTAAAGGCATTGAAAATGAGGACTAGCCGTAAGACGTGAATGGGAAATAGACGAGTGGTCAATGGCATGGATTATGGTTTTCATAGGAAGCTGGACTAGAAATTTAGACAAATTAGACAAATTAGACTGAATCTATACTGAATCTGGACCGAAGTCTGGACCGAAGTCTGGACTGGAAATTAGACTGTTGGAAATTATTCTCTGAGCACTAGTATGCAGTACCTGGTGACTATAGTTCCTCCTAACGTTATCTAGTACTCCAGTTCCCTTGATTACTAGGTCTTGATCTGCATGATGATCCTTAAACTCCAAGGGTACCCACAGATCCCAAAAATATAAAGAAATAACAGATCCCAATACATTATACGAATATACAAAGGGATATAACTTGTTGTATACAGTCGTCAATATAAAAGTGGTTATAAGTTGTTTTATACAGTCCTCAATCTAAAAATTGGTATAAATTTCTTTTATACAGTCCTCAAGACGGTAAAGAATTTGTTAGGAATAATTTTATGAGTGCTAGGATTGAGTATCCAGTCGCTCTAGTTCCTAACCACAATGAATAGTATGCAAGCCTCCTTAAATACTTGGCGCCAACCAATATACAAAGGATCTTGCTCTTACGAACCGGCTAGACGAAAATCCCGAAGGGTTACCCGATGCAGCCAGGAAAGTATATAAGACTTAATAGGTTCGCCTGATTAGATGAATCCCCAGAGGAATCTCTCTAAGGTGTAATTAGTATACGAATATACAATTGGTTTAATTTTTTTTTATTTTTACTTTATACAGTCCTCAAGCCCGGGAAAAAAGAATTAACAGAATTAACAGAGACTTGAATGTGGTAGGTGTTTCGCAGGGCTCATACTGCGACCCACCAAAGTCTTGGGTTTCCGGTATACGCGGCGGTGCGCTCGCTTCACTTTTCATGCGCCACGTTTTTTCCAATGCGACGTTTCTTTTTATCAAGAATTTCCCCGTCAAACTCACCAACTCGGTGATTTTTTGTACATTTTTGTCTAATCATTTTTGTCTAATCATTTCTACTTTCTGATCGATTTATATTCGACTCATTGACACCTGCATGTAAACCCATGGTTGGTGGAGAAATTATCTTGAATGACTCTTTTCAAAAAGGGAGGTAAATCTTCGAGGGTATATCGCATTTGAAAAGTAGTTTTATCTGAGCTTGTTCTCCTCCCGATCTGTCCATTATACAATTGTCTAATTGTCCAATTGTCTAAACTGTCGAACTTGTCTAATTCGCACTGTGCACTGGTCCATGTAATCCTATTCTACTCTGTACTATACTTTATGCTTCTTCTTCAACAAATAGACCAGTGCACCCTAAGATTCGACATATAGCACAGTATGGTGTAGAGAAGGGTGTATACTAGACCAAAATTTCGAGTGGTGTTATATTTACTATCACTTATGCAAACACAGAGAGTCAACGATGATACTAAAGCCCAAAAATTTACTTTCGGTTGCGGCCATACCAAGTGGAAAATACTGTTTCCCGTCCGATCAACGTCAGTCAAGCCACTTAGGGCCACAGTGAGTAATGCAGTGGGAGACCATGTGTGAAATTGTGGTGCTGCAATCTTTTTCTTTTTTTCAATCAGGCCGCCTGAAAACCGCTATATAAGTGTTGCAGCCGTGAGACCTTAAAAACGTCCTTTTGGCTGCAACACTTATATGCAGCACTTGAAATGATGGTGGCTCTGCTCTTGCAGGGTGGCTTCCGTAGTACACGTGAGTATGGATGTGGTTATCTTGAGTATATTCCCTGGAATATTCATGAACTTGTCACTCAAGTTAAACATGGATTTCTTTAAACATGATTCTGGTTTAAACATGAATTTGGCTTAAACATCATTAGGTTTAAACTCTACATTCTGGTCACTACGCGGATCGGCTCCCTTGGCTTCTTATTGACTATACATGATGGTGTCCATGTGGAGCTTCAATCCTCAAGACTATGTGCAGTGACATTCATCATCACAGTTGAATTCAGCAAAAGAGCAGATTTGGTCCTTTTTGGAATCACTTCTTAATATCAAACTCCATCTTTATCGTCACTTTGTCCGCTGCCTATGCCATCAAGAAACGACTATAGTACTCTAACAACGGGGATACTCTAGAAAAACTCTGGGGCAACTCTGGGGCAATAATTTTGGGGCAACTCTGGACAATAATTCTGGACCAATTTTGATTGATGGTACTTTAACAATTTATCATCGATTGTGTAGAAATCTAGTTGGTCCTCTACTAAATGTAAACATTGCATTAATTATAAAACACGTACCAGTTGTGTGATCAGCGGACTGAGTGTTTAGATAACGAACATTGCAAATGCAAGTACCAAATGAGATTCTCTGCCAGATTCAGATTGTTCATGTCGTTTGAGATTTTCGGAAACCCTAATTCTTACTACTAAAAGAGAGTTGACGAGATTCCAGCATCTAAAAGTCACTACGGATATTTTTGTCTAATTTGCCATGATAGTGGATTTAACCAATGCCCAGCAGCAGTGAAAATTCTGGTACTTATCTCTAGAGTATAGACATAGTCGATAGATAAAAAGGGGAAAGACAGGACTCTCTCTGATTGGCTATGGGGATAAAAAGAGTATTCAGTATGGTACTACTGTATAAACGGGATCCTCTGATTCTGATCAGATCTTTATGGTTTCATCACACTAATTACCACCCCATTCTTCTGGCTCTGTACTGGCTACCATCAATTCTCCCAGCTTCTGTCCTGGTACTATTTATACGACTCCCACCTTTGCATTATGCACTACCATTCTTCTCCCATTTCCTTTAATTTCTCTATTAAATCTCCACTAGATGCCTTTTCCTTTACTCTACTGCATACACTGAGTTATTATATGGCTTGAGGCAGTACTGTTTTATCCCAAGTCTCCGAGACCGTAATCCACGTAGGCTTAATGCTAACATTTCCATTTCCACAAATTCCCCGTTTTTACCGTTTCCCCTATTCTACCGTTTCTCCTAATTCCCCATTTTTACCGTTTCCACCAAATTCCCAAGTCTGTGGTTAGTCTACCATGTTTTTTCTGGTACTTTAGATTCTTGTCCCATTCCATATTCCACTATAGCCCACTAAACCTCCATGTGCCTATGTTCCTGTTTTCATTACTGTTACTTAATTCTGAAAACATCCATAGACACCAAGGTAAAGGCTCAATTGTGAACCAAATTCTAAAATGAACAACCCAATCCCATGTCCATTAACAACTGTTTTAGTGAAGTCAAAAAAGGTTAGTTGGAAACCAAAATTTTATGAACAAAAAAAAAACCTCGTCAGATTCTTTTATTTAGAAATCCCTGAATTTTGATAAATAGGTTAGTAATTTGGTTCTTTGTAAAATGGTGTTTAGTGAAATGGTGTTTGGTGGATTTAAGTGGAATAGTTCGCGACTTTCCATCATTTCACCGTCCATCTCAATAATTAGAGAAACTTCCAAGCACCACGAAAAATCAGAAATTGCAGTAAAACAAAAAAGGAGAGAGTCACAGTAGAATTCAAGCCATTTAGAACAAATGTAACGGTTTAAAAGCTCGAAAATATATATGTGTGGTTTTTTTGGGGTGAATCCTGCACACAAGCCAAAAAGGCCCCGCAAGCCATAAAAGCCACACAATCCCCACAATCTCCACAATCTCCACAAGCTCTATTCCACCAAAATCTCCAGTGACCAGGAACATAACTATAAAACACCACCATTCAGAAACTAATCACACCAGGAAACTTGAAATTTAAAAAAAATGAAACGAATGCCGATTTTTCCACGGACTGCATATAAGCGAAGGCATGACCATTTCTTCTTAACCTCAAGCCTATTGCGGAACGTCGTGAAGCCAGAAATGGACCTTTCGAGCCCCCCAATTAAAAACCACCTTATGCTGAACACAACGCAGGACCAAAAGAAAAACGGATTTTCTGAATCATGGAAATTTTCTATTCAAAAAGGATCCACCAAAATTTTTATAAACAAAAGTCCCGGGGAAAGAAGTGAGCAGTAGCTTTGGTGAATGAAGCATTGGCGAATGAAGCGTAAGGAGTTAAAACTTCATCCTCTTAATAATAATAAAATAAAGCTGGGAAAAGAATTCAATGATAATGTGACAATGGGAAAAATTCATATTTATATGGATATGAATTTAGCGTCTTTCATAATTTAATTCTTTCATAATTTAATTCTTTCGATACTTTGGTATCTGGCTTTTCTTGATAAAGCATCGGCCGAAACCACCATCGAAACCACCATCTGTTGGATCATGGGTGGAGGTTTGTAAGTCAGAATCCCAGCGTTCAGCCATAATCAATGGTAGAAGTAGTTGAGAAAAAGGTCAACATTGGTGGCGCGCGACTGAGGACATTTTGCTGCAAAAAAATAGCGGCGGGCATGCGTCTTTTTATATTCCGACCCTTATGCGCCCCCTGATTCCTTTTTATAAACTACTTGTTTCAGATTCGCCCCTGAGAAATATAAAAGGAGGTATTCGCTCTTTTTCTTCTTTCTTTTCTTTTATAAACAACAAGATGAAGATTATAGATGAACAAGGTTTTAGAGCATGGGGTGTGGAGGGTGGCTACTGGTCTTGATGATATAGCGGACTAAAAAATGTAAATTTTATTTAAAAAAAAAACAGGGTATTCCGAATTAATTCGCTCGATATTGAAAAGATTGACAATTTTAACATATTGTTGTTCAGGCGAGAAACTGTCCTGCTTACAACAACAAAGCAGCGAAACCAAGAGCAAAGGCAGCACCCATGGTGTTCTTGGCGGCACCGTTGAATGCTGGAACAACTGGAGCAGTACCGTTGGTTCTGGAACCAGCAGTACTAGATCTTGGGCTAGCAGCAGTGCTAGTTCTGGAGCCAGCCGCAGGGCTAGATCTGGGACGTGGAGCGGAACCAGAACCAGAACGTGGAGCGGAACCAGAACCTGGAGCAGAGCCGGAAGAACCAGAACCTGGAGCGGAACCAGAAGAGCCGGAACCTGGAGCGGAACCAGAAGAGCCGGAACCTGGAGCGGAACCAGAAGAGCCGGAACCTGGAGCGGAACCAGAAGAGCCGGAACCTGGAGCGGAACCAGAAGAGCCGGAACCTGGAGCGGAACCAGAAGAGCCGGAACCTGGAGCGGAACCAGAAGAGCCGGAACCTGGAGCGGAACCAGAAGAGCCGGAACCTGGAGCGGAACCAGAAGAGCCGGAACCTGGAGCGGAACCAGAAGAGCCGGAACCTGGAGCGGAACCAGAAGAGCCGGAACCTGGAGCGGAACCAGAAGAGCCGGAACCTGGAGCGGAACCAGAAGAGCCGGAACCTGGAGCGGAACCAGAAGAGCCGGAACCTGGAGCGGAACCAGAAGAGCCGGAACCTGGAGCGGAACCAGAAGAGCCGGAACCTGGAGCGGAACCAGAAGAGCCGGAACCTGGAGCGGAACCAGAAGAGCCGGAACCTGGAGCGGAACCAGAAGAGCCGGAACCTGGAGCGGAACCAGAAGAGCCGGAACCTGGAGCGGAACCAGAAGAGCCGGAACCTGGAGCGGAACCAGAAGAACCAGAACCTGGAGCGGAACCAGAAGAGCCGGAACCTGGAGCGGAACCAGAAGAACCAGAACCGGAAGAACCGGAACCTGGAGCGGAATCAGAACCTGGAGCATCACCAGCAGCTCTGTTAGGTCTAGACTTAGGGGCACCTGGTGCAGCAGTAGTCACAGGGACAACGCAGACACCGCCGCAAGTAAAGGTGGTAGGTTCACTGACAACGACGGTAGATGGCTTGCACACGTTGTTACACTTGGAAACAGTCAAGGTGGTTGGGGTTGGGCAGACGATGGTGTAGTCAGTGTGAGTCTCCCACACAGTGACTGGAGTAGCCTTGCCATTCTCACAAGAAGTGCAGATGGTAGACTGGGTGGTGGTTTCCATGGTGACAGTGGAGTTCCATTGACCTCTAGTGGATGCAGGCTTCGTGGTAGCAGGAACAGTAGACGAAGACGAAGACGAAGAAGAAGAAGAAGAAGAAGAAGAACTGGTCGAGTCTCCAACAACCTCAAGGTGAAGAGAGACTCTAGAACAGCCCTTTCCTTCTGCGCTGACAAAGTGCAAAAAGTTGCCCTTCTCCAGCTCGCACGAGTACATTGGGCCATTGGTGAAGACACCATCGGAGCCGACCTCGAAGCCAAAAGGCTCCAAGTTAGCACCGTAACCCCAGAAACGATCGGTAGATTTTTCATCGGGGTTAGGGAGGATACCAATGACCATCTTGGAGCCGTTGGCATCAGTAGTCGAGTAGACCTTGCCCTCTCTGTCGAAAAGAGTTGGTTCCTTCACCGCGTCACTATAAGAAAGAGCCATGTCCTGGCCACCCTTGTAAGTGATACCGGTAAGAGCAACCCTTTTACCAGGACTCTCACTTGGCTGAAGGTTGACGTAGAAGGCGTACTGTTCAGCGTAAGCAACGACAGCGAAAGCAGAAGCGAGGGACAAACGAGTGAATTGCATTATGGGATGTGATGATAATTTTTTTGAACCAGAAACCGGGCGAACCAGCGTCTTATAAACTTCGCCAGATCACACACAGGACCAAAAAAACATAGTCGAGGTCATCCTATTGTTTCATTGTTCCCAGAAGCCTAGCGTTGGGTGCCGCAGCATAACAAAGAAGATATGTCTCCATGCACACCCGCAGCCAAAAATGCTCGGCAAAAAAGCTCAGCCACCACCTCGATTCAAATGCTCGCCTTAACGTACTGCGAGGCGTCCATTCACTCCAGCCCCCCCACCACCAGATCCAGATCCACAAATGAAGACATCCATACATCCAGACCCATACATCCATACACCCAGACCCATACATCCGATCCAATTAGTCATTGATCCATTTAGTCATTGATCCAGTTGGATCTCCCGAAACCTTCCCGTCGGTCCAGACAATTTGCTGCCAATGGTCACGTTCCGATTGTCCATGAACAATGCACGGAGTTTTTTTGGCTTGGAAAACGGCTACATTCGATTATAGCCATGCACAACACTACAGCACTTAGGGGCGAGCGCCACCATCCAAAACGGTTGGAAAATGTTGATGATTGTTCATGCTTGCAGATGCTTAGATGCTTAGTGGCGCTTAGCCAAGGAGTCTCAGCCTCGATGTTTTGGAATGTTCTTGATGTAGGCTGAGAGCATGTGTGAGGGTGCGGGTGCGATTGTTAGTGGTGAAGGTGACGGTGGCGCAGGAAAAAAGAAAAGGTGCAGGAAAAGAAAATGGGCACGGAGAGGAAAGGTGCAGAAAAAGAAAACTGGCAGTGTTAGAGGCGCAAATCTTTTGGCGTTATCGTTCATCACCCCCATGCAGTATTGCCTCTTCGGTGTGTGTGTGCAGTTTCATTGTTCTCAGATTGGTTTGTTTCCAAATTGGTTTGTTTCAAGGCTGGTTTGTTCTGAGGCTGGTTTGTTCTCACATCTTTGGCTGCGGGGGACTGCATACAGAGGGCGGTGGGTGGGCAGTACAACCCACTCGGCCTCTTGGCCCGCGCTTCTGTGCAGGTCCACACAATGGAACTTGCCAAATTCCCCGATTCCCTTCATTGCCTCTCGTCTAAATCTTGTCCAGGCCTCTTCCTGATTTGGCATGTGGTGTGCATTGTGAGCTTCTCTCTGTTTATTTTGGTTAACGGGTTATTTTGATTAACGGGTTATTTTGATTAACGGTTTATTTTTGTCCAATATGGTTTTGTTTTTTGGTCAATTGTTCATGCCTCGTCTAGGCCTAGCGGAAAGTGGCCTGAGGGAACAATCCATTTTTGTGGAACGCCCAAAAGTTTCCATAGCACCGAACCGAACCAAGGAAATTCTCAAATTTCTCAAATTTCTCTAGACACTTGAAAAAAGTGACAAAAAAGTGACAAAAAAGTCTACGAAAAATGTTATTAGAGTTTTTGGTGTTTAAGACTTGTACGATTCATTTTCGCCCAGTTTCGTTGGGAAATGCTACTTATTAACTTAAGACAATGTGATTCTCTTTCCGTCCTTTCCATCGCTGGACTCTTTGGTGTTTGAGAGCTGGCCAACTATAAAGCCGTACTGCACCCTGAACGGACCCGATACAAAACTGATACAAAAGTGATTTGAAGAGAGCTGGATTTTGAACTCATGGAACGGCCGTTTACTTGACTATTCCCTATACTGCATTGACTATACTGTCATTAGGTCTACTGGATATTCTAAAAAGGGTATTAATTCTATTTGGACAGTGTCTGGGGACAGGGGAGAAACAATGCCACTTAAAATGGCGGGCTGAAAGACATGTGTCTATAGACACAGCCTTGTACCCTTAGCCAAGCACAGACACTTTCGGTCTAGAACGAATCAAACTAGTATTGACTCATTATAAGGGACGACAACAACAAAGCACATGCCTCAATGGAAATCTTGGAAGCATCATTAATTGAACGGTGGAACATTTGGCCTTGGAGTGCCGACTAATTGGGCCCCCTGATTTGTCAGCCTTTACCTTGGATTATTTTGCAGCGATTGCATACCTTGGATGACTGGATTTAATGGTTCCTCTCTAAGCTTTGACCGTTCCTCTTTTGGCTCAAAGGACTTGGCTTAAAGGACTTGGCTTGAAAGACTTTTTGGCCGTTTATACCAGATTGGCTTGGAATCAGAGTCTTTCAGCTTTGCAGAAATTCCAGTATTAAGTGGACCTCTCGAAATCTCAGCACGGTATTCCGTGGCTGTGTCTCCAACCAAAGACTCAGGAACAATGGAAACCCAGGGACAGCCAAGGCAGTAGCAGTGGACACAATCCAGTGGTTGGTGGACACAATCCAATGGTTGGTGAGTATTTTCTTCACACACCGTGGTTGTCACGGTTATTTCTTGACAAGTCAATAAAGCATTCTTCCTTATTTTTTATGTTGGTTTCAGAGGATCAATAAGCGGATGATCTTGATTGGGAGCCAGGGTGTTGGAGCCCGATGGAGACACGGCACATTGAGGCCAGAAGAAACTTTTTCGACACATATTTTGACAAAGAGGACTTTTTTTCGACAGAGGACTCGACGCTGGAAGGAACACTAACCAATTGTGTTAATTTATGGGGTCACAGATCTGGAAAACAGAGAAATAGGGAAACAGGGAAAGAGTCACCATCACAACTTGTCCATGCTTTTCTTTCGGATTCTCACACCCAGTTGTTCCCGTAGACTGAGGAGGTAGCTGACTTCTCTAAAACAGCCAGAGTTGACATTGCCAATTTGGATTCACAGTATAGTTGATTGTCAGTGTCAGGCTCAAGGTCTGAAGAGCTCAAGGTCCGAAGGGCTCAAAATAAGAATTCTTCGTATAGTGTAAATGTCGTAAGGCAAGAAGTAGAGGTTGACTTTTGAACATTTCCCTATGCACATTTCCCTATGCGCAAAATTATTCTGGCAGTACTTTCCTCAGCTTAAACTTGCCGTCAATAAAACCTGCGAGTCCACCCTAAGATTTCATAGATACCAACAGCGAAGTTGCCTCACAAGGAAAACTCACAAAGTAAGGGAAATCACAAGAGCTCCAGTCAAAGCTCCAGTCAGTTCAGGAAGTTGAAGAAGTCAGAATCCCAGTCAGAATCCCAGTCAGAATCCCAGAAGTCAAAGTCCCAGTTGAAGATGCTGTTTCAAAGTCCCAGTCTTTGAAGATACTGTTTCAAAGCATTCCTATTTTTTCATTGTCCCAGTTGAGGATCATTGGAAAAGGTAGCATAAATAGGCGTGGGTTTTAGCAATCAATAGGAAAGTTTCTCTGGAAATCGAGAAGCCAATCAAACTTGTAAAAACATCCTAATTTGGAAAACACCACTAATTTGAAAAACACTAATTTGTAAAACACCACTAATTTGGAGATTTAAAGACCTGGCAACAGCCTCACTATCTGCCTTGAGCTCTTCTAGTTCATTGCGCTTGTTTACATTCGAACCTTGAGCATTAGTCAATTCCATGGCCAGCATCTGAACGATTTGACCTTTTGTGACCTTTCCACCACATCAGCAGGAAGTTCAGGCCAAAAGAAGGGCTCCTCCATATCTATGGTTATCTTCTTGAATTAAGGCAAGCGGTAACGGCCATGATCTTGGAGACTTGCGAAGATGAATTTGTAGCTGACACGGTCGATTCCGTCCCGTAATAATGGCACGTTGACAGCATAGTTGCTTGCCCTTGCCGATTCCAAACTCCCTCAACTCTCCAGTTCCCGGGAAAAACTCTCCGTACTTGTGGAACGACGCAGTCATCACCCGGTCCGTATATCTTAGGGTGTACTGGTCCATCTTAGGGTGTACTGGTCCATCTCCATGGTGAACATCAATATCAATGTATAGCACCCGAGGATGGTAGCGTAACAACTCGATGATTCCCAATACAATATCATTGAGGTAACAGAAGCCCGAGGCCTCAGACTTCTTGGCATGGTGCAAGCCTCCAGCATAATAAAACACCACTATTTTAACACCCTAATTTGGAAAACACCACTGGAATTTCCACTAAAAACAATGAAACTTGTCAAAAGACCACTAATTTGGAAAACCCCACTAGACTTGTAAAAAAAACACTGGAATTTTCAAAAAAACCTATGACACTTGTAAAACACCCTAATTTGCAAAGACCAATGGGAGAAGAAAAGACGTAGGATTTCTGTTCAAAAAGCCATGTTCATCTTCATTAGTCCCCAGCCACACGGTTCTTGTAGAAACTGGAGGCCTTTGTTGCCGAAAAAAGAGGAAATGTATCCAATGGCAATTTTGGAATAGTCTGCAAACTTTCCACTAATGGCCTTGACTATTTCTTCAACAAGGAATGATTTCTTCAACAAGGAATGATTTCTTCTTTTCACTGAGACTTTCGGTGTGCAAATAATTCACTAGCAAAAGGGCCTCATCGTAGGGTGTACAGGTTTGTTAGTTTAACAAGCACTTTAATCAAAGTGGAGTTTTTTCGAGCAGGAGATGTGAATCCAAAAATGTACTTGAGGAATTTAATACATTCCTGAGACCTTTTGAAGGTCATTGAGGGTATGATCATGACCTCGAGAACGCGAACCTGCACACCATCAATTCGAGGTCGAAATTGGCGAGAACAACGTCTTTTTTGAACTTATGGTGTTTGATACAAAAAGAATAAAGTTGCTTTTTTAAAGAGCAGGTAGTGGATACTAACGCTATAGCCAAGAACTGGTCTCTAGCAGTCATCTTAAAATTTTAAGCACCCACTGTTTCATCAGAATTCAAATCTTCAAATCCGTGGTTTTTAACGTGGAAATTGCTAAAATGCACTTTTTGAAATGTACTTTTTCTTTTTTTTTTCTTTTCTAATGCCCTTTTTAAAATGATTTTTTTGAAATTTGAAATGAATGTCCCAAACCGTTGGTTTTTTTCTGTAAACCACTCCATCATATCGGCAATGGCCAAGTCAATAGCTTTCCTGCGGGTATTCAAGCCCTCCTTATTGTCGGGGCTGAAGAAGTCAGCTGTAACGCGCTGGGAGCCGGCCAAATTTCTCCGGTAAGAGCCGACCTTGACTCCTGTACGCATCCACATATTACGACTTCCCGTCTGGAGAAAGCGGCCTGGTCGACCTGGAGTATCTGGGCCCGTTACGCCTGCACAGAGGCCACCCTTGGAAGGGTTTCTACGACGAAAATAAGTATGGCCACTGGAGAAACGGCCATCACCACTTTAAGGGCCTGCCACACCATCGAAACCGCCTGAAACACCGCGTTGGGTGGGCTTCACATTTCGGAACTCCTCCACCTTTTGGGCCTCCTCCTCCTCACTATGGTCCTTACCATCCAGGCCCTCCGTTCCCTTACTACCCTTACCTACATCCAATGGAGGCCTACGTGTCACATGAACACCGAGGAAAGGCCCACCGGCGAGACCATGACGCTGAGTATGGCTAGCATTCATTTGAATTCCAATTGTAGCCATGTACAATGGTGATCCTTCAACCGTAGCATAGTGTTCATGACTCTCTGAAAAATTCCTTAAACCAAGGAAAACAAAAATCAAAGGAAAAAGGGGGGGGGGGGGGGGGGGGGGGGTTTTTTTACAAAAAACCGCAAAAAAAACAAAAAAAAAAAAAGAACAAAAAGAAATAAACGCGGGGGGGGGGGGGGGGGGGGTTGGTTTGTATCCAATCAACCGTCAAAAGTACCGAAAAATACACTTTTTTGCGATATTTAGAGACTTTTGACGAGAAATTGTCAGGGAATTTGGACCATTTTTTAATCCAAGAGAGTCTTTTTAGACTTCTCAAAGATTATCTCGTTTCATCAAATCCAAATAAAAAATTGGTCAATGATAATGATTCAATATCTCGCAATTCTCATTTAATGAGTTCAAATTTAGTGGTCCATGGGCCTGGACTGTATACAAATAGTTGAAGAATCAGCTTTAAACAAGACATTTCTGATCAACTTCAAAACA
This sequence comes from Metschnikowia mauinuiana, assembly GCA_002374555.1. Lineage (NCBI taxonomy): Eukaryota > Fungi > Ascomycota > Pichiomycetes > Serinales > Metschnikowiaceae > Metschnikowia > Metschnikowia mauinuiana. The sequence continues at coordinate 96,410 of NKZY01000647.1, read as the reverse complement.
AATTTCCTTAAGTTACTCCCAATAACTTTTGAATAACCACTAAATGGGAAACTGAGTTAGGGCCAGGGAAAAAAAAAAAAAAAAAAAAAACAGCGACAACGCATGGTTTCTAACTTTCACAATCATCATACTTTAGTTTTCCACTTTTTCCAATTTTTTTTTTCCACGAACATTTTGTATTCCACGAAAAAGGCAATCGGTTCTGATTGAAAGGTTCTGATCGAAAATGATCGAGAATGGCTGAATGAATTTGAGTAATCCATTGATTATGGTCTATAAATATCGTGGTTAGGAGCCCTGGTCCGAGGATCCAGACTCTAAGGAGTAAACCAAATCAGCATCAAAAATCAAAAATCAAAAATCAAAAATCAAAAATCAAAAATCAAAAATCAAAAATCAAAAATCAAAAATCAAGATCAAAAATTAAAAGATTGGAATGGAAAAAGGGCGGTAAATTTCATTCGTTTTTGCAAAAAAGGTGGGTGCAAATTTGGAAACTTGTCCCAACAGCGAGGGCTTTAAGAGAGACCAGCCGGAAATGAATTGAAAAAACGGGCATTTTTCGGTGCTTTTTATGGGGGAATGGGGCAGGAGGGGGGGAAACGTGGTATGTTATGCATGACTGCACAGAATATAGGGGCCTATTGAAAAAGGTGTTTCTGTTGGCATTGTCTTTGAAAGTATTGTATAGAAAGAGTGAGAATTGAGGGCTTGATACATGCATGCAGGACTCCTGCACCGCGGGATTGAGATATAGATCCGTACACCACCCAATATGCACTTCTCTTCTTTTTCCCACCGAATCCATGACTTTTTAGGAAGTCGTATTATTTAGGGGCAAAAAAGTACTATTTTTGAACTCATTTTCCTCTTTCGACTTAATTTTCAACCTTTGAAATCACTCGCCTGCTTCTTTTGTTCGTATGCTTGGGCTAAACTGTCCTTAGGTCACGTGCCTTGCGTCATCATCGCTGATCTCAAGCCTAGGGCAAATTTTTGCCATTTCACAATCCACAAGAATTTAATTGTCGAAATATCCGGCCATGGCTATAAATTCGGAGTCCAACATTAGCAGCTTTTCCAAAAAAAAATAAAAAAAAAACCGCTTTTGACGGCCTGAATACTCGCATTATGGTGAATTCCATCTGCAAAATCAGGGTATTCAGTGATTTGAACACCAAAATGGCTTAAAAAAAGGGAAAAAAGGGAAAAGTGATTGAGAATGGGGTTTAAAGGGATAAAATCAGGTTGGAAGCTTCATATCGCTTTATTCAGAAAAAATCAATGATATGGTACTTTCACCTCTTTCTGTCTAACTTCGCGTCCTGCACCTAAGCGTCCGTCGCTATTGAGTCAAGCTCTGCCCATGATTTATTTCTGGAGTTTCTGGTTATTTCTGGTCAATTTCTGGTCAATTTCTGGTCAATTTCTGGTCAATTTCTGGTCAATTTCTGGTCAATTCCTGGTCAATTTCAGGTCAATTTCAGGTCAATTCCTGGTCAATTTCAGGTCATTTTCAGTCAATTTCTGTGATTTTGCCGTCTTTTTCTGGTTATTTTTTTGCTTTTTTCTGTCATTTTCTGTTATTTTCCTGTGTAGTATACTAACTAGAGATTTCAGTTCCTATTCGAGTTCCTGATTTGGACTTGTCTGTACATATATTTTTCATTCTGCGGACTGAGAGTCTATTCTTACCCATTCGGGTAATTCCAGCCGACCATTGTTCTGTTTTTGGGTCCAGTGCTAAGCCTCCACGTGACTTGTGCCAACGTGTCTAACATGTGTCCAATTCCAGATAGAAGTCTAGTTCAACACCAGAAATAAAGTCGGAGAACCTCAGACGTTTAGACATTTTAACTTCAGAAATTCAGAAATTCAGACACTCAGACATTAGACATTCATAATTCAGACACTTAAAGATCCAGACACAGACCTTTAGACATTTAGACATTAGACATTTAGACAATTAGACAATTAGACAATTAGAAAATTAGAGATTTAGACAATTAGACAATTAGACAATTAGACAATTAGACAATTAGACAATTAGACAATTAGACGTTCCAGAATTCAGACTGAATGGAAATGTCTTTCTCACTGATGGTCACACCAAGAGGATTTACTCGTTGAAGCCAAGAGTCAGATTACTTTCCTGGTATGACTCATGAAGTGTACTCCAGTGGTCGTATTGTCGAAATTGTGGAGAAAATCCTCCAAGGCCTTCCCAATCTGCTATATACAGGAATCATTGTCAAAGAGTTAGTTTTCCTCAAAGGTATAGAGTATGGAGACCTTTGACTCCCAAAATGAGTTCCTCACATTGAGTTCCCCAAAATTGAATTCTCCAGAATTCAGACTCTCCGTGTTTTACTGAACCAGGAATGAGCAGTCTCCACATTAACAAAACCACAAGCACAGTTTCTTAAAAAAGCTCCTTTATTAATCAGTCCTATTTAGATAAACTAAAGTCCGGAATGAAGTTCTAAAGCAGCAAAAAATATCCACACCGACTTTGACAGCTTTAAGTAGACGTCCCAGACTTGGACAGCTTCACCAGAGGTCCCAGACTTGGACAGCAATAAGCAGAAGTTCCATACAGTTAATCAGAAGTCCCAGACTTTAAAACAGATTTAGTCAGAAAATCTAGAGCTCTTTTTTCCAATAAAGTCATTCTCGAAATCTCATTCAAATTCCTGTGTCTCGGATTTGTTGTCTTGGAATTGTCTCTGTTCTCTCTTCTGCTGTCTGAACCAGTCAGGCCATGATCCATGGGGTCGTGGAAGTGACCGTGATAGTTGAGCCTAAAATGGACGTTTCCGTAATTATGCTGGTCACCACGGTATACACTGTGGTTGTCCTCGTGGGTGGTGGAGGGCAGTTGGAGTAGAGCTCGGTAAAAGTGACAATGGATATGGACGGGCATTCGCAGCTGGCGGACGTCAAGAACATTTCACTTGAAGTGGTTGAGTGACTGGAAGATTCCGGAGAAGAACTGCTTGTCATAACGGATAAACTTGTAGATTGGGTAATTGTAGAGACAGAATTCTGCGACATAGAAGTATACGCAGAAGACGTGATTGAACGAGACTCCACAGAAACCGCCTCTTTCCCCCCATTTTCCCCGTCTTTCTCCCCCTCTTTTGGAATATCGCCCTTTTCCCCCTCTTTTGGAATATCGCCATTCTTTCCCTCTTTTGGATTATCGTTGCCCTTTTCCCCCTTTTTTGGAAGATCGTCGCCCTTTCCCTCTTTTGGAAGATCGTTGCCCTTTTTAGCCTCTTTTTGATCCTTGTCCTCTTTATTCGGCTCAATCACCGGCTTCACGGCCTTCCCTGTCTCCTTGTTATAAGGTAAAAGGTACACATCGACCTCGAAACAATCGACAATGGGCCGAGTACTGTACGCAATGCCACGGACCACCTCATTGGGACCCATACAGGAAAAGAAAGGATAATTCAACACCTGACTTTTGGAACTGAGGGCCAAAGGCTCCTTCTTTTTCGTATAGCCAAACACAAGCCGTCCGCCTGAAAAACCCGCATATCCTGGAGTAGAAGTACTTGTAGTCATGGCGTAATTGTCTTGTAAGGAGAACGGGACGGGGTCTGCCGTTCGGTTGATATAGGTGAGCACACTGAGGTTTATACTGAACTCCTCGAAGATTTTGCCGGAAAGTGGGATCAATTCTTCTTTGACCTCTGCAAAGAACACCAAGGGGAATTCTTCGGGGTCAAAAGGCCCCATTTCTCCGTCATTTTCGGAATCAATTTCAGGGTCAGTCTTGTCAGTCTTTTTAGGATCAGTTTTTTCAGGATCAGTTTTTTCCTCAGGCTTAAGAGTTTTGTCAGAAACAGTATTTTCTTCAGAATCAGTCTTTTCAGGAATAAGCTTCTCCTCGGGATCGGTCTTTTTGTCAGATATAAATTCTTCCTCAGGCTCAAGATTTTTCTCAGACAGATTCTTTTGCCCCAGGACTGATTCACCTTCTTTTGGGGTTTCTGGCTTGGATTCTTCCCTTTCCTTTGGGGCTTCCTGCATAGAACCCTCCCCCCCCTTTGGGGATTCCTGCATGGCTTCTTCCCCCATTTCCCCTTCTTTACTCCCCCCCTCCTTCTTTATCTCTTTCCCAGAACCTGTCCCTTTTTCACCCTTAAATTTATCCGTCGCTGTGTCGTGCTTTTCCTCAATTGGTTTAGACTCTTTCTCAGACGGCCCGCTTTCTGCAGGAACACAGGGCTCTGCGTCGTAAGGCAAAAGATAAAGCTCCACCTTACAACAGTTCAAAATGGGAATGCTAGAAACCCCGTAAAAAATCCCCCGTCTGCAAGTACCGAAAATTTCACACGAGTAAAACGGCCCGTTGCCAACTTGCTTTCCGTCATTGATCACCAACGACGCGGGGGCATTTTGACGTCCAATTCCAACCACTCCATCGCAAAACGAAACGAATCCAGGCGTATATGTGTCCCTGGTAACCGCATGGTTTCCCAAAAGGGCAAAGGGAACCGCCAGGGCGGGAGGGAGTTCATACGATAAGATACTCATTCGGAAGCCGTGCCAATCGTACAAAAGGTCCGAGAGCGGAATCAAGGAGCCATCGACTTTGGCAAAGAAAGCGAGCGGGAAGTCCGACTTGACGCATACTTCTCCGGCCACAAGAGAGGGGAGAAACAAACGTTTGAATTTCATGATGGTGGGGTCAAATTTCCAAGGTGAAAGAGAGCCGTTCTTTTAAACCCATTGCCAAGGAATTGCAATCTTCTTCCATGCAAACTTTTGTTTTGGAGCCCCTGCAGATTTCTTATTAAAAATGGTAAGATTCAGGACAATGGTGAAGTTTTCGAACAATGAAGAGATACGAAAACAATGGGAAAGGAACCGGGAAACAATAGGGGAGGAACTGGGACCCTTATTTTCCAAATGGACTTGTTCCTCTCCTGCAAAGTCCAGAATTTTTCTTGAAAAAACCGGGATTTCTGGGATTTCAACATTTTCTAGCCAAGATTCCACACCCTCCCCTAAATCACCAGAACTTTGACATCACTAGGACTTTGACATTACTAGGACTCCGAAAAAACCAGGACAGCTCCACAATCACCAAGGTTAAAGGGGACTCCCGATTTCTCTGGTTATGAAAAAACAGTTATCATCCATCATGACCAATCCAGAAATCATTCTGGCCACACCGGGCTACACCGGGAAGATGCTTGTATTTGAAGGTGGAGAAGAACTTGGACTTGAAGACTGTTCAGTGGATTGTTTTCGGACTATTTGTTCGAGATGGGTTTCGCCGAGCAGTTCAAAGAGCTTTCAATAGCTTTTGTGAAGGACCCGACAACCTCTGAAAAAGGGGTTTTCTCTAAACCGCTAGAAATTTTGCAAAGAACAGGTTCTCTTGATGGAATCCGCTTTCTTAAGAAAACCTACTAATTTAGTGGGTTTTTATTGCTTCTTTTGTCTTTTCAAAAAAAAATTGGAGATCTGAACGTTCCTCAACATATCCCACCCTATTTTCAAGCTTGTCCCGTTTACATTAAATAAATTCATCTGAGCCATGGGATGGAACCAGCAGTATAAGGACCTTGGAAGGTGTGCTATTTTGAGCTTGTTTATCTCCGAGCCGGTTCCAAAGAAAGATCTCGATGAAGCGGAGACTTCTGGGCTGAGAATCTTCTTAGGGTATAAAATTGAGCCGAAGCTACCATCTGTTGGATTATGGCTGAACGCTTGGAAGTCAGAATCCATGCTAGAAGTAATGATGTTCGAAAAAAGGTTAACATTGGTGGCGCGCGACTGAGGACATTTTGCTGCAAAAAAAAAAAAAAAGCGGCGGGCGTGCGTCTTTTTATATTCCTACCCTTATGCGCCCCCTGATTTCTTTTTGTAAACTACTTGTTTCAGATTCGCCCCTGAGAATTATAAAAGGAGGGTTCCACTCTTGTTCATTTTTTTCCATCATTTTTTATTCTTTTTGCATTTATTCTTTTATTAAACAAAATGAACATTATCAGAACGTACCTTGTGCTACAGAAGAGTATAAGATTTGAATGCTTTTAAATAGTCAATTACTATTCAGGACTATTTCTGATTAGGAAAAGACTAAGGTCACGTTCGGGGTACGGATTATGCTTCAGGCTTCATACAAAGCATATAGTGAATGATTCTGGGATAGAATTCCCAGTGATGCACTTAAAGTGAAATTATATTTTAGACAACCAAAGTATACGGCTTAGTGGGAACATGGGATTGGAAGTGGTAGAGTAGCCTTGTTGTTACGAACCATTGAGATTTCCAATGTTCGAAGATTTGCTTAGGCGTGAGACGTTAGAGTGCTATTTTCTTAGGGTCTATCTTAGGGTGGCAGGGGGGTGTTAGTGAGGGAGGTTAGATTAAGACTTGCTTTAGGGTAAGACTTGGTTGAACTAGATCTCTTTTTTGTTAAAGCCGTGGCTGGCATCGGAAGCAGTTCCAAAGGACTCCAAAGGACTCCAAAGAAGGTTTTTCTGGAAATGATGACATGGAATAAAGAGAAGAGGAAGCCAGAGAAGAAGCAACTGGAGAGAAGGACGAAAGCGAAGAGAAGAGGAATCCAGAGAGAGGCCAAAGCGAAGAGAAACTTTTGGCTTTTTCACAGAGGTGTTGCACGGCACGATAGACTCTGCAAGAGGAGTTTCAAGGATTTATGGCTGCTGGAAAGGATGGCTGCTGGCAAGGATGGAGGCAAGTGATTGTTTTAGGAGTGCTTTCTCTTGTGGGGAGATTTTCCCGATCTGCAGTCATTCGGGAAGACTATGGGATTCTTACACCTTTGCTAGTCCATTATTTTTTTTTTTCTTCTTTTTCTTCTTTTGCCATGTGCCAACATTTATCTGTACACTTCTGAAAGAAAACCATACATTTGTCTCCCGAAAATTGGTTGGTCAATATCCTGTCTAGTCCAGTGTAATTTCTAGTGTCTAGTCTATTCTGGCCCTGTATATAAATACTAGAAATGGTCTTTTCGGCTTGAACTAAGCAGATTCCTCCATAAATGTTTATGGAGAGTGCATATAGACGATGGTCTAGGTGCAGGAGCATGCAGCAGTGCACGAAAGAAGCGGATTGTTCTGGCCACACACCAGTTGAAATTAGCTGATATTTGGTATAGTGTATTTATACCACAGTACCTCTTTAATAACCAGATTTGGATAGGTTTCCATTGCTGGAACCCGAAAAAAGGACCCCAAGCGGACCTGCACATAGACTTGACCTGTATATAAATAGCCTACCACCTAAAAAGGAAGTTTCAGCTCAGTTCAAGGCGGTTTTCGTTTTAATTTAAAAAAACCAGAATAATCGTTATTATCTTCAGAGTATTGCCATTTTCATCCTGGCAGAAAATCAATTCCAGCCACTTCACTCTTAGGGTGTACTGGTCATAAACAATTGGAATCTTTATCTAGAGAAATAGTCCATTTTTGTACTGTTGGAATACTCTGGAGTGGTACAGAAGTGGCACTGAAGTGGTACACTAAATAAAGACAATTTTTGTCTTTCTGTTCCAAAACCGTGGAGCCAGATTCCGACAGTTGAACCAGGTTTTTTACTGGACTGAATGTGACAGAAAGTGGAGTCGAGTCCAGATAAGACATAGTGGGATCAGTCGTCTTGATGGGATTAACTGGGGGGTTTTTTTTTTTTTTTTGATAAGCAAAGAAAACAGATCAGAAAAGGTGAAGCTATGTGTACGTTGGTTTGCTGAACACTTAGACAGATAGACCAGTACACCCTAAGATAGCTTCCCTTTACTGCTGTAATCGTCTGGTTCTTGATAAATTACCGCGTCCTGTATATAGTACGGGGTCTCTTTTCATGAACTAAAATCCACAGTTTTGGTGTAGACTTGCTGTTTTTTCGATCTCATATCCTTCCAAATTTCTTGAAAGTATGCTGAAAGGCCTGGGAGTCTGAGGAGCAAAGTGACGTCATTCCCCCCAATACCATGTTCAAGTCATCTTCGGTTCCTCCAGAAATCAGTCAATTTCTGATGGATTCGGCTGATTTTTGGGTGGTGGATTAAGAAGAGGCTTAAGTTTAGGGGAATAAAATTTTCCTGAAATTTGGGCTCTTGAAAGTCTTTCAACGGTGGGGTATTCACCAATTGGTTCTCTTTAGACTAGAGATTGCAAATGGTAAGGTGGAAAAATGCTTTTATAGTAAACTTTTGGAATATTTTGGAAGCTAAATTTTTGTAATAAATTGAGTTTTGGATTTCGTGAGTTTTGGAATTTTGTGGGTTCTGGGAAGTTGCTGGAAGAAATGCCCTGTTTCGGCTAATTTAACTGGGGCGTGGATTGTCCAGGCCCATTGGTGCTGTATACAAGATTGCTATAATTTTCCAATCGGCGTTCCCATTAAAAAGGTAACTTTTATATAAAATTACTTGTCACGTTAAACAATGATTGGTGTATTAGGTCCATTTTTGATGTTTTATTAGTGTTTCATGGCTGCAAATCGTGCGTATGGTATACCAATTTCCTGCACATAATCCCAGTTGCAACACCCTATATGCAGGCACTTGCATACATTCCTGTACACAAGCTCCATTACCACTGCTCTTCAACCTACCCTAATCTCTAGAACATCGCATAACAATAAAATCCTGGAATTGCCACAATTTAAGGCACCCCTAAACTCATACAATTCAAAGGTTTTTTTGCCCCAGTAAAAAGGTGAAGAAAAAAGGTGAAGAAAAAAGGAGAAGTAAAAATTAACGTATGTAGTTTTACGTGAAAAATAAAACTACCTATGTATCACGTTTTTAAGAAATGTAGCCCATAAATAAGTTTAAAATCTCATCCTTACTGCTGATATATTTGTACGTACCACTTTTACTTTATTAAATAAAAGGGCCTGCATGTAAGAACAGGTCACGTGCTTTCACGGTAAAATCTCCAATTTACTACAAAATTCCACTCCTTTTTTACGGTTAAATTGGTGATTTTATGCGTGGGTGAAAAAATGAATGGATGTTTTTCTACATTGAGCATACCATTCAGAGAATACAACTTTCTCGCTGGACAGCGCATATTATCAATCCCTTTCTACTTACCTAGTTGTCTAGTTGTCTAGTTGTCTAGTTGTCTAATTGTCTAATTGTCTAGTTGTCTAGTTGTCTAGTTGTCTAGTTGTCTAATTGTCTAGTTATGATGATGGCTCATGAGGACTGGGTGCAATTTCCTGCATACAACGCAGGCCTCATCAGTGTATTTCCTTCTCTGTCTTATTGGCACTATACCATTTCCAATAAGTAGTGTATAGTACTCAATCAGTCACAACTGTTTTAGTCATACTAGTTTCGGTCAGTACTAAAAACCAGTACCAGTAGACAGTCAGTCAGTAGTGTGTACTGGTTTAAGTGGTGTAATATGATATGGAATGATAATATATAAAGATAAAGTATATAGGTAAAGAGATATAAAAAGAATAGAATGAAATAAATAATAAAATACCGAAATAACAAGTAGAAAATACGAATTTTAGGCGTAAAATAAGTGTAAATTATAAATTCATATTTTAGGTAACATATTTGATCCCACTTTTATTAGAGATAGGTTATTGTTTAATAAGCCTTGTGTATAATAAATGGTCTAATCATATTATTATATAAATATCCGAGTGCGTTGAAGTATTGCGCTTTAGAATTATGCTCCTACTTATATTACTGCTTATATTAGTATACTAGCTAGAATATCAATTCCTTCTTGAATATTTCCAAATGTTATATTTTTAATTATCATATATTTATAATCTTTACCCCTACTCTCTACTCTTAACTTCATGAAAATTCCAAATCATTATGGATTTTGAATTACTCGGTTCGGTGAAGCCATGGATCTGTCATTCCTTCAAATTCAGTGAGTTCAGTTGAGGTGCGAAATGTTCGCACTTTTTTTAGAATATGTCTAAATTGCGAAACTTAAAAAAACACTTTGAGTGTTTTGAGTATGGCTAAAAATCCAAACTGCTTTTTTTTTTAAAAAAAATAACATTCACCGTAAAAAGACCAAGATCTTAAACCCCTGGGCAAAATATGGAAAAGTAACTACAAAAAATGGGGAAGTATCGGTAACTTCTTGTTTTTTTGACGTGAATCCTGCACACAAGACCACCAAAAACCACCCCCCTCTTCTGGTAATAAAAACATGGGAAGTCCACCATTAAAAATTCCCAAAGCAATCTACCTCTCTCACTCACTAAGAACTCTTTCCAAACACCGAAATTCACACTTTACTGAATGACCGTTGATCATTTTGTAGAGAAAAGCAGGTATAGGTGCTTATATGCAGGCCAGCAACCGCGAAACGGTCACATGAAAAGATAATCTGTCGATACAGCAAACTTCATTTTAGTGTTTTCTTTTTTTTTATTGTGAAATAAAATTGTGGGGGTTGTGTGGGCAGAATTTGTGTGGATCAGAGGATGACCAAAAGCTTGGATAATCTGACGATCGGACGATCGCAAGGTGAGGTTCGCACTCATTGTCGCACTGATTGTCGCACTTTAAAATTTGCACCCATAAATAGGCCATTTCTGTCATTTACCTTCCCCCAAACTCCCAATTCCCTCCCCAATTCGCTCCTTTGAAACTCCCAATAACAAACTATTCCATACTCCTATTATTGCCATGAGATTTGCACCTTTTTTCCTAGTCTTTTCTGCGTTTTTTTCAATTTCGGGTGTTACTGCTAGACCCACCGCTACTACCGCATCAGATGCAGTTGTAGCCAGCAGAGTCGAAGGTCAAGCAAAAAGCCAAGCAGGAAACCAAGTAGAAAATCAAAAAAGTCAAGAAAACCAAAACTCGGGTTTAGCTGGAACTCTTTCCAAAGCCGGTATATCCGATATATCCGAATTTTCCAATGGTTTCGATCGGTATAACCTTCCATTTTCCAGAAAACAATCCAATGCAACCAAATATTCCAAGGAAGCCACCGATGATTTGGACAAACTCAAGAGAGGCTCGTCACTTGAGCTTTTGGCCGGGTTGACGCATAAACTCATTGTCAATGTCCAGCAATTGGCGCAATTGGCCGATGTTCCAATGGACCAGTTGATGAATCAGACGGAAATCACCTCTGAAGAGACGCAGAAAAAGACGAAAACGATGCAAGTGACGGAAGTGACGAATTCGAAAGAGGAGGAGGAGGGCTCGTGGCAAGATCTCGTGGGAAATACCATTGGAATCATGGGAGTGACTGCGTTGGGCTTACAGGGTGTGCTGGCCAAGACGACGCCGGAAGAGGTGACGCGGCTCACGGACTCGTTGAAGAAGTTTTTGTTTTCCGGAGAAACGGACTGATTTTTGGATTTCTATTTACATAGGTTTTTGGTTTAGTTTATCAGGAATTAGTGAAGTGGTTTCGTCGAATCGTACATTCTGTAGATTAGCAGAGAGTAATTAGGGTGCTTTTCAGGTGCTTGATAAATATGGGAGAATTAGAAGTGAGAGATAGAGTTCGAGTTTTAGAGTTGGAGAGGCTAGAGATTAGAGAGACCCGTACACCCTCAGATGGACAAATTGGACAGATTACAGAGGTTAAAAAAAGACGTGTTTATTTCGAATGATGAATAATTTTTTGATTGAATTATTAATGAAACAAGTAAGATAAACGAGCAGATTTGGGTAATTTTTTTCACTCTCCAAAAACACCAACATGAAATAATCAAATATGCAGAAATCCATTAGTGTCCTGCATACAAGCAAGTATACATTAATTGTTTTAAATTAACTATACCATAATTTTCTTCTCTTTACTTTTTTCATAAAATATAAACTTAATTGTACACAGGCAACACTCCATGGAAAATTATGTATTTCTATTTGGTGATTATTGATATAACCTTCATATCTAGACATTTTGAATTATATTAACATGCACATTGATAATTTTGTATCCAAAAAAAGAGGGAATTTTAGCTTTTAGAGAATTGAAGAGAATACGTTAAAGAATTGGTCTAGAAAAACCGAAAAAAAACTCGAAATTCGGATTTTTGGTTCCTCATAAGAAGCTCATAAAAAGCTTATATTTTGGGTTCTAAAATTACGCTGAAAAGAGAGATTTTTTTTTTTCTCAAAAAGCGTCAAAAATTCAAAACAAGAATCCTCCTGATTCACCAACAATATCATTTTCTGTTGATGGAAGTCGGAGTGAAGTAGAGTAGAAGTGGTGTTTGGCCTGCCGGACTGCATATAGCAGAATTCTTTTAATATATACAGGCAACAAACAGACTCCTACAAACTTTACAGACTCCTATTGACTTTACAGATTGACTATTTCTTCATTGACTACTTGCTTCAAAATTTGGACTGGAGACTACACTTATCCTGGCCAAACCCAAAACCAGGGCTCAAAACCGGGACTTTCATCAGACTCCCATACCATGCTACTATACACAAGCCGGTTCGGAATTGGGAGCCCCCACATGAATCTAGACTAATTTATGATGATGGCTACTCTTTGCACTCGTCCACTGGCTAGTCTTCACACTCAATATACTATACCACCATTGTTCATATCCTCTACTGGAGATCAATCTCAGGGAAATCAACAAATGGAATTCAAAGTGGTTTGGTTAAAACATACAAAGAATCACTTGTCGTGTAGTATGCAGTAAATTGGACTTTGATGTCTTGTCGTACGACAAAAGGTACCTGTCATCGAACACTCACCAATAAATGTAGTTAGTATCCAATGGTATACTCTTGTAGTAGTGGAAGTTCTGCTATGGGCAGCGAGTGGAGGAACTGAGTGACTATTTAGAAAGGATCTTCATAAATTTGTCCAATTGTCTAAATATCGAATTCTCCAATTGTTCAATTGGCTAAATATCTAGCTATCTAGTTCTTTAGTTCTTCAGTTCTCTAGTTATCTCTGACTAATTGCCTAATTGTCTAATCCTCTGTCTACTACTCTTTAATGACTATTGATGATTAAATGAGTAATACTTTCAATCTATTTTTTTTTCAATTTTTTTCACCTAAAATAGAATGTTGAATTATAACTTATTATTAATAATTGTATTAGTAAAAGTAATATAAGATGAATACATACGGGTCATGTGGCTGAATCCATAGGTCATGAACACCCCTAGATGCACTGGGTCAGTAAAGACCCCTCCAAGAATTTTTAGAGTTGCATGAGACTCACAAGCAATTATGGGGTGTTTTTTGACAAAAAATGGGTGGTTTTAGGAGAGTGCGAGCGAGCTCCTTTTATATTCGCATGGTCGCAAAATCGCAAAATCGCAAAATCGCAAAATCGCAAAATCACAAAAAGTGAAACCCCCCTTGAAGCCGCATGCATGAGCTGCGAATACATAAAAGGGCCGCTCCCCCCCGCCCCTCCCCCTTTCTTACCCTCATTTTTATCTTCCCCAACCACTTGACGATTCTCAACATCTTCCAAGAATTTAAAAATTTAAGAATTTGCGTTACTGGAGATTAATACATTTCAATGTTCTATCCACTTGAAAAGTTCTACCTGGTCATGCTTGGACTGTCTTGACCACAGCAGGCTTCTTGGTATACCTCATATTATTGATACCTATAACATATCTCAAGACTCCATTGATTGTAATCTTTTTGTGAGAGAGACTGGTTCTTAGACTTCGACTGAATGATGAGATGATGATGTGGGTCGATTTTCAATAGAATCATTCCACTAAATATATTTCAGACTCATGTTCCCCATGTGTCCCAATCTGGATATGTTTAACACGTGGAATGTCAGGTGCAAGTACTGGACCTGTGGAAGTTTACACTTCAGTCCAGAGCCACCACGAGAAATGGCCGTTTGAAAAAGGTTTTAATTTTCGATATTTTTGAGAAAAGTCGGGGTTTAAGAAGTTCTGAAGTTCCAAGAAGAATCTTCGGAGTGGACTGTACAAAGTGCCTTTATGTTTGAGGATATCGAGTTTGTTCTGACCGTAGCTGAAAAGATAAAAGTTACGTGATCAAGGTGGTGCCTTTAGTTTCTAACTATGATTTATTTCTGTAAGGAGGCTCAAGTGAGACTATTCTAAAGGGGGAATTGGGCCGAGATATTCAGCTTGGCGCGTTATATACAGGACAACATGAAAAATCCCGAGTTTACCGGCTCGTTTCTATGTCTACTTGTTTGAAACAAAAAAGGTGTTATACAGGTACTCAGAGGAGATGTCTGGCTGCAAAAAAAGGGTTTCGACCGGCCATAGGAGAAAAAAGGAATTTGTGGGCTTGGTGTTTTGGTGTTTTGTACAGGTCACAACAACAACGCAGCTAAACCAAGCACACATAACCCCACGAAACTGCGGGAGGCTCCACTTACAAAAGTCTTGATTTCAGGAGTGGAAGTGGGCGAGTTTCTGGGTGGAGGATTGGCGGTTTTCCTGTGGTCGGGATTATCTGCAGGAGTCACCAAAGAAGGCATTCTAACCGTTCTTTTTGGCTTCCCCACCCGTTCCTTCTCCGTCACAACAGTTTGGGGTAAAGAAGAGGTTTCCAAATCACTGCTGGAACTTTCAGAGGTCTGTACCAGCTCTGTAGAACTGGCAGACTCGTCCTGCAGAGACGCAATGGGGTCTTTCGACTCTTCTTTGGGCTCTGAAACCACACAAACTCCGGGAGAAGTCAAGTGGGTGGGTTTGGAAACGGTTACCGTGGATGGAACACATTCTTGGTCACACACGGTGATGGTAAATGTGGTGGTGGTGGGGCAATACGTGGAGTAATCGGTATAGGTGTTCCAAACAATCGCAGTGGACTGACACTCTTTGCAGACAGACTCAGTTTTTTGGGAGTTTTTGGTGGTTTTGGTTTTGGTGGTTTTGGTTTTGGTGGCTTTTTTGGGTTTGATGTCTTTTTTGGAGACTGGTTTTGTTCTGGTGCCATTTAAAGCCCGAGAAATCGATTTGGATGGTTTCAAAGATCCAAAAAACATGGAGCTGGAACTCTCGGATCTTCTAAAGGTCTTGGTAATCTTGGAGCTCGAAGGTGCCGTTCTTGAGCCTTTCAATTTACTAAAAGACGTTTCCAATGTTGAAGACGAATTTAAAGCTGGCCCTAAATTTGGGGTTGGAGCCGAGTTGGGTTTGGGCCTGGAACCTTTAAATCTGGTGTTGGAGGATGAAACTGGATTGGAAAACATAGCAGCTTCAAGAACATTTTCTAAGGTATCGAAATCAGAATTTAATTCTGAATCTTGGGATTTTGGAGATTTTGGAGATTTTGGAGAATCTGGAGAATTTGGAGAATCTGGAGAATCTGGAAAATTTGGATTTAGAGAATTTGGTGATTCTGACTCGAAATCTGTTCCGACCTGCATATGCGCAGCCAAGGTCTGAGGTTCCATTGGCTCTAATTCCTCCTGCACCCTAGGACTAAAAGCCTTTCCCCCGTAATCAAAGAACCTCAAATCACTTTCTTTAGTCGTTGTTTCCTTTTCCCGAAATTCCGGACGTGTTTCCTTCCTCACCCTTTTTTTGGGCGCGTTTTGCTCTAAAACACCCTCTTTTTGGGCTTCTCCACGGTCCAAATCGTCAAACGAACCGGGAAAATTTCCCAGAAAAGACTCAAATGGCCCCAGATTGTGTTCCGGTTCCCGATGGGGCAAAAAGTAAAGATTTACCGGAGAACACGTGAATCCCATGGTCAGATAAGTAATAACATAGCGAGACGTATTGTTATTGCACGAGAAAAAATCATGATTGACCACTTTTCCATGGGAATCCAAAACCAACGGGGTCCTGTTCGTGTAGCCGCCGAAAAACACCCCACCTTTATAAAAACCCACGTACCCAGGCGTGGTGGAATCGTCTGTAGACGCATAATTCTTCTCCAACATAAACCGCGTGGGCTCCATGGGCGTCTCGTCATAGTAAAAAACACTGGTATCACTTCGGACATTGGAAAGCGCTTGTCCCGAAAGCGGAATCATATCTCCGTTGACCTGGGCGTAGAAGACGTATTCCACGGGCGGAGGGTGAGCTCCGAAGGTGGCCGAAACAAGCGAGGCGAGGAGCAAATGGACGAATTTCATAGTGAAGTGAAGTGGCGAAGCAGAAGAAAATTTGGGGGGATCTGGGGGGTTATTTATACATGGATTTTGCGTTTACAAACGTGGTGGTGTCCGAGCTGTTTGCACCTGTTGCATAAGGGTGGGTAACAATAGAAATTTGGATCTGGAACACGATCGGTCCTTCTGTTCCTGCACACGGCGGGAGGGGGGGATGTTTTACCGTTTTGGGAAACTCTAGCCTTGTTCAATGGTCTCGTTTAATGTTCTTGTTTTTTTCCAGCTTTGTTTTTTAGGGGCTTAGACTCGTGAAGGTTCCTGGACGGTTCTGTTTCGTCAATGTATGTTAAGCTTAAAGCGCTCCATTCTTTGGACGGAAGCTTCTAGTCTACGCTATTTTTATATACACGTAAACCAGTACATCTTATACACTCTAGGTTTTTATA
Organism: Metschnikowia mauinuiana; assembly: GCA_002374555.1. Taxonomy (NCBI): domain Eukaryota; kingdom Fungi; phylum Ascomycota; class Pichiomycetes; order Serinales; family Metschnikowiaceae; genus Metschnikowia; species Metschnikowia mauinuiana. Next base: position 79,930 of record NKZY01000647.1, on the reverse strand, counting down.
ACAGAGTGTTCTCCTTTTTCTGCACGTTTTTTATCCGTCAGAATCGTGTGATTTTGCAATCTCCGGTGACTTGAGAACGCGGCCATGCTGCAGCGCTGCATGCAGTCCGACGCGAACATGACATTTAAACCGATGGGCTCGAGACGTGTTTCAGCTAAAAGGTTTTGGCGTTTGTTTCATCTTGGAATGGAGGCTTTTTTTTGATTTGGGGGTTGGTTCCGTTTGAAATATTTGGTGTGTGTGGGAAGGGAATGACGTTTGGGAGATTCAAAGGACCAGGGCTCAAAACCAGAATCTAAAAACCGGGGCTCAAAACCATAAATCTAAAAACCGGGGCTCAAAACCATAAACCTCAAACCCCGGGCTCAAAACCAGAATTTTTCAAGACCAGGGCTCAAAACCTTCTTCCACCATAACGCCTCTCCCAACTTCTCCAAACCCGTACACCCGTGAAATTAACCAGGGTTCGTGTATAACCCAAATTAAAGAAACCAGTCGGGAATTCGTGTTTCATTTGGCTGGACCCTGGCCCAATAATTGAGATAGAAAGATGGGGTCTTATGTGCAGGACAATGGGTTTTTTTTTTTTTTTAACGAAGCAATTAAAAATTCAAGTAAACAAAGCGTCGCAAGCCTCTAAACAAATTGCAAACTTCTCTTTTGAAACTGGCCATTTGTTGCTACACTAGAAAAGATGACCCTCACCGTGCTGTAATATACGACCGTGCTGTAATATACGACCGTGCTGTAATATACCATTCTAGACAATAATACATTAGATAGAGGTACCTAGTCTATACTAGACTGTAGTGGTAATATTATTGAGTCCATTAAATTGTTTTTTGTTTAGAAATATCTAATTTAAAGCGCGTCCTGCATATAAGCATTTTCTTTCCAATCTTCATTCTAGACCAACCCCCAAAACCCACCAAATAAATAGTCTCATAATCATTGATATACAAGTCTTGAATACTAGTCCAAGGGTAAAGGTGTACTCTGTAATGGCCTGTAGTAGCTGAGCCAACAGGATGTCAAAAACAGCGAATACCACCGTCCACCAGAATCACACGGTATTGATAAAGCAGATTATTTTGGGTTGTGGTAAATTCTAAGTGTTCAAAGTGATTTTTGCCGAATTGGGACGGGTGGAAATTTATGTGCCGGTTTATATCGGGGGTATACTTTATTGTGGTGTGCACGCGTACAGTAACCAATTCAAACCACGAAGCTTAGACATCAAAAAAATGTTAAACTATAGATATTGATGAAATAAATAGATGGATAAATCAAAAAGTGATCATTTAATTACACTTAAATCGGACAAAAAATAGAGTTAGTGGGTACTTTTTGAAACGGGTGCTTATATGCAGGACGCGACTTTCTCATTCCACCACATACACCAGAAACACGCCGAAAAAAAAGGCAACCCCAAACTTTACTTGATGAAACCGCCTCAGTCAGACCTTCAAGTCATCAAGACAAATTTGGAGACTTCCGGAGAAAGAATTGGGTATGTGGGCCGGAAGTGTGCATGTCTATTTATGCCTGCACCCTCCAACTGCGACACTGCAACTACGCTAAGTAAACCTGCCAAATCATGCGCTAAAAAAACCAGCATTTTTTCAAAAAAAATTAAATGAATCATGAAGATCGAGAATTTGGAGGATTTTTTATGAGAAGAGTCTGTTTTTGTTTTTTTTTTTTTTTTTTTTTTTTTTTTTTCGTAATACTTTAGTTCAATAGTTCGTTTCTTAGAAATAGTACGTGTCTGGAAACGTCGTACGCCAGAAAAAAAAAGAGAAAAGCCAAAAAATACCGAAGGACCGAAAACTAGAGAGGCTAGAGAAGACAGAAAAGCTGGAAATTATGAAAGTCAGAAATTCAGAAAAGCTCGATTTTCAGAAAAACCAGAAAGAAAGAAAAAAGATAAGACAATTAAGACAATTAAGACAATTAAGACAGAAGGACAGAAGGACAGAAAAGCTAGATATTCAGAAAAGATGGAAATTAGAGAAGAGAAAAGAAAGAAAAAAGATAAGCCAGAAGGACAGAAAACAGGAAGACAGAAGGACAGAAAACAGGAAGACAGGAAGACAGGAAGACAGAAAACAGAGAAGCTAGAGAAGCTGGAGAAGTTCAGATTAGACAGTATAAGGACCTGGATTGTGTCACCAGCAACAGCTTAGTTGATGGGTAAGGGGAACATCAATTCCAGGGCTCAATATAATTCTTCTACACATAGAGGGCTTTTTCATGACAAACTAATCATGAGACACATTGGAGGACGAAAAAAGAGGGCATTTATTGAACAAAAAAGTCAGTTCATTTAAAGCTGTTTATTTTCCTAAGGTTTTGTTTTCTCTCTCTCTTTTCCTATTCTTTCTTCGCTTATGTCTATTCCCATGCCTGCGTCTGTGCTTTGGATCTACGTTTGGCCCAAGCACAGAAAAGAGAATGAGGGCCACTTTTCACGGGGATTTTGGCCCAGAATAATGGCCTTCACGTGGCCTTCTACGTCAACTCTCTATGTTTATTTGCAGCCGATTCCATTCTCGGTTGGAGTTTTGGCCATTTGGACCGGGCAATTTTGGATCTCCACGTCAATCCACAATGATTCCAAAAAAATGAGGAATTCATTGAAAAGAAAGAATCATGAAAAGAAAGAATCATGAAGAGAAAAAATTCACTTTGTTTGAACAAGTGCTGGGTTCTTGTGTCACGTGGTTGGTACATTTTTAAATTGGTCCGGCATACAAAGACACATACAATGGTTCAGCTATACCATTGACAATCCGCTGGTACTAACTACTGGATGGAGAAGTGCATAAATTGTGACTCCCAGAAAATGGAAATGGAAGAAATCAGAAATGGAATTGGCAGTAAAGAGAAAAGCCAGAAAATAGAGTAGACAGAAAAGTCAGAAAAGAGAGAAGAGAGAAAACCCAGAATAGCTAGAGAAGCTGAAATTAGAAAAGAAGAGAGATGTCAGAAAAGACAGAAAAGACAGAAAAGACAGAAAAGACAGAAAAGACAGAAAAGACAGAAAAGTCAGAAAGTCAGAAAAGACAGAAAGTCAGAAAAGAGAACAGAGAAAAGGCAGAAAAGCTGGAATAACTGAAATTCGATAAGAAAGAGAGAAGTCAGAAAAGTGAGAAAAGAGAGAAAAAACAGGAACTCAGAGAGCCCGAAAAAATAAAAGCCCAAATAGCTAGAAAAGCTGGAATTAGACAGAACAAGAGAAAAGATAGAAAAGAGAAGAAGAAAAGAGAAAAAGAAAAGAGAAGAAGAAAACCAAAAGAGTTAAAAAAGAATCTTTGAGTACATTGAAAATCATGCTTTGGCCCTTGAAGAAAAATATAATGCTCCATTGACAGTGCTTGTTCGACACTACTTTTACTATGGAGATAAACATGGGAACCGTAGTCCGTATGGCGATTTCCAAATGGGGGAGGTTTACATGGACGGAGTCAACTGCGCTTCTAAAAATACACTTGACTGTTCGCTTGGAGAAAAGTCTTTGCAGGCATTGGTGCTTCGCTACTACTTGGAGAGAAAGGGCAGAAAAGGTAGAGAAGTTAAGATTAGACAAAAGAAGAGATTTAGGGCTCATAACCTGTTGCGCGGGATTTGGTGCGCGGGATTTGGTGCGCGGGATTGAATACTTTGTGCGTAAGATGAAACACCCATTTCGTCTCGTTTTTTTCCCTAATAACTCTAACATTTTTTTTCTAATAACTCTAACAAATTTTCTAGTGTTTGGTGACGTAATTCCCAGATGAGAAAAAATATATAAGAGGCACCGAAGATGAAATCGCCTTATATGTCGGAATATCACGTGAGAATTATCAGTTCAGTTTGAGGACTAGGAATCAGCGATTCTTAGGATTAGTTAAGGGATAAACCACTACACCCGAAGACTGAAATAGTCACCAGGACAAAAAAAACGGAAAAGAGAGATAAGAGAAGAAAATAGAATAGACAGAAAAGAGAAAAGCTGAAATAAGAAAAAAAAGAGACAGAAAAGACAGAAAAGAGAAGAGAAAAGTTAAAAAGACAGAATAGACAGAAAAGACAGAAAAACCAGAGAAAAGACAGAAAAGACAGAAAAGACAGAAAAGAGGACAGAGAAAGGAGAAAGGAGAAGAGAGAATAAAGAAAAGGCAGAAAAGTCAGAAAAGACAGCAAAGAGAGAAAAGAGGATAGACAGAAAAGATAAAAGATAGAAGCCAGAATAGCTAGAAAAGCTGAAATTGGACAAAAAAAAGACAGAAAAGATCAATTCAGAAAAAAAAACCCGTTGGAGACTGAGACTCAAAACCCAAAGATAAGTGACTGGATTAAGAACCAACGAAAAGGCCGAGCCAATTTTTTCTAAAAAAAAAAAATTTATCCTAATCTTTTAATATCAACTAGAAAATTCCAGCTTTAAAATCAAAAAAAACAAAAAAAACAAAAAAAAAACAAAAAAAACAAGTTTGTTTATTAGTTGTGGTGGCAGATTCTGTTACTAATTCACCTTTGAAAACTTGCTGGTGCAACGTAGTGAAGCGTGGGGAGAAATCCATGGTGTTAATTTTTTTTTTTCACTATAAAATTTATGGTGAGTACACGACCTTTATTACTAAGCTCTTTTTTTTACTAAATTGTGATTGGTTGCGAATGTATAGAATGGGAATGTGTATACGAAATGGTTCTTATGGGTGCGGCTTCACTAGTGCGACGGGTGGCTCGTATATCTGCAGTGGGTATGGACTGGGCTGTGCGAGGTGCGTCTTGTGTGCAGGACCCCAAGATCTAAGCGGGGAAAGCCCTCCCCCCTCCCCACCATCCATTAACGTAATTCCCTTTTTTCGAAATATTTCAACCTTTTGTGACATTTTTAGTATCAAAGGTACACCCATAATCTGCTTTTTTTTGGGCTGGTGGGTGCAAATCGCAAATTGGGGAAAAACATCTTACATTATGTACAGGACCTTATATACAGTCCCGCATGCTTATCTATTAAAAATTGCGCTTTCAATTTCCGCCGCGCAATTACCCAAAAAAAACCCCGCCCAAAAAACCCACCACCATCGGCCACTTACAATGGATTTTTGATTATTCAAAAATGATGAAACCAATATCCTGCACATAAGCTTACAAACTAAAAAATTACCCCGCTTACATTACCCCGCTCTTATACCTAGGAAAAAACTCACTCATAACCTTTCCTTCTAGACCGTCCTGCAGACAATCAAAGGTCCTTCCGCGGCTTCTTCCTCTTTCTTGTGAAATACTACTCTTTTCCTCCAAACATCATTTCTACCCGTTGTATCCACCCAAATCAATCGTTCGCCGCACAATCAATCCTGGCGTCTCCTGCACCGTATATCTGGGAACACAGTATATCTGGGAACCCCGTACATCTGAGAACTACATATACCTGAAAACTACATATACCTGAAAATTATCGGTCACGCCCTGGTCTTTCGTCATATTGTCATATTTGTCTTTTGGTCTGGTCACGTTTTAATTGCCGGATTCTTCTATAAATCTTTCACTTCAAGGCTCATATTCAATTCATCCAGAACCAAAAAACTGAGTCACCGTCAGAGTCACCGTCAGAGTCAGAGTCAGAATCGGAGTCAGAAAAGATTCACCCTCAGCTTCAGTCTCAGAGCCACACTTTGAGTTACAGTCAGACTCAAATTCAGAGTAATAGTGCTCAGATTGATAGTGTCACAGTGCTAGTGGAGGTGCTTAATAGAAGTGCTTTGGTGGTCAATACTCAGTACTCAGGTGCTCAGTATTCATAAGGGAAATTATTCAAAGGGTACTTAGAAAGTGCTTAAGAGATTCTCTAAAAAGTACCAAAAAAGGTATTTGAAAAGGTACTAAAGAGGTATTTGGAAAGGTATTTGGAAAGGTATTTGGAAAGGTACTTAGGAAGGTACTTTAGAGGTACTTAAGAGGCGTTTAACAGGTATTTTTGAGGTACTTAAAGGTACTTAAAGGTACGAATTGGGACAAGTATTGGTACTCATAAGGTGCAGGTTACCATAAGAGACCAAGAAGGGAAGGAATTCAAGCAGAGTTTCTCAAAGAGTGACCAAGAAAGGCAATCCTTAGTATAAGTACTCAAGAGGGGTACTTAAAGAGCTTTTTTCGAGAAGAAGCTGAAGTTGTTCAAGAAACGTCCAAATTGGACAAGTATAAGGTACAGGTTCCAGAGTGACTAGTACCAAGAAAGTACTAGAGGTACTCAAGATACTCAGGAGGTACTCATACAATACTCAAAGGTATTGAGAGATAATTATAAGGTACAGGTTCCAAAGTGACTAAAAAGTACCAAGAAAGGAATAGAGATATCTTTGAAAAGTCTCCAACAGGTCCATTAAGTACTAATTCGGTTCTCGTTCTTTGGTGCTACTGATAAAAAACGTCATCTGGTCTTTGGTACTAAAGTTGATTTGGTACATCTGGTCCTGAAACTGAAGAGTTTTTCTTTGAATTTGATATTTTGGCATCTGGTACTTTTTCTGGTACTTTTTCTTGAATTTTCAAGCCCATGGTCTCGCCTGAATCTCTACAATCTTCCAAAATTACATGACTTTATCGATGACTGAAATGATGACCAAAAAACCCATCAAGGAGGACCCCGTGTGGTCGATTCTTCCCTCCTACGATATGTTCCACTCCGCTTTTAATGTGGAGGCCAGTCCGCCGGATTACTCCGATAAAGAGTTGACGATTTCGCCCCGGTCGTGTTTTTCTACCACCTCGGCTCTTCCTTCGCCTGGAATTCCGGTGCTGACGGGTCCAGAGACTGGCGTAGAGGAACCCGTGGCTTATGTGCAGGAACATACAATTGAATCGTCAAATCCTAATGTTTCTGAACCTTCTGCAGTGATTGTGGCCGACCAGAATTCCACCAATTGGAGGGAAACCATTTTGGATAACATCAACACCTTAAGAAATATCTCCAGTTCCGAGAATCCCATCCTGCAGAAAATCGACATTTCGGTCCATTTCACCGAGGACGTGGTTCAGCTTGGCGTGGCTCCCAAAGTCGTGGACCCTCTGCAGTTTGAGTATACGCAAGGAGATTACCTAAACGGGTATGTTCTTCTTAAGAATAACTCGGGAAAACCCATTCCTTTTGAGATGTTTTATGTGCTTTTCGAAGGCCGTTTCATTGTCAAGCAAAATGTCGCCCTGGGTCATACCGTTAAAAAGGTCGAACACATCAAAACATTCTTGGAAATGTACGATTTTGCTGCATCTTGGACTCCTGTCCAGGTGACCAGACTCTTGGACGAGCACTATAGGCACTACGAGATCCGGAGCATGGTGGACCCGGTCGATAACTCTGCCACGTGTATCAATTACAAAGTGATCCAGCCGGGGATTCTTTACAAGCGTCTTTTCACGTTCAAAATCCCGGAAAAACTCTTGGATACTCAGTGTGCAGACCATAATCTCCGAAGCCATACTCTTTTGCCTCCATCGTTGGGGTTGGCCGATGAGGAAATCGCCAGTTGGACTCATAAGTGTCCTCCATTGTCTGATTTCAGTTTCAACAATTCGTCCGTTGGCTATGGAGTCAAGGCACAATTCATTGGGAAAGCTTCCAATTTCGATGTGCTTGAAGGAGCCGATCACAAAACCAAATTGACCGATTCCAAAGGTGATGAGTATATTATCTTCAAGCAGGCCACGTCGTATTTACGGCTTATTATGGAGCAGGATGCAGATACAGATGGTGAAAGAGTGGTGCATAAGGAAACAACACGGATTCTTTACGAAAACCTTTTGGGCAGGATCCAGGAGAAGATCAGGAAGGGCAAGGAATTGCAGAAGGCGAAAAAAAACGGGCCCCAGGCTCTTCAGGCTTATCTTGCCAGTCATGACGACTTCCTGCATGAAGAAACAAGCCACGATTTCCATAAACGCAGGCAACTCTATACAAATATTGAAAACGGGACGGAAAAGAGTTTGGCGAAGGTCCTGAAACACCCGGATTACGAAATCATGATTCCAATTTTGAAGCCGGGGCTCCTCCGCCAACCCAAATTCCAAGGAATGTTACACATTCGGAGCCCCCGCACCGAATATCTCTTGAATTATCTCGGTCCAAAGCGTTACGGAACGGTCGTTAGTGGCCGAGAGGATTTGTGGCAGATGCAGGTGCCGATGGAGATAATCTACGAGGCGAAAGAGCTTAAGGGGGGAAAAGTGCCGCATGTCACGTGGCTCCAGCCGGAATTGGTGGTGTTTACTATGAAAACCGAAAACCACCCGTTCCCAATTGAGCTTAGCCACGACCTTTTGTTCAAGAACAAATCGGAGAAATTGGAATCCACTCTGACCGATACGTTCCTGCAGATTGTGCAGAGCCCAATGCAGCAGTACGGCAAGGAATTGACGGATTTAGCTAAGGAGTTGGGGCGGAAACATTTCCCATTCGAGAGTTCTCTTCAAAGAGATATGGCTGCTTTGGCCAATGCAACCACCAAAGAAAACAGGCTCAATTTACGGGAAGCCAAAATCATCGAGGAAAACGGTACAGTGCATGATAATGAAAAACGGCCTCGGATGGTTCTAGACCGGGACAGTTCAAGGGCAGGGGTTTACCGAAAGAAACTCACCGTTTCGTTCAATACTCTTAAAGCGGAGAAAAAGAGTCTACGCAAAGGTCCACTTCCCAAGGATTATATGGCCAATGCGGAGTTTTGTCTTAACCCCAGTTTCCAGACGTGTTTCATGCTCCGAATGTATTATATTCGGATCGTGGTTCATTTATCCACGGGTGACCGGGTTGAGCTCAAGTTGCCGGTAACCGTAAGGAAGATGATGTGAGGTGCCGGAATAATCGAACGAATTCGGAAGAAATCGGAAGAAATCGGAAGAAATCGGAAGAAATTGGGACAAATCGGATCAAAATCAACAAGCCTGAACTTCTAAAACCGGGAGTCAAAAAGAGGACTTGAAGTGCACCATTTACTGCACGTATATGGCAACAGAATAGGCCAAAATGGCCATGGAATAATCCAAAAGGGCAGAGCCCATATTGGCTTCCACCTTTTTTGTGCTTTTTCGAGCCAAGAAAAATCCACATTTGGCAAAAACAGCTATAGAATCCACCTGTGACCGTACTTGGGATCCAAGCTCATACATGTTGACAGCGCAAAAGAACAAGTTCCAATGGAAGGGGACCTGGATGCAGGAAAACACCAACAAATTACATCTGATTCCTTCTGAAAGACCCAAACCACCGCCTCAACGGGTTTTAGTCAAGCCCAGAGGGATGGACAGAAACGTGACTATTTTCCCAACTTCTTTGGCCCCACGTGTCACTCCCTGGTTGGAGATTTTCTTCGTTCCTCGCTAAAAAGATGGCGGAGAAAAAGAGATGAGGACAAAGAGATGAGGAGAAAGAGATGAGGAGAAAGAGATGAGGACAAAGAGATGAGAACAAAGAAATGGACGAGGACACGATCCACCGAAAACTGCACTTTCAAAGCCAATAAACACCAAGAATTAGGTGGAAAAAAGAACATTTTGAGTCCAAGTATGGTGGTGAAAAAGTGGCCCAATTGTCAAAAAAGCCAGTGAAACCTCCCAAATTTATGGCTGCAGACCTAGAGAAGCCTCTTAAAAATCATCTTCTCTGTTTTTCCCCCCTCCTGTTCCTGCACCTCGACGCTACCAAAGAAAAGCTGGCTCGTGACCCAGGTTTTGGACGAAAAGGAGAACGAAATTGTGACTGGGGCAATCTTCAAAAAAGAAAACGGGTGGTATGATAAAGATATGGATGGGGCGAAAAAAGACTGGAATCGAGTGAAGGCTTTTTGGTACGTCTACGTTCTAAGCAGAACGAGATTGTTCACGTTGCAGCGACAGGTTTCAGAGAAGCACGGGTCATTGAGATAATCTTGTGACAATTTGGTGACAATTTTGGCGAAAAAACCAGAGAAATCGCTGAAATCTTGGTTTATTGGTTCATTTTTCCGGTGTAAATCGCTTGGAAACAGAACCCAGGGCAAGAAAGGTGGTCAAGATTTCATTAAGGAAGACAAAAGCATCAAGAGGAGCAACTTCTCCGAAGAAAGTCTTTTCTCGGAAGATGGAGAAAAGACAAAGTGTGCATTGACCAATTGGCATTGACTGAATTGACCTTGGAGATGTTCCACTCGATCTCCGAGGAGTTATTGAAGATTGGATCTTTTCGTCAATTCATTTGGGAAGAAAACGCCAAGAATATCAAGCAAATGATCTCGGTGACATTTGCTAAGGCTTCTAAGGCTTATGACGAACCATACTCACTGGTCTACCGTTTACGCCCAGTTCTGTGCATAGATGATGGAGGACGTCAACACCTTTTCTAAGGGCGGTGGAGTTATTCATGGAGGTGAATTTATCAAAAGAGTCTTTTTGGCCGCGTGTCTGCCTGAATACGAAAAGGGCTCGGCCAATAAGATTTCACTGTTTCACTGTTTCACAGTCTCCCAACTTCAATGGCTGGGGCCCGATTTCTGAGAGTTTCGTCAATTTGAAATGAACCTGTTCTCCAGAATCTTATAAGTTATCATTCAACTTCAATGAACTGGTTATTATAATCTTGATGGATGAGCAATAGAACCATGGACCAGGGACTATGGGGATTCGATGGAATGTGGAATGGAATCTGGATCTGGGTCTTTATTTTTTGAGAAAGATAGAGGGCCTTACTGGAAAATCGGGACAATATGGTGTTACTGGAAAATCCGGGTCAATGGTGTTACTTGAAGATCCGGGTCAATGGTGTTACTTGAAGATCCGGGACGTGGGGGAGTAAGGGACTTCGGCTTGAGGGACTTCGAGATTAGGAAATAGAACTGGCTCGATGTTTGCCCACACACCAAGCGCATCTCCAATTCCACATACCCTTGGTTCAACATCCCGAAACCAAAGACGAGCCCCAGGTACTGGTCCGGCCCAAGACTGCTATTAACAAAGAGAAGAAAAGAGAAGAAAAGAGAAGAAGAAGGAAAAAGAGAGAGAGGGAATAAAGAAGAGAGACGGAAAAAGAGAAGGAAAAAGGAAAGGAAAAAAAGGAAAGGAGAAAAAGAGAAGAAAAGAGAAGAAAAGAGAAGAAAAGAGAAGAAAAGAGAAGAAAAGAGAAGAAAAGAGAAGAAAAGAAGAGAAAGAGAAGAAGAGGAAGAGAAGAAAAAAGGGAAGAAAAAAGAAAAGAAGAGGAAGAGAAGAAGGTTTCCTGCTATGGGTCCAAGAGGAGACTGGTGTTCCTGGTATGATCTGATTCTCGTTAGTGGGAGGTATCACTTGATATTGGGCTTACAAAAATCCTCATTGATGAACTTGGGGTGAGTTTAATTCTTGAGTTAAAAGTGGGGGTGGATTCAATTCTTGAGTTAAATTTGGTGCTGATTCGGTCATGACATGGAATGATCTGATACTACCGATATTTGGGTCAATGATTGTCAAAAATGGGTCAAAAACGGGCCAACAATGGGTCAAAAACGGGCCAACAATGGGTCAAAAATGGGTCAAAAATGGGTCAAAAATGGGTCAAAAATGGGTCAAAAATGGTACGGATTCCTCCGAAGGCCTTTGATGAAATTAATGAATTCATTGATTGATGCTGTTAATTGATGCCTGGTTTGATGTTTGATAATTCGGATACTATGGTGTTGATCTGGTTCCGGTTTAATATTTATTGGTGTGTATTTTCCTGATTGTGAAGATTAAAAAGATTGTTTTTGGCTGGTGGAATGGGCGAGACTAATAAACCCACCATTCCCTTTTTTTCCAAACCACCAGCCTTTAATATTAATTATTAATTATTATTTATTTTGTTTTTTTTTCGCGCTCACTAGTTTTATGAGCCGCGCACGACCCCTAGATTTGACCCTCATTCTTTGATGTCACACTGTCGCTTTCTCCCTAAAGTCGTCCGTCGTAGACTAAAGGCAGCAGTCTGGTATAGTCTGTTTATGCACTATTTCTTGGTGTTTATGGAGTTTAGTGTTGATGGGCCAAATCAACACTATATGCAGTACATTGACGTATGTGCATGGTATATACAGAACACGCATACTATATACAGGAAACAGTCTTTTCATTCCCTCCACACCTCTACAATCTCCATGATCCATAGTAGGATGTGGAAGGCAGAAACCCAAACATATTGGGCTCTTAAACTAAAAGAAATTGGCAAATTTGGAATTTGGAATTTGGAGTGGTGGGCCGACTTCCAGGCTTAAACCCGTGCACCACGCATCGCACAGTCTCATCTCATTTCGCTCTGATTACTTCCCCAGACTCTTTCCCCATGAACCTCCGAACGCCCCCACGGACATTTGTTCGTTTTGCAAGTGATGCTCTGTACGCAAAGAAAACCCGCAAACGGCCGTCTTTTTTCCGAAGCTCTAGCATTCGGAACGGCGGAGTTAGCCCGGCCGGACCCTCGCAACCTCGCACTCAACGTGAATCCACCGAGAAATCGCCCAAATCACCCGGAAAAACCGGGAAAACCGGGAAAAGTGCCCGGACGCATGCTCCCAAGGTGTACTTTGATCCTTCGAACCATTCGCTTGATTTCGAGAAGCCCAACCGCTCGATAGTGAACTCAATCATGGCTCGGTCCAAAGAAAGAACCAAACTACGGATACACGAGCCTTCGGAAGAATGGAAATCAAAGCAAACAACGGATCTCATGAGGCTCCGCCAGCAAATCGGAAAGTTGCATTTGGCCCGAGTTTCGTTGAAGAAAAACCTTACGCCGCTCGGGCTCGGGGATTTGGTTCTTTTGGATTTTCCCAGTACGGAACTTTACTTGGTAGCCGCGGTGCCGCAAGTGTTATCGTCTTCGACGTACACGTATGTGAATTCCGAGGGCGAGATTTTGCAAGGTCCGAAACATATGGTGAAGCTCCGGCTTCCCGGGGTCATGTCACGTGCCACGCTCGAGGTGCTCAAGCTTGTTACCCCGGAGCGGAAGCACCCCGGCATAGTGCCCATCGGTATGCCCGCACAGGACGCCCTTACGACGGAAAGCCGAGGCGTGCATGGCTACAGTACGTCCGAAGGACTGCAGGCGTCGAAACACGACCTTGTGGTGGCGCAGGCGCAGACGCAGCTCCTAACCAACTCCGACGTGCCCACGTACATCGTCACGGGGGCTGCAAGGCACATGTACCTGAAATACTTGCGTCAGATTTCTATTGAGACGTTTAATAAAGTCGCTGGTTTTTCCAGAAACCTCGATTATATCCATAACGTGCTTCAGTATGATCAGGGCAACAATGTCATTACTTCTGTGCAGACCCTTCTGGTTTTTGAATTGTTTAAATATGTCAAGGAATTGGAACCACCGAGAGGTTCCTCTAAAGGCGATTCTGAACTGGGAACTACTTTGGAAATGGTGCAAAAATTGCGGGGCGAACCTTACGAGTACAGGGCTGTTAACCAGCACATGCGGCTGCCGCTCGGCGAGAAATCAGACGTCTCGCTTGGCGAGAAATCAAACGTCTCGCTTGGCGAGAAATCAAACGTCTCGCTCGGCGAGAAATCGCTCGGCGAGGAATCGCTCGGCTTCAATTCGCACAGCTCGCTTGCATGTATGTTCTCCGGGCTTGCATTGCCTGAAAAGACGCACCCAACTTTCGCTTCGGTATCTCACAATGTCAGCCTGTATCTTGCCTTCTTATTTGCGCTTCTGCGCTCCAGCCGCATGTGGAAGATCAACACCCAAATGTCCCTGAAAACGCCCTTGAGTGTGGATGTTCTTCCGGTACGTAAAGGCGTGACGCTTACTTCGACCATTGATTTTTTGAAAAAACCAAATTCAATTGAAGACTTTGCTCTGGCCTACGTGCGCTATATACAGGACCCTTCCACTAAATTCCCCAACCAATTTAATTCGGTGGTTCAAATGCTCAAGGACTTTGTGGCAGAAAATATCGTTAATGATACTCCAATGGAGAGTTTTGCCGGGAAAGTTGTACGTGCCGTGGACGATTTAGTGGGGAAACGTCCTGGGCCTGCATATAGCGCAGAATACTCCAAGTCACGTGCGCACGATATCATCATGGCCTTTAGCAACGTGGCAGAGACCAATCCGGCATACTGGAACGAGTCGTTGGGATTACCTGGAACAGGTACTTCTCCCGATTCGGATTTTTTCGCCAGGTACTTTCGGTATATTGATAACGAGTTCCCTACGCGAGAGTCGGTTTTCGGGAACTTATTGCCCAATCGGGAAAATATACCCGAAACCTCCGACATTCAACCAAAAGCCGATCCTGAGGATTCCGAAAACGGTAACTTAAAAGAAAATGAATTACCCGAAAGTGTTTCTTCCGGAATCCTTAATGAGTTTTACCCCCAAGATCCCGTTGGTGATTTCCGGACCGATTTCGGCTCTGTTCCTGTATACTGCATCGACCTGGCCAGTGCCCACGAAATCGATGATGGAATCGCCATCCAGACGGAAAACGATAGCTACAAAATCACGGTGCACGTGGCCAACCCCACATCGTACCTTAAACCGGAATCGATTTTGAGCCAAATTGCATTCAAAAAAGGGGCCACGGTTTATATGCCGGAAGGTCCCACCATGATGCTTCCACAGCTCATGTCACGGCTTTGTGGCTTAAATGGAACTGCTGAAAAGACCCGAACGATAGCCATTGAGTATTTGTTGAATAAGAAAATGGTTGATTCTTATATTTCTGCATCCCAAAGAGGAAATCGGAGGGTCGACGATGAAGTGGCCGCTGCTATTATGCAGGAAATGAAGGAAACATCCTGCATGCGGTTTTATCACGTGACCAATTTCCCCAAAGGGTTCACGTATGAAAAAGTCAATTCGGTACTTAAAGAAAACCAAACTAAATTTGAAGAAGACAACTTATGTGCAGGTTCCCACGAAGATAATCTCTTCAAATTATATCACGTGTCCTGCATTTTGAAGCATATCCGGGTGCAGTTCGGGTACGGGATGCTTTTAAACGGCGAACAGTCCCGAGTTTCGGTGTCCCATGAAAATGGATTGAAACAAAGTCAATTCAAGAAAATTCTGCATGGATGGACGGTTTCGGCGCCGAGACAAGGAGCCGACCGGACGCCCGTGATTGCCATTGTGCAGGACATCGATCAAAATAACGAGTCCCCATCCCAACAACTTGTTTCCGAACTCATGATCGGAGCCAACCATGCAGGATCCCAGTTTGCCAAGAAACACGAAATTCCAATTATTCACCGTACACAGGAATTCGATCTTCCAAATGTTCCCCGGGAAAAATTGAGAGAGTTGATGATGCGGGTGTATGCAGGACAAGGCGAACTTTCCATCGATGAAAAATCCCAGATTCTTTCTGTGATGACGTCAGCGAATTATCAAGTCTCCGATCATCCACACGAATCGTTAGGACTTGAAATTTACCTGAATTTCACCTCTCCATTACGGAGATATATCGATATGGTGAACCACTGGAATGTGCAGGCGTATGTGCAGGAGCAGCCGGAGAAATATCAACAAGCAGGCGATTTGGAGTATATTGCCAACCGGCTCCAGATCCGGGAAGCCATCACCAAAGATGCGGTTCGGAAATCGCAATCGTTCTGGATGGGCAAGTTCTTGGAACGGTACTTTGCCATGGTCTCGGAGGTTCCGGAGATAGACCGGATCCGGTTTGCGGTGCTTCTCCGGAGCAATGCCCAAACGGGCGATGTCCGTGCGGAGTTAGTCGGATTCGGCGCCATGCGTCTTTCCATTGTGCTGGACGAATACGTCCGGCTGAAGTTTGCCCTGGGCCAACTCCATACCGGGAAGGTCTTGCATGATGTGGACTTCCGCGTGGTCAAGTTGGACTGCATCGAAAACGACCTTACCATCGAATTAATTTCTTGGAAGGACGAGTGTAAATAGACAAGATCAGATCAGATCACAGTTTAGACAGTAAATAAATAAAGAAACTTCATAGCGGATTCGTTGTCACTGGAATATCCACTTGCCACCACCAGTGCATCCCTTTATGAAGATATCTCATCAGGAAATGGCAATGCTGTAGCCTGCTCCATCTCCGTTGGTATTTTTGCATCTCCGTTGGTATTTTGCATCAAGTCAGCGTCCGTTTCCAACGCGGAGCCAAGGCGAGGCCACAAACTCCAATTGAGAGTTGCCCACCACCTTTCTGGCCAACCAGAGAAATGGCTTCTAGAAGTTGTAGTTGGACTTGGCAGAAATCTCGTAGTACTGCAAGCTCTTCCCTAACCTTGTTACCACACAACACAATAGGAATGTTTTCACACCCTCTCACCTATAGTTCTGGAGGGTGGTTCTGGATAGTGGTTCTGTTATCAATCACCATAATTAACAGTCAATAGTCAATATCCAGAAATGACCAAGGTATCATCAACACTAACCTTTCATGTTAATCCATAAACAGTCATAATCAAGGATACTCCCACGATCCATGGATCGATCAATAGTCAACAGTCAATATCAAAGAACATTATCAAGTAACATGGTAATTATGGAAGGTCACATGATTAGTCCTTGATTGGTTCGGATGGATCACATGATAGGTCACATGATTGGTTCAGGTAGATCACATGATTAGTCCCGTGATTTGATTCAAAATTCAATAGCCAATCATAAATAGAGAAGGAATTCGGTTCTTTGGTGGGTCCAAAAAATGGTGCGATTAAGGAGGGGGATGAGGGTTTATATATGTCCACCGCGCACACCCGCCCCCTGGATTCGCAGCCATTTAAATCCCGCATTCTCAAATATATAAAGAGCCAACCCCCGCGCTTTTTTTACAACCTACTTTTATTTTCAGCTCACTTTTATTTTCCAGCCCACTCAAATGATCTTTTAACTGGTACAGTACTGAAATAACTATGGGGAGTTAGAATAGAGTGTCATCAAAATATTGAAACCCCGGAATCAGTTAAGAATTAAAAGCTCATCAACAATTCATTTATGAAACGCATGGTTCTGATATACATCTTTCCAACCCAAATTTCTCAATGGCTCTGTGAATGAATTGATCCACACCACCTGCTTACCATAGAGAAATGAGGCCATGCTTGTCCATATAGAGACTTCCTGAGTCTGAGAACTAAGTGTTCTTTTCCTGTTTGAATGTAGCCTTGTTTACTGCAATGGCTAAAACCATTCTTAAGCTTTCAAACCTAAAGACGGGTGAGAATGTTTCTTGATAGTCAATACCGTTTTTCTGGAAGTTGCCCAACACAAGTCTTGCTTTATATACTTGCTTCTTCTTTAGTGAATCCCCATTTGGAACCTATTGGTTTCTTCTATTGGATTCTTCTATTGGTGATTCAACTAACTCGAAGGTTCCGTTCTTGTCATGAGCACCCATCTCTTTGTCACCGGCAATGGTCCAAAGTATTTTGATACGCGTTGATTATTAAGATGCAAAAATTGCATTTTTAGGTTGATATTACCACCACTGACTTCAAATTCAGATTGGATTTCACAATGGATTTTTTATATCAAGCTATGAACGTTGGGTTTACATGTTGAGTGCATATCAAATATTACATCCTTCAGATAAGATGTTATACATTATAACTATAATGACTAATGCCATCCAACTAACTATTCAAAATGTTCAACCAATACCTTCAACTGATATTTGCAGATAAAAGTATTCTTTATATCTGGTGCTAGTGAATGGGCTCTTCAACATTATGGGCCATTCACGCCCAGTCTATCTGAAGTGAAACCGAAGAAGAAAGTGAAGAAGAAAGCGAGGAAGATGATGAAGATGTTCCAAGACTTGTTCAGAACACACCAAAACACTCAGAAACAGCCAAGTCGTTCAAGGATTGGGCCGAAGAGCAGGTGCGCAAGCTAGAAGGTCATCAGGACATGATTTTTCCCGAACTTAGCAAAGATCCTCAGGCCAGATCCGCTCAGGGAACACATCAGAACATCGAGCTCTCCGATGATGAAAGTGCTACCCCCCAAAAAAAAAAAAAATGAAAAACTCCAGACAACTGCATCGTATGTTACGGTGTCCAGACCCATCGAAGAATGTGCTCATTAGTCTATACCATAGGAATCATCCTATGAACACTATGGTTGAGTATCTAGTGGATCTGGATCTTAATAAAAAAGATTAGGATTCAAGATTCCTGGAATACTGGGTGCCCGGCCTAGGAGATCCATTGTGGGGACTCATGGTACCGAGACCGTCATGACGATTCATGGAATCTCGTGTCCTACAGGCCAGCTGTTCGGGGAAACCCTCAAGGGATGCCCGAAGAAGTCAGCGAATCTAGGAGCAAGCAGGCCGCTTGATTCGATGGTCCCCAGGGATGTCTCCAAGACATTTTCTCATGTTCGAATGTGCAGCTGTGGTATACACTTTGCTTTGAAATCCCAAGACCTGCAGAAGCTCTAACAAAGGGTTAGGATGATTTTCCCCATCTAGGATTGAGTTCTGAGTGTCAGTGGTCCTACTAACAAGACAGTCTCAAACACACCACTCAAAAGGATGGGAGGTTTTCAGGAGAACTTCTGACCAGGAGTCGGGGCCAGTGAGAACCATCAGTGAGAACCATTTGGTGTTCACATCCTGAGACTGGCTGTTTCAACATGAAGTGCTAGACTGAACTGAAATTGTGAAACTACACTGGAACTGTTACTGCTTGGACTTAGGGGGTATCGTTGTTATGTGTGATGCACGCCAGCAGCCTATTTACAGGATAAAGACTATGTGCAGGTCCCCTGGGGTTAGTTTTCAGGGTTCCAGCAGCCGCAGCCACATTAATTCTGTCCCCTTTTTCTACTGCTTCTCAACATAAAGCACATACAATTTCATCTGATTTGATTCAGTGGTTGGCCAGGAAACGTCCCGTTGCTCGTGCACTGCTTTATGCACCTGCACATAAGCTGCATTGCCCATCTACATCCACACATCAATGCCTACATCTTCATATATCTATAATGATCCGTGGGTTTCTTTTAGCAGTTTACCGTGTTCAAATATTCAACTGACAAAAGATTGTTTTGAGAGCCTAAGCCCTTAAGTTTTCGTGGGGGAAAATTTGTGGGTATATGCAGGACCATGGGAAGGTTCATAGGAACTTCTCCGAGAATTCCAGAAAATTCCCGAAAATTGCCCGAAAAGACGGTTGGATATTGAGCTGGTCTTCCAAAACGAATTTTCCGGTTTCTAGGAGTTTACTCCCTGCACAGAACGTCATTTTCCATGCCGAATTGGGAAGTAAAATCAGTGACTTTATCGAGAATCCCTCCTTGAAGCCCCGAAATTCCAGAAAAAAACATGAAACAATAAGTTGAGTCAATATCAACTTTGGAGAAAAAGATAGAGGAACTTATTAACGGGATTCTGTTGTTGAACGTGAACGTGAAAAAATAAAGAACTGGTCTGTCGCCGTGTGTACTGCATACAACCACAGACAATTAAACCATACCCTTTTAGTCCTTTTTATGCAGGGCGACACAAGAAACCAACCAATCATGTGATGAGCATTTTCCAACCTCTAGTGTGTGACCCTCTACTTCCCTTATTGAAAAGTTTTTTAAGGGCTAGAGAAGGTTAATTTTCTTAATTTATGGGGATTTATGGAAACGGCGCGGGTATATGCAGGAAATTAGGTTTTTTTCCAAACAAAAATAAAATATTCAAAATGAACGATGAGGCTCAAACAATTTTTATTCAAGCAGTTTTTTTTTTCTTTTTTCTTTCTCTTGGCATTTTTTTCTTTTTCCCATTTCAGTCTCTTTAAATCCATCGTTCCCTCACTTTCTCAGTTCACTGGTTTAAACTGCGAAAACCGCAGACCACCTGAAAAAGGAAAAAAAGGAAAATAAGAGAAAAGGTAAGAAAAAAAAAGAAAGAACAGAAGGAAAAGAAAAAAAAGATAAGAATGGAAAAGAAGGAAAAAAGAAATAACAGAAGGAAAGAACAGAAGTTCTAGTAAGTAAAGAGGATCGGACAGTGTGGTTCATTATGCAGGGCAGAGGGGCCTGTGCAGTCCATGGAAGTTTCTAGTCCTGCATGTATAATGTATACTGGAACATAATCTAGACTCAAGTAGGACGTTGAGTATCGAGTAACGTCCAGGCGTGACCGGTAACTTTCACATTTCCAGGAGTTCTTCTAACAAATTTCAAGACCCTCAAGACCCCAAAACTCCGAAAACCACCAAAACTCCCGAAAACTCCCGAAAACTCCCGAAAATTGCACCAAAATCCACCAAAATCCCGAAAATTGCACCAAAACTCCCCGAAACTCCCCAAAACCACCTAATTGTTGTGGAACCTTGGCACTGCATGTGCTTGGAGGACAAAAAGTTGACAATTCAGGAGTTGTCGGAGGATGCCATGACATCGGAGTCTTCCGAGGAGTAATCTGTTCCGAGAACCCAGGTCGGAAGTGTTTTCGGGCTCTCCGGAATAGATCAGGATCTAGGAACCGGGAAAGGAACAGGAACCGGGAACCAGGGACAGGAACAGGAATTAGGGACACGAGGATTCGACTGGTCGGACAGATTAGTGGAAGAATCAATTGGGAGTCGGGAAGGAAATGCCATAGGCTTGAATTGAGTAGATCAGTTTCCTAGGACTTTAGCAGTGTCAACAACATTTTATCCACAGAGAGAACGTTGAGACATTCAAGATCCATGATGGACAGTTCAGAATGAGGTGAATTCACTGATCAAGTGGTGAGCCAATCAGATGCTGGGAACGGATAGTATCAAGGATCGGTACCAATGGCCAGCAGAAAGCATTTCCTATTGAATGGGATTTCCTGGATGATGATTGGTGCAATGGAGATTGATGTAATGGAGATTGATGTAATGGATTGGGGGTTATCTAGTACCCTACCTAGACAAATTCCTCCTTGCTGGTTTGAAATCCACACGTATCAGGTATCTCTTTCCCAGTACTCCTGAAATCAGACCAAAAATTGATGGAGTGACGTTCACAGACGACACAAAATTCACCAGTACATCATAGCCACCTTCATCGCCAGGCATTATTGGTTATGGGTGACCAACACCACTGTAGTTGTTGATGAGGAATATATGATCTGGGAAAACAAGCCTCGGCAGCAATTCTAATCCAAGCAGTCCATTCAGTCAGTGGCAGTCAATCAGTGGCAGTCAATCAGTGGCAGTCAATCAGTCAGTGGCAGTAGAAACATCAACGATAGAACCGCCAGTAAACAGTTGCTGCTCAGTTCCAGTTGATAAATCTAGAATCATAACCCGTTCATTCAGTTCCAGATAGAAAAACATTCAATGAACCATTCTCAATTGAAGACCATTGTGGCTGTAAATCAGTTTGACTGGGCAAAGCGAAAAGGGATCTGGTGGGGATGGAGGGCCTTTTATAGTTTTCAGGACACAAAGACAAAACACAAAGATAAGCCACAAAGATAAAACACAAAGATAAGCCACAAAGATAAGCCGCAGATAAAAGAGGGGATATTCCCCGTTCGGCTCTTTTTTGAAACACCCGTTATCTCCATTCGGGTGCGAATTTACCAATGCATATGTGATACACGGTGCATTATATGCACACTGGTCCATGGCACTAGTATTCTTTAAAAGAAAGAAACAGAACTAGGTCCCAGTGTCAGCCACCACATTAATCAAGAGGATTTACAAAATTGGTTTTTTCAAAATTGAAAACCATAAATGTCCTGGTGGCTACCGCAGAAAAAAATCTTTCGGTTGCGGCCATACCAAGTGGAAAATACTGTTTCCCGTCCGATCAACGTTAGTCAAGCCACTTAGGGCCACAGTGAGTAATGCAGTGGGAGACCATGTGTGAAATTGTGTTGCTGCAAACTTTTTTCCCACAGCTCAGTAACTGTACAGCACAGCACAGCTCGCAAGCGCGGGTCGAGAACAATGCAGGCGCATTTCTATTAAGCCCACTTAGACGAGCGTGAAACCATTGTGAGCGCGCACATTGTTAGCCATACTAAAAGAAGGTGATTAAATATGCAGCATGATGCCAAGTTGAAACAATAATGAAACATATTTTTAGTTATGTATGAGCTAAAAATAGCAACTTTAGCACGGCCCTTAGCGCATTCTTTTTTCGTCACGTGTGGGAGCAATTCCAGGCCCGTTGCGCGGCACACTTTATGCAGTCCCTGCAGTCCATGCAGTCGTGTCTGGATCTGGAAGGCGCGGCGCAAGAGAACGGCATGTCAAAAATAACGGTCAACGGTCTCGGCCAGCAATCGAGTAGTGCACTGGTGTAAGGTGAAACACGCACGAAACCCGAGTGAAACTCGGGGAAATTCGAGGGCAAATGAAATTGGAACCCCCCCGGGTGGCCATGTCTCGGCCCGTGCCCGTGCCTGGTCCGAGGTTCAAAGCGACGTCTTTGCATGCAAGAGCCCGCTGCACATGCAGAATTGTTCTTTACGGCGAAGAAAACGCACAGTCTGCAAATAAGAGTGCGACGGGAGTGCACAGGGCTCGAGGCCGCGCAGAGCGGCCTGCACCCAGGCCCCAGCCTCACGACTCTTGTTTATCCACACTCGGCGCATCTTTTTCCTCCCTCTTCTCCAAAGTCGCTTCTCCTCCCCTTCAAAATGGCTGGCTCGCAAGGTACGTCGACCCAGGCGGTGTTGACCGCGCTCCTGGCCAATGCCATCCTCTTTGGATGCTTCATCGGCGGCTTTTTGCTCTTGCGCTTGAAGTTCAAGCGCATCTACTCCCCCAAATCCTCCTTTGACTTGGTTCCTGACGACAAGAAGCCCGAGCCGCTTCCCCTGGACCCCTTCAGATGGGTTTATATCATCCTCACCAAACCCCATAGTTTTCTTATTCAACAGTGTGGTCTCGACGGGTACTTTTTCCTTCGGTACATCTTCGTGATGGGCTTGCTCTTTGCCGCAGGGATTTTGACGTGGATCATTCTCCTTCCTGTGAATGCTGTGGGTGGTAATAAGGGCGAGGGCTTGGACCAGTTGTCGATTTCCAATGTGTTGCACCGCAAACGGTACTATGCCCATGCGTTGGTATCGTGGGTATTTTATGGTGCGGTGATTTATATCATTTATCGGGAATTGTTTTTCTTTAATTCGTTCCGTTGTGCCGTTATCCTGTCTCCCAAGTATTCCACCAAGCTTTCGTCGCGGACGGTGCTTTTCCAATCGGTTCCTGACACTTGGTTGGACGAGAAACAGTTCCATAAGCTTTTCAACGGCGTCAAACGGGTCTATGTGTCACGGAATGTTCGGATTTTGACCCATAAGAATAATGTGCGTGAAGCGTTGGCGTTCAAGTTGGAGAAACTCACGTCGCAGCTTTTGCAGAAGGCCGTCAAGGCCAAGATCAAGGCGGAAAAGAAGGGTATTCAGGTCGAGGACCCCACTCGCTTGGAATCCTATGTTCCCCGTGACCAGAGACCTCGCCATAGAGCCAATGGAATGTTCAAGCCCAAGGTGGACTCTATTGAGCACACCAGAGAGGAATTACGGGTTGTTGACCGTGAAGTGTACCGTTTACAGAAACAATACCGGAAATCTGCACCCAAAAACTCGATTTTCGTGGAGTTTGTGGACCAGTACACGGCACAATTGGCGTTCCAGGCCACGACCCACCATAACCCATTGAGAATGGCGCCCAAATACGTCGGGCTCGAGCCGGCAGACGTGGATTGGGATAACATGCGTCTTTTCTGGTGGGAAAGAATCACCAGAAGAGGAATTGCCGTTGCTGCCATCACGGCGTTGGTGATTTTCTGGGCCATTCCCGTGGCATTTGTGGGTGTGATCTCCAACATCACGTATTTGACCAATAAGCTCCATTTCTTGCGGTTCATTCTCAAGTGCCCCAAATGGTTGCTTGGTACAATCACCTCGTTGTTGCCCACGATCATGTTGGCGCTTTTGATGGCGATTTTGCCCATGTTCATCCGTGGAATGGGCAAAATGGCCGGCTGTGTGTCTGCCCAGGACGTGGAACACTTTACCCACAATGCGTACTTTGCGTTTTTGATGGTCAATGGGTTCTTGGTGACTGCACTTGCATCTTCGGCCACTTCTGCCGTGACTCGGATCATTCAAAACCCTTCTCTGGCCCTTAACATTTTGGCCAAAGGTTTACCCACGTCTTCCAATTTCTACATCTCGTACCTTATTTTGCAGGGTTTGACGGTGGCTGGAGGTTCGCTTTTCCAGGTGGTGGGACTCTTCCTTTATTATATTTTGGGACAACTCTTCGATAATACGTTGAGAAAGAAATGGGCCCGGTTTTCCGGCTTAGGGTCCGTGGCCTGGGGAACGGCTTTCCCCCCAGTGGTGACTTTGGTGACCATCACGCTTACCTTCTCCATCATTGCCCCCATGATCTTGTTGTTTGCCACAGCATGCTTTGCGTTGTTGTACATTGCCTGGGCTCATAACTTGAGTTATATTTTTGTCGAAGGTCCCGATGCCCGGGGGTCTCATTACCCCAAGGCCTTGTTCCAGACTTTTACCGGGTTGTACATTGGCCAGGTTTGTCTTTTGGGATTGTTTGTGATTGGTAAAGGTTGGGGCCCCGTGGCTCTTGAGGCCATCATGTTGGTGTTCACGGTGTTTGCCCACTTGAACTTGAAATCGGCCTTTGACCATCTTTTGCTGGTGGTGCCCATTGATACCATGAAACCATTGGACGGTGTCACTCAGACATGGTCTTATAAGCAGGACCTGGACTACCTGAGGTTTCTCGAGAAGACTCCGGCCGTGGACAAGGAAAAAGCCATGGTGGTGGATCTCCAGGAAGCTCATAGTGTGCAGAAGGCCATTGAGCTGGAAAACGATAACTTGGAGTGTGGCCAAACGCTTACGCCGTTGATGGCCGACCGAGACTTCAAAACCACTGAAAGCTCCAATAAGTTGGTACGGTTTATCCGGCCCGACGTGTTCCTCAACTATAGACACGCCAAGAGCTTGATCCCCAGCACTTACAATGAGCCCGATACCGATGCCGAAAATAAGAACGCCTATAACCAGCCGGTGATCTCGGCCCAGATGCCGGTTTTATGGATTCCAAGGGACTCGTACGGCTGGTCGGACCAGCAGATTGCTGCCAATTGTGGTTTGGTCGAGATGCACGATACAAACTCCGGCTTCAACGAAAAGGGTAATATCTGTTACTTGGGTCCCCCTCCCTACTAGTCCATTCAAGTCTAGTCAGATCCAGTTCTGGTCCGTCTGGTCAGTTCAAGCTGGACAGCCTAGCAGCCATTAATTGATTTATTTGTAAAGTGTCCTGCGTAGAAGCACACGTAGACCGGGAATCAATTCCTAGAAATCCATTCCCAGAAATCCATACCCAGAACTTCATACCCGGAACGTTAGTACCACTGCTGTTGGGGTAACAATAGCGTGTTGGTTTATGTGGATTCCTGCATCTAATGGCTTGATGGGTCACGTGACACGCATAGGCCAGATACAGGCCAGACACAGGCCAATGATTATACCAAGTCCCACATCCGTCTTTAGACCAGAATTTTCTTCAGAAACTCATTGAATTGTTTATTAGACTGCAGTGGATCGTGTGTTTCCCCAAAAATTCCCAGCCAGGCTTAGGTCCCCAGACCTTTTACCGCACCGAGCAGACACCGAGCATACAAACCAAAGAGGTCTAGAGACTAAAGTGTCTAGAGAACCAAAGAAGTCTACAAGATACAAATGTCTACAAAATACAAATGTCTACAAAATACAGAAGTCTAGAGAAGTCTAGAGCATGGTACAGGACAGATTGGAAAGATTGGACAGGACAGAATCTAGAGAGGTGAGTCTAGAGAGTGGGGTCTATAAACGTTGAGCTTGTCCTTAATATCCTGCACATTAAACTTGGAGAGATCCAATTTCTTAGCAACCACTCTGAACGTTTCCTTGATATGCTATAGTGAATGCAAATCAATAAGTCGATTTTCGCTATGATGATGGATCTGCTCTTGCCAACCAAAACCGTTTATTATTCAAGGTCTTACTTTCGGAAGAATTCAAGAAACCTGAGAAATTGGCCCATGAAAAAAGAGTCTGTACTTTTGATTAGTATTTCCTGACCAAGAAACAGTCTGGATTTTTGATGACTATTGTTCCAGGTGTCCCAATAACTGGGCCAATTTGCCTCCCATCTCAAAATTCTTGTCCGAGTTCCTTGTGATTAAGTTTTGAATCACCTCGGGAATGCCTGCCTGAACTAGACCACCAATGTGAGGCTGGAAGTAGATCAAATTTCTTCAGTCTCTTTTCAGTCTCTTTTAAGGCTTCTCTTTTTCAGTCTTCTCTTTACAGTCAGTCTTCTTCAGTCTTTTCAGTCTTTAATTTTAGTCGGTTTCTCTTTTCTTTCTGACTCTTTTTTGACACTTTACGGTTTTTTCAGTCTTTTTGAGTCGTCTCTTTCAATTTTCTCTTTTCACTACTTTTAGTTGTACTATTCAGCTGAAAAAAAAAAATAACCTTGTTAACCCAAAAAAAGCTGAACCATGAACTCCATTAGATCTTGTAAATGAAGAAAACATGGACTCAAATATTTGTAGTATAACAAATGTAACTATTAATCATGTAGTAAATCTGAAACCATATTTTACCGGCTAAATGTATAGGAGCAGGAATATCAACATTAGCTTGAAGAGCTTTAGGTGTATCACCAATAGCTATAGCTTTAGTTTTCGAGCTTTAGGTGTATCACCAATAGCTATAGCTTTAATTTTCGAGCTTTCGGTAGATCACCAATAGCTACAGCTTTAGTTTTCATAGCTTTAATAAATAAACTTCACGTCCTCTTTCACTACGTTCTGACTTTCTGACTTTCTTCTCTTTCTTCTTTCTCTTGCACATACGTTCTGGCATCGCTTTGCCAATTGGTGGTGGCTATATAAATGATCATTGAGTCATGAAGTGATACTCACACAATACCGCTGATTTTTGTCTCTAAACAACTGAGACGACCATATACTCTAGGAACTACCGTAGAACTACCGTAGAACTACCGTAGAACTACCGTAGAACTTCCTGAAATCTTCACTGAGAACTACTAGGAGATCTACTCTGAGTTCTAATCAGAGATTACGAGATTACGATGGAGAGGTGTCGTCCTAAGGCATCTCTGATTAGACAATGCATCTTTTTCACTTCCTCTCTTTCTTCTCCCTCTCTTTCTTCTCCCTCTCTTTCTTCTTTTTCTGACTTTCTTCTCCCTCTCTTTCTTCTTTTTCTGACTCTCTCAGTTTCTCAGTTTCTCAGCTTCTCAGTTTCTCATTCTGAGTTTCTCACATTCTCACTTTCTCACTTTCGCATTCTGATTTTCTGAATTTCTGATTTTCTGTGTTTGTTTTTCTCAGTCTGAGTTTCTCACGTTCTCACGTTCTCACTTTTTCACTTTTTGAGTTTCTGATTTTCTGACTTTCTCACTTTTTGAGTTTCTGAGTTTTTGATTTTCTCACTTTTTGAGTTTCTATTTTTCTAACTTCACCCACGCACGGTTGGATCTTTCTGCTCCACTTTTGACTCCCCTCCACTTTAACTTCCACACTCACTCGTCTCCACTTCCGCCATTAAACTCCACATCCCAATTTCATCCCAATCAAAAATCCATTCCTGATTTCTTGTTTTATTTATTGACTGATTTATTATCGTTTCTTGATTGATTGATAATTGGCTTGATATTGATCCTGACTGCTCTATTGATATTCAAATATTGAATAGACAGATACTAGTACTAAATTCAATTAATCTTTATTTCTTGAATTGATCCTGAATTGATCTGAATTGATCTGAATTGATCTGAATTGATCTGAATTGATCTGAATTGATCTGGAATTCAATAGTTATTCATATTACTACTGAATTGTATTGATCCTGAATTATTGATCCCTGATTCTTTCTATGTTGATGTGCACCGGGTGATTCCTGCGTATTATTTCCGGATCCATCATCAATTCATCGAGGTCATGTCCTTCGGCCTGCATCTTCACCATCAAGTTGGGGCGAGGCCCATTGATAAACTTGTGCAATACCCGAGTTTTTCCAGTCAAACTTCGGCGATGCTGCCAATGTGTCTTCTTTGTTGAAGTCAGGGTCGAAATCAAGCAATTCTGGTTCGATTCGCAACATCTCGTTGTGCGTTGTTTCTTGCTCCTTCTCCAACGTAGCATTGCTGATATCACGATACGCATTCCAATCCGCGTCGTTAGTACCAAATGTGTCATTGGGGTCGTTGTCAATGGTCGGGTGCAACCTCTCTGTATAAGGAGATCAAGGACCGAGCTGCCATCATCACTGCCTTGGACTTACTGCCCTTGTACTCCACCAAATCCTGCAACAATGGAGGCTCGATAGCCAATGGGGCTCTGGCCAAGATCTCCCGGATCGTATTATCCCAAAGCATCAATGGGTCAATGGCTTTTTTGGGATGACTTCATGCCAGGGTTTTTTCCTTTTTGAGCACAATTCTTCCACCACTAAAAATATAGAGCCGTTTGAAACACTATAGAGCCATTTCAAACACGTGAGTCTTTGGAATTGACATGACGAATGATTTCATCAAAACGACGATTGTTGGGGGTGTTCCAGTGGTGGATGCACATGGGGGGCTGTGTGCAGGACCATATATCCATTATGCAGGACAACCTCGGTACTAACAGACATCCACATATTCTCGGCCCACAATGTCATACACTTACGTAGTAGTGCTAGATGCAAAGAATGAAAGCTTTCTTTTTTGAGGGAGTATCCGGAAGTACCCGGAGATCCCCGAAAATCCGGGGAATACCGGGGAACTTTTTGGTCGTGCCCCGCTCAACCTGCATCTTCACATGAGCATGTGCCGAGGCGTACCCCACCATGCTGTTCTTCGCCAATATTATGGCACGTCCGGTCAATTATGGATGCGTCAACCGACGCTTAGGGCTTACTGCCAACCACCTTCAGGGCGTCCGGGCCATGGCTTCCCAAAACGGCGAAACCTCGGCTTCGGGCGGCGGCCCCGGCGCCGCTTGGCACTCCGTCGCTGTGGGCGCCAAAAACTCCCACACGTACCGGAACTATGCCGTGCAAAAGAACAAGCTTGGGTCGTTTTTCCATGACGTGCCCTTGGACCTCGATTTGGACGCCAAAACCGCTTCCATGGTGGTGGAAATCCCCCGGTGGACCAATGCAAAGATGGAAATCAATACGAAACTCCCCGGCAACCCGATTGTGCAGGACGTGAAAAAGGGCCAGGTCCGCTTTGTTTCCAATCTTTTCCCTTACCATGGATACATCCATAATTATGGGGCCTTCCCCCAGACGTGGGAGGACCCTACACAGGAACAGGATATCCCGGGGCTTAAAGGTGATGGAGACCCGCTTGATGTGTGTGAGATTGGCCTGCAGGTAATGGCGACGGGGACGGTTCACCAGGTGAAAATCTTGGGGTCGTTGGCCTTGATTGATGATGGAGAATTGGACTGGAAGATCATCTGCGTCTCTGTGCAGGACCCACTAGCATCCGAGGTTTTCGACATCCACGATGTTTTTGTCAAGTGTCCCGGGCTTTTGGAATCCACCAGACAATGGTTCAGGGACTATAAGATTCCCGACGGCAAGCCGGCCAATAAGTTTGCGCTTAATGGGGCCTACCGAGGCCAAAAGGAGACCATGCAGACCATTTTGGAGTGCCACGCCGCATGGAAACGGCTCGTGGAAGGCCAGAGTCTGTCCAAGGGGTTTGCCGTGCAAAATACCACCTTGAGTCTGACTCCAGGGTATACAGGCACGTTTGAATTCAACGACTCGGTGCTCGGAGGAGACGCCGAGCCCGACGCCGAGATTCCCCCGCACGTGTCCAAGAGCCATTATGTTTCGGACTAATGAAGCGTCAAAAATTCCAAGTCATTCCAGAAACTATCTCAAGCACAATTACCTTTGATGTGCCTTCAATGTAGTGTGCTCTTCTTCAAGACTGCGCGACTGCATATAATGCGGGGACTGTAGAGACTGTAGAGTCCATGGACTAGGGTATACAGTAGTCCTTACCCAAAAGTCCAAGAGTCTCGGTCCAGAAAAATTCAAAACGGAGTAATAATAGCTCAAGTGCTGGTCTGGCCCTAGCTACTTTAACTTCAAGGTCTGCACAGTAATGGACACTGCTCCCAAAGAACCAACCAAGAAACAATGGACCAAATGTCTGTTTTGTATAGGCCCTTTTGTATGTTTTGTATAGGCGTGTTGAATGTAGCAGCAGAAACCACTTCAAGCACCTCCGAACCTTTCTATCCCTTAAATAAACGTTTTCCCTGTTTTTTGTCCCATAAACACATAATAATCCAAATCAATGACTCATAATTGGAGTGAAAGGGGCTTTGGAATCCACTTCTCAGAGTCTATAGTCCCAGTTACTTTTCAGCAAATAGATCTCCCTCCAAGATATGTTCTGGACTGGAGCTTCTAAAATGTCCCAAAAAACCCAAATATTCTGAATTATCTTCTTAACAGGTCTAGTGATGTGTCACCGGACAACGGTAGATTTGCCCCAAGAAATCAGATTCTGTTCAACATGAATGACAATACAGTCACTATCTGATACTTGATCACCTGACTTGATCACCTGACTTGATCTCTTATCACTTGATTTCCTATGGCTTGATTTCTTATCACTTGATGATCTCATGACTTGATCTGTTATCACCTGATCTTTTATCACCTGATCTTTTATCACCTGATCTGTTATCACTTGATGACTTGATGATCTCATGACTTGATCTCTTCTGTTTTGATCCCTTTTCTTTGATGACTTGATGACTTGATCACGTAAATTCGCTTTTGATCGATAAATAAATGGATATCTAGACCAGTACACCGTAAAAGTCACACAAGTAAAAAGCCCAACTGAAACCTTGTCGAAATCACTAAAGCGAAACAAGAAAGATCGAATCTTAGGCCCACATCCTAATTGGTGGTCTGTAAACAATTGGCACTTTAGGGAAAGAAATTTTTGGCACGCTGAGGTTATAAAATAATATAAGGGAAAAAACGTGTTGTGGAATAGTCAATTTTTAACGGGGATGGTGTTAAAAAAGCTGGTCTCAAAAAAAGAGCGAGGACGTCCTTATATATGTTGCGGTGCGGGGGTGGCTGCAAATCGAGCAACGTCAGGGGGCGACCTCGCGAAGAATATAAAAACCCCCCCCCCCCCCCCCCCCACCCCTCCTCAATAATTTTTTTCTCTCTACCCTTGAAGTTGTTGGTGGTTTGGATCCTTTACCAAGTGGATTTGAGAGACGGACCAATTAGGTAATGACCTGATTATTACCATCATGTGACTAATGGCCTGTCTGCCTGACTCATGGCATTGGCTGATCCGTTTTTTAGCGGTTGCCATATTTACATGTCAGGCTATAGGATGCCGTCATCACGTGTGACTATTGATATCCCCACCTGTTACCCTTATTTGCTGTCCCCATGTTGCTGTCCCCATGTTGCTGACAATGAAACAGCAGGCCAGTCCATCTTCAATGAGACAATAGTTGGTCAATGATTTCCGGATCTTGGAAAATATCAGGTGGACTAGAAAAGATCAGGATCTTGGAAACACCAGGATGAACCGGAAAAGATTAGGTTATGGAAAAGATCAGGGTATGGAAAAGATCAGAATTTCTGGATAGACCATGATGGAGGATCATGCGGGACTTTGAAGTGGCATGAGCACGTGGGACCCAAAGACTCTCTTCCATCTCTTGTGTCTGTTTCTTGGGTCATTTTTGATACTCCTCCAAAACTGATATGAATATGTTAGTCCGAGTTTGGTCCTTGAACCTCCCTGGTCCGATTTATCACGTGCTCAAAATGATATGGACAAATTACATGAACATATCACGTGAATTTTTTCTTACTTCCCTATCATGTTTTAGTCTCTTATGATTTTGAATTACGTACCCGATCTCGTTCTGGTCTCATCTGATCTCATCTGATCTCGTTCTGGTCTCATCTGATCTCATCTGATCTCGTTCTTGTCTCATCAGAGCTCATCTATCTCTTCCTGATCTTCCCTGATTTACTGCTTCTGGTCTACTCGTGACATTTCCTGATTTATTTGTGGTGCCGTTCCATATTTAGACGGCAGGCAAGTGGTTACATCCCAAGATACGGAAACAATCAGTTTATACTCACTCGATGAAAAATACCGGTGCTCCAACGCTTTACTCAAAACATGAAGAGTTTACACCTCGGGCCGAGCCTTTCCAAATGTCAATGGTACATTTGTCCGAGTGATACTAGCCATGATATTCTATTAGATTTTATGGTGGTCATGTATGAAGCTTGGTAAGTCGAGTGATTTCTTTTCGGGATGGTCAATTCCTATTACATGCACTACAAACAGATACACATGCAATAACATCAAGGTTCATGTTCACCTAATTGGAGAATCAAACATTGGCATTTTAGCAAAGTGGGATGACTACTTGATTTTGAAGAGGTTCATGGATCAATTGCTTTGATTCTTATACGCCCAGCAATACCGTTCATCCTTGGTACCCGATAAAGGAAGTTGCTGCCTCTATGTTCTTGAAAGGTCTCCCAAGGGTCACGTTCTACCAAGACCTAATCAAGCCGTTTAGTCCATTGCTATTTCTTTACCGCGATCCAAATACTTGAGTCCATTTCTTTGGTTTGGTCCAGTTCAATAGTCAAGAGTTGGTCGGGTATTTTAATACCCAGTTATTGGAAATGTTTGGTGGTGCAGAGGCCAGAGGTTATCGGTATTTCCATACCCTCGTTATGAAAATGAAAAGGTCCATGTTCATATATGGCCCCAAAGACCAATGGCCAAGAAGCCACCAAATGGAGTCAAATGGTATAATCCGTTCGACCAGCTGTTCCAGTGACTTTCAGATGGTTTGGATATATCTGATGGTTCAGCAGAGCTCGGTCTGCCACCATGAGTTCCACTGTCCAAGGAGGTTCTAAGGATTTAAAGAACCTTGAACAGCCATAAAAGGTTCTATTCTATGAAGCTCTTTTATGAAGCTATTTCTTTGAGACTGAATTATACTCTGGAGCTACAGTCGAACAATTGGAATGACTACTCCTTTCTCTTCTGGGAGTTTTCAGGAGTCTCGACGACAACATATATTGACTGACTACTGACTACTGACTCCTCTGTTGTCTAAGCCAGACTGGTGGTCTTCTAGGCCTAGTGAGAGTGCATATACTGGAGTTCGGGGTTGGAGAGCACTCCAGCTGAGACCACCAGCTGATACCACCAGCTGAGACCAGAATGACGTGCAACTGAGTTTGATTCAAAATGGGTTTCTCGCTGTATCGGAAAATGCTAGTCCATTAGTGTGAAAAAATATGGCAGTTGAGCCGTGGCCGAAGCAGCTTCAGGACCCATGACTGTTTAGTTGGGCAGCTGTTTTGAGTCGAAGCTGTTTTGAGTCGGAGCTGGTTTTGAACCGGAGCATTATGGCAATGCATACCGTTTCATCTGATTCATGTTCTGGTTCATCTGGTTCATCTGATTCATGTTCTGGTTCTGGTGTTCCAGATCTTTTTGTCTCATCTGTTTTCATCTATTTTCATATTCATCTGTTCTTGATGCTTGAACTTTGTTCAGCTCTGTTTCAGCTCTGTTTCATGCGTTCCATGTGTTTCATGTATTTCTGTGTTTTGTGGTTCAACCTTGGTTCATGTTCTGGTTCATGTTCAACAACTGCCATGTTCTAACTGTTCATCATGGACGAAATCTTGTTTGAAGCCTACAAGGCACTAAAGGTTGCTTTTGGAATCGAATGTCTATTCTCCTTCTATCAAAACTCCCCGAAAAAAGATGGCATTGTGGTGGGTGTGGGGTACAAGCTGAACCTTACGATTCCGAATTGAGCCATTCCTTGGATATGGACAACCTCACCAAAAAAAGACGTGTTGATCCAGGTTCCATACGAGACCGCTCCGGAAAAGGCTAAGAAGTCCGAAGAAGAAAAGAAAACGGAAGACGTCTCCAAGAGCAAGCTCAAAAAAAAAAGAAACGCTTGGAGAACATTGCACAGAAGCAAAAGGAACTTATCTACTATACTGATCTTGAAGAGTCGCTCTCAAGTCTCAGCAAGACCGAGGCAGAGCGTCGGGTTGTGGAGGAGGATTTTGAAAGTGTGGCGGATTTGAACACAAAACATCTTCAATTTGCAAAAAAACCCTCAAGCGGAGAATCGTTGGAACAGGAAGACGACGATGTCAGATATTCAGGTGTTCAGTTCTTGTCTCATGGAGTGTACTTTAGAGTGGAGTACTTGAAGAGCGCTTTGATGAGCGCGCACGAAAACATCAACACTTGATTTCTCCACCACTCAACTTTTCTCCACCCCTCGACTTTTCCACCCGACTTTTCCACTCGACTTTTCCACTCGACTTATCCACCATGACCAAGGAGACGAAACTCATGGCGCGCCCCGTGGAGCCGACGCCGGCATGGACGTTTGCGCTGGCGCTGCTGGTGCTTGAAGGTCTTCCTTTTTCCGAGGCCTTGGACGAGTTTTTGTTGTATAACCAGGAAGTTCTTCTTGACCCCATGGCGTTCGAGACAACCGATTCAAAAAAGATTGAGTCAAAAATTGATTCAAAGGATTCAAAGGATTCAAAGATGGACTTGAAGCACTTCCAGTTAAGAGGAGTGCTCTATGAAGGCGCCTCGGATGAAACCATCTCGTTGGCTCGGGACTTGGCGCTGTATTTGGCGCTTGATGTTAAGGAAGTGCTTCGAATCATGCTACAGACGCAGAAACGGGTTCCGGACGAGTCCAAGGCCACAAGCCCGGTTTCTCCACCGGTATTGTATGCATGTGCTGTTTTGGGCGAACGGAGAATTGTTTTGGACATTGCTTCGCGGTGTTTCCACGCCCGGTTCCATGAAAATGCTTCTTTGGTGGTTCGAAACGTTGGCAAATCCTACTTGGTCAATGGCGACTATGTGCAGAGGCTTGTGGAGGGACTTAGCGAGTGCCACCGGCGCATAGTGGCTCCGGAACCGGAACTGGGGGGTTTTTCCGCTGAACTCAGGGCTCTTGTTCGAAACGAATTCTTGTTGCATATGGTGGGGTTGCTTCGATTCTTGCACGACCTCTTATTGGATCTGACCGACTACGCCAAACATTCCGTGCAAGAATGGTTTGCTTTCATGGAAGCCCTGGACTTTGGCGGCGCGTATGTGCCGGACGCAGGCTTATTCGGCCTCGTTTCCGGGCTTTTCACCGTCATTTCCCTCAAGTTCTTGGAATTAAACCCGAATTCCGCTACCCTGGCCCCTTATTCCGATGACGTCCCGGTTTTCTCCGCTCTTTCCTCCGTCATCTCCGCCAGTCCAAATACCATTGTCAAGTATGGGCTCTTGCTTAGTCTCTATAAGAAGTCTATTTTCTTGGAAGAACGGCCGGAGCAAAATAAGGAGTTTTTAGACTCGGACCTTTCCCTTTCCGCCATCCAGCTGCTTACCTCCACGCTTCAGGCGGAAATCGGCTCCTCTGTCTTTACAGAAATCCACCAATTATGTGAATACCTCAGTTTTGAAAAATCTTATAGTGTGGCTTTGGTGGAATTGATTTTGGCGGCATTACCGGTGATTTCCATTAATGATGAGTTTGTGTCCTGCATCGGCGCCGTGCTCCAAAAAGCCCCAGCGCTTTCCGTGGAAAACTTCTTTGATTCGCCAAACGCTCAACAGCTTTTTGTTCTTTCACGGGCCAAGTTCCCCATGATCATGATTCCGTTCTTGAAAATGACCGCCATCAATGGAGACTTTGCTTTGCACGAGTTGGAGGAGATGCGCTCCTATATGCAGGCCTTCGACCGGGCCCAATTTAATTTGGTTCACGAAATCGATTCAGACAATACGAGTCTTGTGAGGCTTTCCCAATCCATTGATGTTTATCCCCAATATGAGGTCAGCAAGAAATTGTCGTTGCTCCTAAACCAGGACACCAAGGCGCAGGTTTTCCAGCCCAATGAGGGCAATAAAGTCTGGGTCACGTTCCTATATAAATACAATGGGTGGGCCTTCCTTGGTAGGGTGCTTGAGAATATCAGCAAGTCATTTGATGGGTCAAATCTGGAGAAAATGGCCTTGTTGGAGAGCATTTTGGGTCTTATTCGCCAGGTCACGTGCCAGACAGAAGCAGCAGTCGCCTTGGAGTACATGTCTGCTTATACGGATGATGCTGATATCTTGGATGTGCTTTTCCGGTTGTTGGAGCAATGTTTACATGAGCGAAACGCCGAATATCTGGCCATGCTCCTTGATATTCTTGCCTCGCTCATGCCCATGGTGATCTCCCGCATCTGGCCCTACCTCTCCACATCATCGCTTTTTTCCCGGCATGGAAAAGAGGGTTTTGCGGCCATTCTCTTTGGTTCGTTGGAAATGGTGCGTGGAGATTACTCGTTTACGGTCCTGTTGGCGGAATTTGCTTTGGCATTGATGGAGAATTGTCTTTCCACGTCCGATGACTATGCCTCCAAGTCCAAGGCGGAAATCTTGGCTCAGATCACCAGCCATTTGCTCCAGGTGTTCAGTGCCCTGTGCAATTATAATGACGGGTACCAGAAATTGCGCCTAGGCTCTCTTCTCCTTAAGGTGTTCAGTGTGAGTTTGGAGGCGGTATTTTCCATTGGCCCCGAGTCGGTTCCGGACCAGAAACCCACCGGGATCTTTGCTACATCTGCAGACCAGGTGCTCGATGCGTTTTTGCTTGGAAATAACGACTCGGCGGTGCGGATCTTGGAGCTGATTGAATGTTTGGCCTCTTTTTCCAATACCTATGAATTGGCTGATAAATCGGGCTTTTCCGGTGGTTTGTGGGCCCGAACATGCTTGAATTTCAGCAAACTTGTGACGCAGATCCGTACAATGGCCGGCCGCCCGCCCAGTGTGTTTGAAAAGGGACTTTTCCGGAAATTGCCGCAAATCGTGATGGTGTATTCCAAGGGAGGAATCCTTCGGGAGTATGTGCTTGACTTGTTGAGTGCACTTACCAATGGCAAATGGACTTGTATGCCCGAACCATCGATGTTATCGCATTTGGGCCGCTCCCACTCCCGGATTTTCCTCCACTCGTTGGCTGCAGACCTTGAAAACCCATTTGATGATCAGAACATCAAGATTCCCATCTACAAATTCCTCTGTGCGTTGATGGAGGCCAACCAACAAGGTCTTTCTGTTTTTTTCATCAGTGGAAGAGACGTTTTTGGCGAAGTGGAGGGCGAAAAAGAGAAAGAAACTTCTCGGAAACCCGTTTCGTTGCTCTCGATTTTGAAGCGCAATATCAACGATATCAATTACCTTCCGCCTGCAGTGACCGTTCATCTCTTGGATGCCGTTTCGCTAGCCTTTAGTCTGTGGACGATAGCTCGGAATGAGGAGAGTGACGATGTGTTTGTGCAGGAGTTGATTACCATGATGGGAAGTTTCCAGAAGAAGCAGG
The DNA here is from genome assembly GCA_002374555.1 of Metschnikowia mauinuiana. Classification (NCBI taxonomy): domain Eukaryota; kingdom Fungi; phylum Ascomycota; class Pichiomycetes; order Serinales; family Metschnikowiaceae; genus Metschnikowia; species Metschnikowia mauinuiana. Next base: position 42,471 of record NKZY01000647.1, on the reverse strand, counting down.
ATGCAGATAAGGACGCAAGGAAGGATGCAAGGAAGGAAGTATGGAAGAAAAGCGACGCAAAGAAGTTTGAAAAATGGGTCGTTTGTGAAGAGTTGTACCGGGCTTCAAACCACTGCAAACTCTATGCCAAGATTGCCGAGACCTTATCGCTTCTTTTGTTCACCAGCAAAAACGATCGGTGCAGGACGGCCATAGTGAATTACTTGGCCGGGGCGGAATTCTTGGCCCGGATCCCGGATTTCTTCTTTATTTCCGAATATAATGCTTCGCTTTATGATGAGGTCAACATGCAGTTTTCAGAAGTTTTCCCCGGTTTCAACCTTTCAGACTTTGCCGTTTCCTTCAAAGATAGGAACCAGTTTGGCATGCAGGAAGTCTATGCCTTGCAAGTGCTCGAGGCGATGTTCGGGAAACATGCCAAATGGCCCGAAATCCGGCACAAAATCATGCACTGTGGAGCCAATATCCAATATTATAATGCCCAAACTTCGCTTAGCAAGTCGATGGGCGGGCTCCTAACCACGTTATGTCGTCGGTCGCCGCAAACCATTTCCGGGTCTTTTTCCAAAGCGGCTTTCCAGCTTTTAACCTTTCGGGAACCAAGAGATGCTTATACTCAGGACTCGTATAAGCAACAAGCGTTTGCCAAGATTGAATTGGCCTTCTTGCTCCTTTATACAGGCCACTGCAATGGGACGAGTTTCACTTCGCAAGCCATTCCCATTGTGGAGGCTAGTCTTGCATTGATGGCGGATGAAAACGTGGGTTTTTTGAATTTCAAAGCATCCAAATCGGGCGAGTTTTCGTACCGATCGTTGTTACGCATCTTGTACGTGTCGCTTTCCCAAATCGGGCATAAGGCCGAGATGGTGGCTTTGAACCATCAGATTTTGATGAAGGTGTTTGATTTTGTGGTTTCGTGTGGGACTCGTGGGCTCATTGAGCAGTTGGAAAACCATGTTTACATGAAGCGGAAAACGGCAAACCCCGAATTGGCAAACCTCGAATTGGCAAAACCCGAATTGGCAAAACCCGAATTGGCAAAACCCGAATTGGGCAAATCCCCGGAACGTCTGGACAAAGTGGTAAGCGAGACGCTTGGAGATTTCGAGCTCATTCTCTCAGTTCTCAAACTTTTCACTCAAATGAACCTTTCCCGGGCGCTCCAGTCGGAAATCATGGCCAGTCTTTTGAGAAACAAGACCGTGGAGGCTATCTGCAGTCTCCATACTTTCTCCCATTTGGTTTTCGTGGGAAATAATGAGCCAGTTTTCGCACAGCTCAGTTTAATGTTCATCCAGCAATTTCTTATTTTGGACGAGTTCTGTGACAATTTGGCGCAGTACAATTTGTTTACTGTGATCCGAGAAAGTTTGATCTCGCGGCCATTCAAAGACGGCGGGGTTTCCGTTGAGAACAATGTGCAGTTGCACCGGAACTGGATCAATGGGATCTTGCCGATCATGGTGACGTGTTTGGCGAAAAACGCCGTTCTTTCCGAGGTCATTTTGACCCTCCGGGCGTTTCAGAAACAGATCGAGTCGTGTGCAGGTGCCTGGACAAAAGACCTGGCCTCTCTCCACGTGTCTACGGCCGGTACTTTTGAAACCATGCAGATTCTTTACATTCACAAGATGTTGCATGAAATCACCAGTGCTCGGGGCATCAGTGTTTTGTCCAGTACCGAGGTGGACATGTCGATTCTTCCTGGGTTCGACACGCCTCAAAAACGGGCCCATTTCGGCGATTTTGTCAGCAATCTCTTGAAACACCCGAAGTTCTTGGCGTCTCGCATCTCGCCCAGTTCTCCGGAAGAAGAGCTCTTGTTGAGCCGCACAGATGAAAAGTATCAAATGTTTGTCAAGGCTTTGATCAACGATATCTCCGAGCTCAAGGTTTTGGTGGAGACATAACAAGAAATAAAAAGAGGTTTAGAGTGAAGATTCAATGAGATGATAGAAACTTAGATTACTCATTAACTCTGGTTAAGTTTCACTTTTATCACTTTTATCCCATTGTCTTTGTCTTGGATTCCAATCAGTCAAACTTTTAATAATATAATTTAGATGATACAATAGAATGAGAGTAGACGTGTTTTTTTAGGTTTTGGTTGTGCGGGTTTAGCTCATGATAAATACCGCTGTGTGCAGGTGCGCACGTTTATATACAGGTATTGGCGTTTATATGCAGGTATTGGCTCGTATATATGCACGCACACAGCCTTTCCATTTTAAAACCGTTCCTTGAACTCAACACTCCATTCCCTTCGTTTAACGTGACTTCTTCACCTTCCTCATATTACCAATCTCTCTTAATCTATAAGCCTGGTTTTTCCAATATTTTCATTCCTTTTTTTCTTATTTTTCTGTATGTTTTAGGATTCAGGTAGATCTCTGAGAAATTGAAAACGAGAAAAATAAGATCGTCCAAAATGAACGTTTTAATTTTAAAAATAAAGAAAATCGAATCCAAAAAATCGTGTACAGATTTTCCGGTATGAAACAAGCAACATTCTGAATTCCTTTTGTTTTTCAAAAACATCCTTAAAAATCAATCCTAAAATATGATTCTTTTTTTTTTTTAAAAAAAATGTGATTAGCACCAGTACACCGTTGAAGTGGGGTGTGAAAAAATGCTTAATGTGCACTCGGATATTTCTCTGGAATTCATCATAGATGAATATATTAAACCATTTGATCAAGTTTATACCGACGGAGCCCCCTAGTTTGATTTGTTTTTTTGATTTTTTGGACAGTCCCTTGTTGTTAAGTTTTTGCCGTGGTACGCTTTCCGGAGTTTTCAACCGAGGGCTGGTTCGTGGTTGATACCGCTATTAGCAGCCTGACATGAAGAAAAAAACTGTTTATCATGCCTTCATCTTTCTTGATATTTTCATGTATAACCTAAGAAATCTAGATGTACACCGTTCTCCTTAAGTTGAAAGAATTGAGTATTATTTAGTGTTAGTCCTCTTGAATTTAAGGACTTTTGACAATTCCATGATTAAGCTTGGGGTCCAAACTATTCAATCGGCAGTAACCACTCGTCAACCAGACTTCACCAGGAAAAGGAAAAGGAAAAGGCAAAGGCCAAGGAAAAGGAAGAAGGAATGAAGAAAGAAAATACCAAAAATTATGGGAAGGTATTCTGTGGGGATCGCGGTCTTATATATTCTTTTGGAATCGCAGCCAATGCACGCGCATGTCGCCACCCGATATGCACCTTGGGAAACCTCCGCACCAAATTGCAACCACCACAATATATAAAAGCAGGTTTCCCCCCTCGTTTTCCCCTCCGTTTCTACCACTCTCTTTATCATTCTTTACATTACGTCCCACTCATTTCGCTACAGTGTCTCATATTTCTACATAGTGTCTCATATTTTACTAGTGTCTCATATTTTACTAGTGTACCGTCGGTGATTGTGGGTTACCAGGATTGACTTTGGTGGGTGATTTAATACTCTTTAGTGGAAGTCCTCTTGAACTAAGAAATCTATTGCCGGATTAACACCACAAAACATATTTGACAGAATTCAATCTCATAAAGAAAGGTATGTATTAAAGAAAGGAATATAAGACTTATTGAACTTTGGGAGAAGACTATTGAGCTTTGTGGTGACGTCGGAGAGGTTGAGGTTTGGATCGATTCTGTGGTGGCACTGGATGGCGCGAAAAGCATCGTCGATTTCGGCCCATCTCTATTCGGGTGAGACCAACTGTTGCGCGTTAGCGTAAACTTTCGCGTAAGATGGAACACTGATCTCGTTGCTCTTGAGTAACTCTATCAAGTGTGGAACTTCAGTAATCATATTAGTCATTTGTATTCTGTTGTTTGGCACCATCTCTAATACTTGGAATCTTATTGCACCGTCAACATCGTCTAGAGCATCAAAGCTGCAACTCCCACAATTAAGGCCCCAACGGCATTCTTGGAAGCTGCATTGACAAAAGGTGTAACTGTAGGCTTGGGAGTGGCCCTGGTTCCACTAAAAGTGGTTCCAGCACCGCCAGCACCGCCAGCACGACCAGCACGACCAGCATTAGCAGAACTAGGATTTCTAGTGCCATCAGTCTCTGGCTTGGACACTGGGGCCTGGTTCTGGGTGGCTGTTGGCTGGTTTGGATTGGAAGCTGCTTTGTTTGGTGTGGACCCTTCTCTCCGACCATCCTGTCCTTGTCCTTGGGATTGTCCTTGTCCTTGGGATTGTTCTTGTTCTTGTTCTTGTTCTTGTTCTTGTCCTTGTTCTTGTTCTTGTCCTTGTTCTTGTTCTTGTTCTTGAGCCTGAACTTGAGATTGTTCTTGAGCCTGAACTTGACCTTGTTCTTGTTCTTGTTCTTGTCCTTGTTCTTGTTCTTGTTCTTGAGCCTGAGCTTGATCCTGGTTCATTTCTGGCTTAATCCATTCTGCATCAACAACTGTGGTGACCACAGGAACAATGCAAACCCCAGTCACCGTCAACGTGGTAGGCTCAGAAACGGTAATCGTGGTGGGAACGCACGCCTTGTCACACACAGTCAAGGTCACGGTGGTGTGCTCCGGACAGATCGTGGTGTAGTCGGTCTTGGTTTCCCACACAGTCGTCGTAGAAGCATGCTGGCACTCGACACAGACGGTAGTTGTGTTGGAGTATTTCCAGGCGCCGTTTTTGGCCCCGTTTTTGGCTCCGTTCTTGGCCCCGTTCTTGGCCCCGTTTTTGGTCTCGTTCTTGTTGTCCTTTGAGACTCCCAGGTGTCCAGAATCACCTGCATTTGATCCGGAATCATTGTTCTTGGACCCCGAAGGCTCGGTGTTTGAACCCTCTTTGGGCTTTGCATTTTCATTTCCAGGCACATCCTTTTCCTTAGGCGCAGTTGAGGGTCCTTCTGAATTATCTGGTTTTTTGGTAGGTTTCTCCTTAGGGTCCTTGTTGGGTTCCTTAGGGTCCTTGGTGGGTTCCTTAGGGTCCTTGGTGGGTTTCTCGGGCTCATTGTCAGACACTGATGAATCATCAGGGTTAGGTTTCGAAGCGGATCCCGGCCCATTTTCCGGGGAGTCTTCCTTAGCTGGAGTTTTTCCTTTCCCTTCATTGCCATCTGGCTTCTTTTCCGGTCCCTTTGGTGACTTCGGTTGCTGACCCACAAAATACTTCCTTACACCCCCATCCGGCAAATTCCTCACCAAGTTTTGCGTACTTACTTCGTAATCCAAGAGATAAACTTTCAGATCCGCACAAACAAGGTCGAGCCCGTGCCCACAGATTTCTTCATCGCCGTCCAATTTCCCAGTCTTCTGATCAATGGCTAATTGCTGCGGGTATGCAGTAGGGCCAAAAACAAACCCTTCTTCTTCATCAAACGACGCATGATCGATCCGATATTCTCCCTTGTCGTTTAGAGTTGTGGTCTCTGCAAAGCCATCATTAAGGTAAAATAAAACCAGAACTGGGGCATTAATTTCCTGGAAGAATCTGGTGGTGTCATTCAAGTCATCGTGGCCGAGGACATTGCAGTGGTCATTATCCAGACATACGGCAAAGACTTTTGGAGTCTGGCCCTCCCGGGAAGGAGCAGGACCTTTAACAAAATCAGGCACCTCAGGTTTCTTCGTAGGGTTTTTAGAAGGTCCAGCAGCAGGTTCATCCTTAGGTTTTTTCGTAGGTTCCTCCGTAGGTTTCTTGGGGTCCTTGGTGGGTTTCTTGGGCTCATTGTCAGACACTGATGAATCATCAGGGTTAGGTTTCGAGCCGGATTCTTCGTCCAAGTCAAAAAGTTGGACCTCCACCTTTTCACATTTATGATCAAAAAAAATGTTTTCATCATCATAAACACGGATCCGATGGTCGTCCTCGCACTTATACAACCAGCCTGGAATTCTATCTTGTGAATCAGGTTGTAGGGTATCAGGTATAGGACAAACACTGGTAACTTGTAAAAGATTGTCTTTTCTGCATAAAAATCCCCTCTTACCTTCTTGATCATAAGTTAAAGAGAGGGCTCCTTGGCCTTTACTGAAGGTGATTACTTCAGCTTTAGAATCGGGATCCCAGCTAAGCGTCCCTATAATAGATTTGTCATACCTCTGCACAGAATCGAACTTGAGTGGAAGCCACCTCCCATTTATTTTGGCCTTTAAGACCAATGGTTTCGATACTTCTGGAGACTGTGAGGACGAACCACGAGGTAAGGGTTTTCCGGTTTCTTTGTTCATGCGTGAAAGTCGGACGTCCACTCTTGAACAATCACCGGTATCATGAAAAGAGAGACTTTGTCCGTTTGAACATGCAAACACCGGCTTGACAATTTCACTGAAAATGTTGAAACGTATGAGATTGGTACATTTCTTGGAAACAGTTAATCTCTCGCCTTCCTCGCACAAATACCCCCAGTCACCTTTTCCATCACGATGAAATACGGGAGTGTGTCTGTCCAGGAAGGTGAGTATAGGAGCCTGAGAGTCTTTATACAGAAGGTCCCGACCCCTGAGTGGAACTTCCCCCCCATCGATTGTGGCGAATAACGCCATTGGGTTCGCTTCACTTTCCGGTAAGTAAAGAGGAGGCAGTTTTTTTGGAGCCTGTAAGGACGAATCTGGACTTGACTTTGTGTTTTCCGCCTCGCCATCTCTTTTAGCAACGGCCAAAGAAGTTTCGGAGTTCCAAGAAGTTGCCGGGGCAAAAGAGGTTTCGGAGTTCAAAACAGGTTCCGGGAAGGACTCAATGGAATTTTCAGCATGGTCTTTGGTTGCAAGTTCCAAGCCGTGGTCGGAGTTTGCACTCACTGTAGCTGCAATAGAGAGGAGAAGTAACGAATGAAAGAGCATGATGTTTTTTTGGAAGAAGGGGGGGACAAGGCATGTTTATATAGCACCAATCTTATTGCAGCATCCTTTTTGTAACCGGCTTTTTGTAAACGGCTTTTTGTAACCGGCCAAGAAATTGACCGCCAGACTTAAATTGGTTGGTCGTCTCGGTATTAGGAAGAATCTAATTGAATTCAGTCAATGGGTGGCCTCGGTGGGTGCAGGCGCGCCGCGAACTCGGTTGCAACATCTCTTTCATGCACACTCAGCCCGACGCGCATTTTTCTATGATACATGTTTCAGACCATGTTCTAAAAAATATGCCCACCTCCCAATGTTTCACTTTCCGGATTAGGAAATTGTCCCTTGTTTTCTTCCTGCATATCCAATATTGTCCTGCATATACAACGATGATACAACGACCTTCCCGCATAGGCGATCTTCTTATTTACACGCCATGGAGATCCCTTGGCTAAACCAAAGGTTATTCTGTGGTACCAAAAGGCCCTCAAAATATTAAATCATTGAACCACTTCTCTGGACACGTTTTTGGAACACTATTGATCAAAAAGTTCATGGGCTCTTTTTAGCCCTCAAAAACGGATGGAATCCCATAGATTCACGGCGATTTTGTCCAAAAACATCAAAGTGCCAATAAATTAAGGTTTTGCTCGAAACAAGAAAAACCTTCAGGGCTAAGTCTATTAGTCGGTTATTGAGTTTTTAGGGTGTTTTGGTGTTTTGGTGCCTGATGCATTAAATCGCGTATATGCATTAAATCGCTTATATGCATTAAATCGCTTACATGCAGTCCGCCCGAGAATCTTTTTAACCTTTTCATTTTCTTGGTTGTGCACCCACGGTCCTGGATTTTTCTTCCGTAAGGCTGTGTAGGCAAATATCTGTCATTGTCCAATTGTCCAAATATCTAGTTGTTTTTTTTGTCTACTTGTCTAATCGTCTGTCTACTACTCTTCAAACATTGATGATTAAATAAGTAATACTGTCCATCGATTTTTTTTTATAACTTATTATTAATAATTGTATTAGTAAAAACTCATATCATATGAATCCACATGGGTCATGTAGCTGTATCCATAGGTCATGTAGCTGTATCCGTCGCTCATGAACTCCCCTAGATGCACTGTGTCAGTAAAGACAGAAAATGGGGGTTAGAAGACGATAATGGGGGGTCGGAAGACAGAAAATAGGGTGTTAGAAGAGAGAAAATAGGGTGTTAGAAGAGAGAAAATAGCGTCTTTTCTTTGTTTGACAAAAAATGTGGTGGTTTGAAGAGGGTGCGAGCGAGCTCCTTTTATATTCGCATGGTGGCAAAATCGCAAAAAGTGAAACCCCCCTTGAAGCCGCATGCAGGAGCTGCCAAAAACATAAAAGGCCTGCTTTTCCCCGCCCACTCGTCCCCTCTGGACCCCTCATTTTTATTCTCCCCAACCACTTGAGGATTCCCCACATCTTCCAAGAATTTAAGGATTTGCATCTGTGGATATTAATACAATTCAATGTTCTATCCATTTTGAAAGTTCTATCCATTTTGAAAGTTCTTTCTTGTCATGCTTGGGCTGTCTTGACCACAGCAGGCTTCTTGGTATCTTAGGGTCCTCATATCATTGATACCTATAACAAATCTCATGACTCCATTGTTGAGCTTTTTGTGAGAGGGAATGGTTCTGAAACTTCGACTGGAACAATGTCCGGAAACTGAATCTAAGGGTGTACTGGTCTATCTGGTTTCTAATACTAGGAAATCACCATCTCCTCTTCTTAACTGAGCTAATTCGTTGCCCGTAAAACCAGATGTGCGGGTCCTCCTTCTTATGAAGTCTGTATATATTGATGGAGAAACCAAGAGCACGTGCCTCGAAACAAGAGACTTTGGGAACTTTTTGGTAAGAGGTTCCGGAAGGAGCCCTTATCTGCAGGTTTCCAACGAATATTTTTATTCCGGGAAAACTCCAGAAAAAGACCTAGAAAGAGACTTGTATATTAACTAGTTACTGTATTGTTTAGAAGACATAACTATAATTTACTGAGACGGATTAGAGTAAAACTAGACCCGATTAAATGTATCATAGCTTATATACAGGCGTGTATGTATGTGCAGGTCGGCTGGGGGGGGTATGTATCTCGACATCCAGTAACGGCAGCCACCCCAAATTTGGGGCCCAAATTTGGACACCACTTTGTTACCATTCCGTGAATTATGTCAATTTAGTTTCAACCCTTTGGGCCAAATGGTTGGCTGGAAACATTCCTTTTCCTCGTGCACTACTGTATGCACCTGCACATAGGCTGCATGGCCCATCTAAACTTACAAATGAATCTACACCTACATCAAATCTTTAACTAAATCTATATCTCCATCCCTAGCTCTATATCGTTCTGCATCGAGAGGTATAAGAACGAGAAATTTGGGGATCCTGGGTCCCTCAGACACTGTATTCGAATAGACAACTAATAGAAACTATTCTTTATGAGTCTCAAGACCTGTTTACATCTAACTGTTTGATTGTATGGAGTATTATGGAGTATGGAGTATGGAGTATGGAGTATGGAGTATGGAGTATGGAGTATGGAGTATGGAGTATGGAGTATGGAGTATTATGGAGTAGTTGATGGTGCAGGACAATGAGGTGCGCGCATTGACCAGAGCTCAGAAAACGAGCTCAGAAAACGAGCTCAGAGACGAGAACGACAACTTTAGCTTTTGGAGCACACGCCACGACTGCGCCTTTGATATGTCGTTTTATGTGTCTGCGCCGGGGAAGGCGATTCTTTTCGGCGAACACCTGGCCGTGTACGGCAAACCGGCCATTGCTGCGGCGTTGTCGCTTCGCGCGTACATGCTTGTGGAGCCCATGGAAGATGATGATGCTGGGAAAATAGAGTTGTTTTTTCCCGATATGGACATCCGGGCTTCTTGGACGGTACTGGAGCTTCCGTGGGCAGAGGTGGAGCGGTATTTGGTGTACGACTCCGCCAACCGCCCACTCCCACCCTCGGAACTCGTGCCGGAAATCTTACGAGCTTTGGAAGCTCCTCTTCGCTCCTGCACACCGGGCCTCCACTACTCTGCCTGCAGGTGCTTCTTATACATGTATATGAGTATGTGCAGTGCCTCTTCTGGGGGAAGTCGTTTTTCCGTCCGTTCAACGGTTCCTATTGGTGCTGGTTTGGGATCTTCTGCTGCCGTGTCCGTGTGCTTATCTGCAGGCATGGCCCTAGTGGGCAATCACGTGTCGCGTCCAACCCCAACCCCCACCCCAAATTCCACTCCCCAACAAAAAACACCAAAATCCTCCACTTTTTGCGACTTAATTGATCTGTGGGCGTTCATTGGCGAAAAGTGTTTCCATGGAAATCCATCGGGAATTGATAATGCTGTGGCCACGTATGGTGGAGCGGTGTTGTACCAGCGTGCACACAAGGCCGGCGTGCGTCGGAACTTGCCGAAATTCCCCGAATTGGCTCTTTTGCTTACCAATACAAAAGTACCGCGGAGCACGGCGACGTTGGTTGGCCACGTGGCTGAACAAAATGGGCAGTTTCCTGAAATCAGTGGCTCCATTCTTGATGCCATGGGACACATTGTGCAGGTCGCGCATACCACCATGCAGTCCGTCCCTCTTGATCGGGCCCGGTTACGCCAATTGGTGACGATAAACCATGGTTTATTGGTGGCCTTGGGCGTGTCTCACCCAAGTCTTGAGCAAGTGAAAATTGTGGCTGATCGGGCCGGTGTGGGCGCTACAAAATTGACTGGCGCTGGTGGTGGTGGGTGTGCGCTTACCATTTTGGAGGATGGCGTGGCTCAAACCAAAGTTCAAGCCGTTTGTAACGAATTCGAGGCCATGGGCTTGGAAACGTTTAGTACGGCGTTGGGAGGTAAGGGTGTGGGCATGCTTTTGCCGACACCAGCTACAAAACAGTACTTTACGCTGGCGGCCGTGGCGGGGCTCGTAACCCGAGACTCCATCGAGGCTGCTATTGGTCCTTCCTCAATTAATGGATGGGAGTACTGGTAAGTTTATCATGCAGGAGTCTAATAATTATCATGTAATATTTCATTGGAAAAAAATGTACGTTTGCTTATATGCAGGATCATGGTATTTTATTTATTTATCGGTTTTTGATGGCTGTAGCTTTTTCAAAAGCACTTTTACATACAAAATAGTAAATGTAGACTCTGTAATATTGATAATCCGAAATGTGGGGACCATTCTGTGTGGCCGGAATTGGAAGAAATGGCTTATATGCAGATCGCAACATATACTATTGTTTTTAGCCTCTCCACCAACCAATATATTCTGTCTATTTAAATACAAATACATCAGTACGTGATTCGTGAATGGCGAATGAATTTTTGATTCCGGAACTGGGATGGGGAGGTGTATTACGGGATCAGAGAAGGATTGCACGTGCCACTCACGTGACCTGGGGGCCCCCGGAATAGCCAGTTCCGGGTCTTATATCCAGTTCCGACCTATTGACTCAGGTTGTTTTATCCTCCCCCCAAAAAACATTTTACGTCGCAGTCAACTGTATTCGACTCTTGATATTTTCGTCAACAACATTTGTTAAAGAGAAGCTTGGCTTGGGTATGTGGCAGGAGATACACGAAGTAAGCTGTTGGTCACGTGGTACTTCATATACAGGTCAGACACTATGTGCAGTCCAAAGTATATACAGTCCAAGTAGTATTAGTATACATAAGTTCTAGTCCCAAGATAGTGTCTCAAAAAACCATGGTGTCATCAGATTCCCCGGTTAAACTCCACCACCATTGGCTCACCCTGATCATCCTTCAAATCGTGGAATTTCTCCTCCAAGGCCGAAACGCTGATCTGGCGTCTCTGGGGAAACACCGCCAAGGCAAACGGCAAGGCCACCAAAGAAGTAGCGAAAATCAAGCCAATATTCACGGCGGTTTCCACGAGTTTCAGTTTCCCCCGCAAAAACCGGGATTTCTGGAGCCGCACAAGCAACAAAGGCGGAATCACCATAATGGGCGTGGCATTGATCACACGACTAGCAGCAGTTTCCCCCACCGCCTGCCAAGCAGCCGTTTGAGAAGAACCCAAATCCAGACCATCTTTTCCGAATACGGAAATGCCCTTTTTCAACTCTTCACTGCGCATAAGAAACACATTGGCAATTCCGGCGGAAACAACCGCTGCAAACGGCACTAAGCGGCCCAACATTGTCCGGGTGGCTGGCAGAATGTTCCTAAGCCTTGGAACCACGGAATTGAGCCCAAGCGCCACGGTGCAGGACGCCGTGACCGCCATCGTATAATTTGTGGCGATTTGCGCCGTTGTCAAGGGGTGTGATTTGTTGGCGTTCAGAATGTTGATGGCCACATTAAGCGATTGATTGGCCACTTGCCAGAAAAGCGTGCCTGCCGTCCCCAATCCGGGAGTAAGCATTCCGGCGGTAACCACCAAGTTGGACAAGACACAGGAACTCATGCGGAACGGAAGGAAAACGGTTTCGCCCGTATCCGGATGAAGCGTGGAATCAAGCACCTTTTTGTGGCGCCACAAGTCGGGGGTCATCTTGGGGATCACGCCGTTTTTATAGTCCCAGATTTTGTGCTTGGCACGGTCGACGTCGCTGGGGGTGTTGAGCAACATGGACGGGTCCGAGAGGTCGGCGCAGTGGCGCACACGGCCGAAATACGTCGAGAGATCGTATCGGGAGGCGGGGAGCGGCACGGGGCCCGGAATAGATGAAGCCATTGAAGAGAAGATTAGGCAAGGGAATCAGTACACCAGGTGACGGAGGGTGCCCAACCATTACACCGTGCAGGAATAGTATTTTAAGTGAGTCATTTCGTACTGCACACAGCACGAAGCGCGGACCCGTAGACTATGCAGTACAGTTTGGCCACACTATGCAGTGCGCACTTCTGCACTATGCAGTGCGCACCCGTACACCAGGTGCACCGTACACCCGCACAGTAAACCAGACGCACCGTAAAATCCTGGACTGATCTCTCGCAACGTCGCTGGCAATGGTGATTGCGATAGGCGTTGATATCGTGCAGGTGCTGCGGATCACCGGGGTTCTCCGGCGTCAGGGGGACCGGTTCCTCCGGCGGATTCTCCACCAATCAGAGCTCGTCCTTTACACATCGCTACCCCCGGCCAAACAAGCCCATTTCGTCGCCGGCGCCTGGGCCGCCAAGGAGGCTGTATATAAGACGTTGGATCCTGCAGACCAGGCGGAATTCACGTTTCAGAATTGGTACAGACACTCCCGGCAGAACCGGCCGGCCATCGCCTATGGACCCGTACCTCCGGCCGATTCAAAAAAAAAAACATCCAATTGCCTGCTGTCAACTCTTGTGTCACGTGACGACTTTCTTCTCTCCATATCCCATGATAACGATATGCTAGTGGCAACAGTGTTGAGGCAAAGGAGAGAGTAAAAACGCGTTATGTGCTGGACAACTCTTCAATCAGCATTATGTGCAGGACATTTTATGATGTGCAGGACAGTCCGGCATTCTGTTCAGAAACTCCTATTGAATAGGGAAAAATCGCAATTTCGAGGTTTAAGCTGAACTTCCGCTTTGGGACTTGAGATAGGCTCATTTGGAGTTGTCGGTCTTTCGTTAACCTGGTTTTCTGGTGCACTTCCGAGGTACTTCTGCATATGTCCGACTCATTTCCGACCTTAACTGCCCACACCTCGTTGTTATTATTCCCGAAAGCATTAAACGTGAATGAAGCAAATCCAGTTTGAAAATGAGCCAAAATGATTCGGGGAAAAAGATGGGCAAATCCAATGTTATTAGGTTAGAACTGCATATAAGTGTTTGTACCTGTATATAACGCTTAGTACCTGCACACAACGGCAAATTTGGTCATTCCACCCCCCAAACGTCCGCTACTTCCAATTTTCCAACTTTTTCACCATCAAATATCATTAAATGACGTCTTTAACTTGTCATCGTGAGCTTAGCTCCATTAGTTCACACCAAACTTGTCTACTCCTTAAGAATATCACTCTCGCAGTCCCAATGGAATCAACCAATGAGGTTTGTGAATCCTCCAGGTCCCAGTAAGTTTTTAAATAGTTTTTTTTTTGGAGGGCAACGTTGATTTTTGAAACTTTGGTGTCCCGGTGGGTTTGGTGCACGTGAGCAATTGGCGCACGTGATTTAGAGCACATGACTCGCGCACATGACTCGCGCACGTGGCTCTGCGCACGTGTATCTTAGATGCACCAGTTTAACCATCACAATCTCTCTGAATCACAATTTACTTACATTAAAATCTCATTGGTTTTAATTATTTCTTTCTATTAACCTGCTAAGATAAGACAAATGGGATAGGAGGTCGTCCGTTTCCCCTAATCCTTCCTTTTCCATCTCCTCTTGTCTTTTCATTCGCTTCAAGTCTCTACTCCCATTCCACAGTGGCTGGGGGCTTGGATGTGATGTCATAAGTCACACGGGCAACACCGTCAACCTCATTGACGATTCTGGAGGCCACCCGTTTCAAGAACGAGGCCTCAAAGACAAACCAATCGGCGGTCATAAAGTCCGTGGTCTCAATGGCACGCAAGGCAATCACCTGCTCGTAGGTTCTCTGGTCACCCATGACACCGACGGACTTGACGGGCAACAAGGCAGCAAAAGCCTGGGAGATGTCCTTGTACAAGCCAGCGGCCCTGATCTCTTCAATGAAGATGGCATCGGCTTCACGAGCAATCTTGACCTGCTCACGTGTCACTTCTCCAAGCACACGGATGGCCAAGCCTGGACCGGGGAAGGGGTGTCTCCAGACCAAGTCATGGGGAACGCCCAACAACTCTCCCAAATGACGCACCTCGTCCTTGAACAACTCACGCAATGGCTCGATCAACTTCAACTTCATGTCTTCCAACAAGCCTCCCACGTTGTGGTGGGTCTTGATGGTCTGCGAGGGGCCCTTGAACGAGATGGACTCGATCACGTCGGGGTACAATGTTCCTTGCAACAAGTACTCGATTTCCTGGCCGGACTTGGGCTTGATCTTGGCGGCCTCATCCTCGAACACATGGATAAAGGTGTTTCCAATGATCTTCCGCTTTTTCTCGGGGTCCGTCACGCCCTTCAACCGGTCCAAGAACAAGTCGGACGCGTCCACCACCGTCAAGTTGATGCCCAAGCCTTCGGTCAACGTCTTGTGCACCTGCTCGGTCTCGTTCTTTCTCATGACACCGTTGTCCACGTAGATGGCGTGGAAACGCTCTCCAATGGCCTCGTGCAAGATCTTGGCTCCCACGGTGGAGTCCACACCGCCAGAAACGGCTCCAATGACCTCGGCAGTGGGGCCCACCAACTTCTTGATCCGGGCAATCTCCGTGTCCACGAAGTTCTCCATGGACCAGTTGGTCTTGGCCTTACAGATGTCCACGGCAAAGTTCTTCAACAAGGCCTTTCCGTTGACGGAGTGAGTGACCTCAGGGTGAAACTGGATTCCGTAGATTGGCTCCTTTTCATGTGCAATGGCACAGTAAGGCGAGTTGTCGGAGGTGGCCACGGTTTTGTAGCCGTTAGGCAAGGCGTGCAACTTGTCTCCATGAGACATCCACACCTGCGAGTGGTCCACGCCCTTGAAAAGAGGGCACGACTGGTCCTCGACATTCAAGGTGGATGGACCATATTCCCTCTTGTCACCACGGCCAACCCCCTTTCCGTTGATCCAGGCCAACTCCTGCATTCCGTAACAGATACCCAAGATTGGCACGTTCAACTTGAACACATCGTGGTCCACGTGAGGAGCGTCTTCGGCGTAAACCGAGTAAGGGCCTCCGGATAAAATCACACCCTTGGGGGTCCACGACAAATCGGCGATTTTTTGCGTGCAAGGCAACATCTCGGCGTAAATGTTGAACTCTCTCAATCTTCTGGTGATCAAGTGAGAGTATTGCGAGCCAAAGTCCAACACAAGAATTGTGTCGAAGACCTTGGACACTTCGATGGGGACATCGTCGAATTCGGACATGTTTCAGATTTGGGCGGGTGTAAGAACTGGGATATCCCAAGAGAAAAAAAAGTCGATGGGGGAGCGCGGAAATACCATGGTTTATATAGGCCGCGATGCCAGGCCTGCAGGTGGGCAGAAAGGTTTGAGAATTCTGGGCGGGTTTCAGGTTTGGTCGGAAGTAAGGTGTCGGGGTGGTTCGTGGGGGGACATTGCATATTCCAATGCATCAATTCAGGGGGTGCGCTTGAATTCCGGGGGTTTCAGTTTCGACGGTTCCATGCGGCCGGGATCAAATTATCAATTTCGAGGATGCGGCTGTTGGCGCGATTGAAGAGTCAGCAATGACTCCATACACCCGTACCTCAGGCACCCCCGGTTCCAGGCTTAACAATAGCCATAATACAAGAGTCGAAAGACCTCGGTACTGAGAATAGTAGTTTTAAATGAGGCCGGAACTGATCTCATAAATTATATACAGGGCTTGATTTGGGGCTAATCACTGTGAAAAATACTGTGGACATGAGCCCTGTTGGTCCAGTACTCCAAGTGCAGGTTCTGTGGTCCAATGGAAATCTCGGTTCAAGTGCACGTCCCGGTTCAAGTGCATGTCCCGGTTTAAGTGCATATCCTGGAAAGCCGCAGATGCCGGGGTAAACCTGCAGATCCCCCTCGACTGTCCTGTTCATCTGTACCAACTGTTTCAGGTTCCAAACCCGTGCGCCCCTTTTCTTTGCAACCATAGTACAGTCTCCCCCCCCCCCCCCCCCCCCCCAGTTTTTGGACCCCCCCTTTTTGCTATCCCTATAAATATCCCTATATATTTGCTACAAAGTTTGATACTTACACTAACTCATAACTTCGCTTCCCTTAGCGCTTGTTCACGGTACGCGTCACTAGTGAAAAGGATTTTACACTTTGTGCTAGACGTTGACCTGGAGATTGGCCCTAGACCTTGACCTTGACCTGGTTGTTTTTCAATGCTCCCCTTTTTTTGGTTTCCCTTTGTACCACTCAAATATCGTCTATCATTACGTTGCCTAGAACCACGTATCAAGCATACCCAGGGTCCGTATGAGGTTGCTCCCGCCACCAAGAATCACGAGACGTCGACGGTGGCTTCTACGCCGTGCCCTCCTCCCTTGACCACCTGAGTCTTTACACCGGTTCTACAAAGGACTGCCCCTTGATCTAGGGGCCCTAGAGCTTGAGCTATGGGTTCATCTTGGTCCATGGCGTTAAATTCCATGACCCTCAGTTTTGGTGATTATGATATTTGTCAGATAAGACAATGCAATAAGGTAACAAAGACAATGTGGAAATGGTGAGTTTGCAAATAAAGCATTAGATACTCTTGGAAATAACAGGTCTTGGGTCACCAATACAAGTCTTGGCAGAAACTAAGATCAGAAACAACACATGGTATCGTATGCACGATGCCTACAGCTGATGAAGTGAATAGGCTGACACTTGCTGAGGATCCCCAAAATATCTTCCATGTGCTACAAGACCAGCGTATTGAACGTGAGCAAGGTACTACCATATTTGCTATGAACATCTTCAGTTACGAAAAGTGAATTTACCTGCACTGAAAAGGAACCCGAAGTGAAGAGGTTTCATTAATTGCAACAATAACCATCACTTAACATGCTGAGAAAACATGCGGGCCTTGTGACAGAACAAGATATTACAGCCTTATTGTATTACTTGACGGAAGCCAACAATACCACGGTGAACTCTGACCATCGGTGAGTCCTGTGTATGTGAGCCTGGATATTACAAGATCCCTGGATTAAGGGATCCCTCGATACATCATGAACTGGAGCTTGGAAAGCATTACCTGGACCAAGCACGAGAATTAGGACATTCTTCAATACCCATGAAACAACCATTGCGACATTCGAATTCTGGATGGTCCAGATTCTGGACCTTGTCCTAAACAGTGATGTCGTACTATTGGGATGTACTATTGGTGATGTACTATTGGTGATGTGCTATTGGTTGATAAGAAGGTTAATGATGATTTCACAATCCCCGAGTCGGATCATTATTACTGCCCATTTCATTCCATGATCAATTATAATGCTCATTGATTATTCGACTCTGATTGTTGTTGATTGGGTTGGTTCATTCTTGGGGAAGAGGTTCATTCTTGGGGAAGATTTGGGTGGTTCATGTTAAGCATTTTCGTACCCAGTTTCGTCGTCCGGCACAGTGGTCTCATTGGAAAGGAATCATTCTCTTGGGTAGGATACATTAGTCATTGGTTCGGACATGTTTATTCTGGTTTATCACTCTAAACTAGTTCTCTTATAATCAGCCCTTGCCTCCTGCAATTCTTGTTTTTCTTATACCCAATAGTCTTGGCTGGTGCTTCTCGATCCGACATCCGACAGCTCTCCGTCCCTTCGTCGCTCCGTCCCGGAAGATCTGTCCATCGATTCGTCATCGGTGAACGGCAATCTGAGTTGCAGTGAACCTAAGCCCACTCAGGTTTCTTGGTAGGGTTTTTAGAAGGTTCATCAGCAGTTGCATCCTTAGTTTCCTTCGGGTTGTTTGATTACGGGTTGTCCGTGCGAGTCAAAAAGTTGGACCTCCACCCTTTCACAATTAGGATCATGATGTTCTTCATCATAAACATAGACCCGATGGGTGTTCTTGCACGTATAAAACCAGCCTTGAATCTTACCTTGTGCATCAACTTTGCGCGCATCATAGGTGTAACAAACACTGGAAACTTTTAAGAAATTGTCTTTCTTGCACAAAATTCCCTTGTTACCTTGTTCATCAAGAATTGAAGCGATGGGTGCTATGTCGTCAATGAAGTTGATTTCTTTGACGTCAGTATAGGGATCCCAGGTAAGAACCGCATCATTATTATCCACCTTCTTTCTAATAAAACGGCCCCGGAATGTCTTTCGCTCCCCTTCCCTTTTAATAAAACGGCCCTTGAGTGGAACCCACTTCCCATTCACTTTGACCTTTAACACCAATGGATTCGATACGTCTGGAATCTGGGAGGACGAAACTTCAAGTTGGGGGTTTCCGGTAATTTTGTTTATGGATAACAATTGGACGTCCACTTTTGAACAACCACCACGATCAAATGATACGAGCCGATTTTGGCCTGGACATGTGAACAACTTCTGGACAACTTTACCTTGTTTGTCGACAGCCAGGTGGAACCGACAGACATCGCTAACACTTAAATAAGGGTCGTGGCGGCACAAATATCCGTAGCCACCTTTTCCGTCCCGATGTAATACGGGATCAATGCTGTCCTGGAAGGTGATGATAGGTTCCTGGGAGTCTTTATAGAAAAGTTGTTTGCCCCGGAGTGGAACTTGCACCCCATCAATCTTGGCGAATAACGCCTTTGGGTTCACTTCGTTTTCTGGGGAGTAAGTCAATTGGTTTGAGTTTTCCGCCTCGCCATCTCTTTTAGCACCCGCCAAAGAAGTTTCGGAGCTCCAAGAAGTTTCGGAGGCAAAAGAGGTTTCGGAGTTCAAAACAGGTTCAATCAATTTTTCAGCATGGTCTTTGGTTGCAAGTTCCAAGCCGTGGTCGGAGTTTGCACTCACTGTAGCTGCAATAGAGAGGAGAAGTAACGAATGAAAGAGCATGATGTTTTTTTGGAAGAAGGGGGGGGACAAGGCATGTTTATATAGCAAAAAACTTAATGCACCATCCTTTTTGTAACCGGCTTTTTGTAACCGGCTTTTTGTAACCGGCTTTTTGTAAACGGCTTTTTGTAACCGGCCAAGAAATTGATCGCCAGTCTTAAATTGGCTTGTCGTCTCGGTATTCGGAAGAATCTAATTGAATTCAGACAATGGGTGGCCTCGGTGGGTGCAGGCGCGCTGCGAATCGGTTGCAACATCTTATTCATGCATACTGCACACAAGGCGCATTCGGCGATGAGACCATGATTTCACACCATCTTCTCAAAAAATAAGTCCACCTCCAAATGGTTCACTTTCCGGATTAGGAAGTTGTCCGTTCTTTTCTTCTCGCATATACAATGATCTTCCTACATATACAACGAGCATACAACTATCTCCCTGCATATACAACGAGCATACAACGATCTTCCTGCATAGGCGATCTTCTTATGTACACGCCATGGAGATCCCTTGGCTAAACCAAAGGTTATTCTGTGGTGCCAAAAGGCCCTCAAAAAATTAAAACATTGAACCACTTCTCTGGACACGTTTAAGGAACACTATTGATCAAAAAGTTCTTGGGCTCTTTTTAGCCCGAAAAAACATCAAAAATGCCAACAAATTAAGGTTTTGTTTGAAACCAAGAAAAACCTTCAGGGCTAAGTCTATTAGTCGGTTAACGAGTTTTAGGGTGTCTTGGTGTTTTGGTGTTTTGGTGTTTTGGTGCCTGATGCATTAAATCGCTTATATGCAGTACATAGCGTACATGCAGGCCGCCCGAAAATCTTTTCAACCGTTTCATTTTCTTGGTTGTGCACCCACAGTCCTGGATTTTTCTTCCGTAAGGCTGTGTAGATAGACCAGTCCACCCTAATTTGGGAAGTAAATTGATTTAGAAAAATTGGAAATCCCGAAAAGAGAAACCTCAGTTTCTTAGATGCTCGCATTCCACCCAAAAATCTGGCCGGATCCACCCCTGCTTCTTAACATTTTCTAGAATTTCTTAGGGGTCTTTTCTTAGGGTGTTTTTTTCCAAAAAAAAAATTGAATACGGGGGAATTTCGTGTGGAATTTTCTATAGGAACGTTTCAACCAAGAATGCATAGAGAAGGCCTATTATATGCAGGAGTCTCAAGAATTGAGCATCGAACCAGATTCACAAAAGTGTCTGCTTACTAATCTGTTTTTGTCCAATTGTCCAAATATCTAGTTGTTTTTCGTCTAGTTGTCTATTTGTCTATTTGTCTAGTTGTCTATTTGTCTAGTTGTCTATTTGTCTAGTTGTCTAATTGTCTAGCTAACTTGTTATCTGGCTCTCTATTTGTCTAGATATCTGGTTTTCTAGCTATCTCTTTGTCCAATTGTCTAAATATCTAATTCTCCAATTGTTCATTTGGCTAAATATCTAGCTATCTAATTCTTTCGTTCTTCAGTTCTCTAGTTATCTCTGACTAATTGTCTAATTGTCTAATTGTCTAATTGTCTAATCGTCTGTCTACTACTCTTTAACCATTGATGATTAAATAAGTAATACTGTCCATCGATTTTTTTTTATAACTTATTATTAACAATTGTATTAGTAAAAACTCATATCATATGAATCCACATGGGTCATGTAGCTGTATCCATGGGTCATGTAGCTGTATCCATAGGTCATGAACTCCCCTAGATGCATTGTCAGTAAAGACCCCTCCAAGTATTATAGAGTAGGAAGACAGAAAATGGGGTTGGAAGACAGAAAATGGGGTTGGAAGACAGAAAATGGGGTTGGAAGACAAAAATGGGGGTCTTTTCTTTGTTTGACAAAAAATGTGCTGGTTTGAAGAGGGTGCGAGCGAGCTCCTTTTATATTCGCATGGTGGCAAAATCGCAAAAACTGAAAACCCCCTTGAAGCCTCATGCAGGAGCTGCGAATACATAAAAGGGTTCGCTTTCCACCCTCCCCACACCTCCCCTCTGGAACCCTCATTTTCATTCTCCCCAACCATTTATGGATTCTCCACATCTTCCAAGAATTTAAGGAGTTAGTCTGATTGTTTGTACCAAGCATCGACAGGTACTTTGGCTGAGATTTCTCATCCAGCATTGTGTAGCCATTATCGAGTAGGCGTGATTGACGTGTATTGGCCAAGGGCAATTGAATATGATAAGATAGGCTGTAAAAATGGCTTTTCAAATGAAGGGAAAGTCGCGGCATTTATATACCTTTCGGAAAGTGGGGTTTCCCCTCATTTATCGTTTTTGTGGACATCGCAGTAGGGGGTGGCATTTTGCAGCCACCGCGGAATTTACTATATAAGTACAGTGTCCCCCCCAGTTTTTGGACCCCCCTTTTTTGCTATCCCTATAAATATCCCTATATATTTGCTACAAGGTTTGATACTTACACTAGCTCATAACTTCGCTTCCCTTACCGCTTGTTCACGGTACGCGTCACCAGTGAAAAGGATTTTACACTTTGTGACCTGGAGATTGGCCCTAGGCCTGACCTTGTCCTTGTCCTGATTGTTTTTCACTGCTCCCATTTTTCTGGTTTCCCTTTGTGCCACTCGAATATCGTCGATCATTACGTTACCTTGAACCACGTATCAAGCATACCCAGGGTCCGTATGAGGCTGCTCCCGCCACCTAGAATCACAAGACGTCGACGGTGGAAACGTGCACGACGGTTTGTCAAGACGCTCGTGCGAGCCAAACTGCCGCAGCAGAACATCACGTTGAAGAGGAACTCGCTTTCGTATATCCGAAATTCACGGCTGGGGTCGAAGAAAAGATCGGTATTCAATCGCTTGAGACTTTTACGCCGTGCCCTCCTCCCTTGACCACCTGAGTCTTCACACCGGTTCTACAAAGGACTGCCCCTTGATCTAGGGGCCCTAGAGCTTGAGCTATGGGTTCATCTTGGTCCATGGCGTTAAATTCCATGACCCTCAGTTTTGGTGATTATGATATTTGTCAGATAAGACAAGGCAATAAGGTAACAAAGACAATGTGGAAATGGTGAGTTTGCAAATAAAGCATTAGATACTCTTGGAAATAACAGGTCTTGGGCCACCAATACAAGTCTTGGCAGAAACTAAGATCAGAAAACACACATGCACGATACCTACAGCTGATGGAGTGAAAGCTGACGGAGTGAATAGAATCATACTTGCTGAGGATCTCCAAAATATCTTCCATGTGCTACAAGACCAGCGTATTGAACGTGAGCAAGGTACTACCATATTTGCTATGAACATCTTCAGTGACGAAAAGTGAATTTACCTGCACTGAAAAGGAACCCGAAGTGAAGAGGTTTCATTAATTGCAACAATAACCATCACTTAACATGCTGAGAAAACATGCGGGCCTTGTGACAGAACAAGATAATACAGCCTTATGCTATTACTTGACGGAACCCAACGATACCACGGTGAACTCTGACCATCGGTGAGTCCTGTGTATGTGAGCCTGGATATTACAAGATCCCTGGATTTAATGGATCCCTGGATTAATGGATCCCTGGATATATCATGAGCTGGAGTATGAGAAGCAAGAAAAGAATGACCTGGACCAAGATGGATACAAGAATTGGGACATTCAAGAATTGGGACATTCCTCAATACCCATGAAACAACCATTGCGACATTCGAATTCTGGATGGTCCAGATTCTGGACCTTGCCCAATACAGTGATGTCGGACTACTGGGATGTACTATTGGTTGATGTCGTCCTATTGGTGATTTGAAGGTTAGTGAGTGCTGCAAAAGTTAATGATCATTTGACAATCCCAGAGTCGGATGATTATTACTGATGATTTCATTCCATGATCAATGATGATATTCCTTGATTATTCGACTCTGGTTTATTCTTGGGGATGATTTGGGTGGTTTATTCTTGGGGATGATTTGGTGCAGGTGCGCGGATTTTTCGCACTATGCAGTCTTTTCAAGTCATCTCATCAATTCGAACGCCAACTCCACCATCACCAACCTTCCATCTCCCTCCCGTCTCCAAATGTCCGAGAGTCAAGTGAAAGTCCGCTTTTTCACCAAGGAGGAAGATGAAACGCTCCATGCGTCCGATGCCCCGCTCTTTGTGCCCGTGCTGTTGAAACGGTACGGTTTATCGGAAGTGGTGAACCATCTTTTGCAGAAGGAAACCCCCGTGCCTTTTGACTTTTTGATTGATGGCGTCTTGTTGCGGACCTCCGTGGAAGATTACCTTGTGAAAAAGGGCCTTTCGTCGGAAACGTTTTTGCTGATTGAATACACAAGGGCCATTCTCCCCCCTTCGTTCTTGGCCTCTTTTAACAATGAGGACTGGGTCTCCTGCATAGACACCTTCAACAGCAATTCTGCTGCTGCTTCCGAGCTCCGAAACCAAACAGTCCAGCCCCAAATCTTATCGGGCTCCTATGATGGCGTGGTGAGGACATTTGACATGTCGGGCCAAGTTCAAAAGCAGTATGTTGGCCATACCGCGCCCATCCGTGCAGTCAAGTGGGTTTACGGCCACCGCATCGTGTCTGCAGGAAACGATAGACAACTCCGGTTATGGAAGACTTCGATGGATGGAGAAAAAGAGGGCTCGGAGCCGGAGAATGCCAAGACTTTGGCCATTCTTGATGCTCATAAGGCGCCCGTGGTGGGTCTCGATGTGTGCAGGAAAACCAACCGCATCTTGTCTGCAGGAAGCGACAGTATAGTTGGGTTTTGGTCAACGGTCCCCAAGGAAATGACGGCAATTGAAGCCTATTCTGTTGACGAATCAGGCCCGGGAGCTTCCACTGCCGTTAAGAAGAGAAGAAAAATGGCCCTTCGGGATTCACTGGTCCTGCACAGAGCACCCTTGGCGCTTCTCAAAGGCCACACTTCCCCCGTCGAAGGAGTCCTTTTCGACTCCAACGACTCGTCCGTCGCCTACTCCGTTTCCCAAGACCACACAATCAGAACATGGGACTTGGTCACGTCTCGTTGTGTTGACACGAGATCTACAGGCTTTTCGTTGCTCTCAGTCTTGCAACTTCCAAGCGTCAATTTGATTGCCTCCGGTTCCTCGGCAAGACATATAAACTTGCACGATCCTCGGGTCACGGGCGACACCGAAAAACACCTCACCAAGCTTGTGGGCCATACCAACTTCGTGGTGGACTTGGCCGCTTGTCCTTCCAACGCCAACATGTTTGCATCCGCTTCTCATGATGGCTCCGTCAAGGTTTGGGACGTCAGAGCAGATAAGGCCTTGTACACCTTGGCCCGAGAGTCCGGATTCGGCAAGGTCTTGGGCTTGGCCTGGGACTCCGAGATTGGCATTGTCAGTGGTGGTGAGGACAAGAAGGTGCAGATCAACAGCAATCCCACCAATGAATAGTCAAAGAAGCAGGTAGACACAATGAATGATGGTAGATCAAATTATGAAGTAGGTAAAGTTCTTCAACTCTTCTCTCCCTTTTCCTTGTTTCATGTTCTTCACCTTTTCTCCCTTCCCATTTTCTCATCCTCCTCTCTTTCCTTCCTTGTCTCCTGTTCATCCTCTCTTCGTGCCCCCAACCTTAAGATCTTTTCGTCGCTTTTCGGTGGTTCTTTTCCTGAGCACTGGTCCACATTGAAATGCCATAGTACCCCTGCCACATGCTCTCCTTATCGGTGATGTACCCCGAAACTCCATTTTCCGAATATGGTGTGTTTGGGTCTTCAATGGTGTTTATCTTAGAAACATCCGACCATCCAAGCTTGCTTCGTAAAGCAGAGATTTCACCTGCATTCAATTCGGCTTGCGCAGCACTGCCGTACTTGAGCGGGCCGTAATTGATCCAAAACCCGTTTTGCCCGGCCTTGGGTTTCGACAAGTCGCTGATGCGATCAAAATAGTCCATGATGTTCTCAGCTGTATCGATAAAGAAAACCGATACAACAACCACATTTTTGTACCTCTCTCGGTTGGGGATGCTGCAGTACCGGAAGTCATCGATGGTAAGCGTCAAGTTGCTGGGCCTCTCCACTCCGGTGGGCACGCTGATTCGCCTGAGCTGAGCCTTTGAGTCGAGAAAGTTCAGGTTCGTATGGGCAAAGGGAAAAACTTCAACCTTTGCTGGCGAGCCCTCAGCCGACTTTGAGGTCAGGTAAATGAACTCGTTACATGCATGCATGAGCCCACTGAACTCCACCGCATGCACTGCTCCATATGGCTTATGAGTAGCAATCTCATGGGCCACCCGGCCCAACCCCGACCCTGGAACAATGATGCACGTATCCTTAGCCTCAGAGGCGGGGATGACTGCATCTAACTGGTCTTTCACGTATCTCAAGAGGGGACTGATTTCGGACTCGTCGCGGGATGCCTCTGGCCCCAAGCTTTTCGAGGTATAATTCGACCAATCTCGGATAAAATGTCCTAGACTCTCCACGACTCGGTAATTCAGCGAAGAGTTGCTTTGGCTGCGCTTGTCCATGCCATCCATTTCTTTGTATGTGATCTGGTACTTTTCCTTGACTGTATCTGCCACCAGATCAAAGACTGATTGGTTCAGATCAATGCTGGCGTCAATGCTTTTCAACTTGTTCAAGTACCCGACTTCCGTACACAACTTTTGTTGCCTCCAGGACATCAACTTGAAGAGCCGTTTGCGGCGCTCATTGATTTGTTTCAGGTTTTTGGTATAATCGCGTAACGATACCAACGCATGCAAGAGCTCGGTTTGGGATTGTCCAGATAAAGCGGAAAAGGCGGTTCCGGAATCACTGGCGTTAAGTTCCTGCGAGAGCCGCCTCCGCTGCTCCACAAGCACGCGGTGTAGCTTTTCAACTAGGTTCAAGCGAGACACCATCAAGGTAAAAAATGCAGCACTGATAGCAATGGGGATTTGGGACTTCTTTGGAGTGACCCAATCAAGCACGAGATATACCAACACGCAAACAAAAGGAATCAGTGCGATTGGCTCGACCTGGGTGATTCGCTGCCGAGTCATACCAGTCGCAATGGTGGGGCGCGGTATATATGATCAAGTTGGCAGAAGGCGCCGCCGCATGGAGCCGCTGGCGCGCGTAAATCGCCGAAACATCAACGGTGTAAGTTTCAGCATATTCACTTTGTTGTATAAGAAAGATTTTTCAGGAAAAGCAAATGGGAATACATTAAAATTGCATTCTTCTTCTCAGGTGTCGATATTGTCTCAATTTCTCGTATACCTGTATGGATTTCTCGTATACCTGTATGTAGTGAGAGCAGTTGAGCCTGGGTACCCAAAGTCGTCTCTAAGTTTGATCAGGCAGTCTTGGAAATACCTTGAAAAGCTTTAGTAGCCATTAGATATGAGGAAACCTTTGTGGCTGTATGATGCAAGCTAAGACAAGAGGGAAGGGTTCAGGAACACTCTGGCTGACCCTCACTTGGCTGGCATTGTAGGCGTGTATATATGACGGATTGATGCTCGGTATTATACAGTCACCTTGCACAATGAGCCGTGGATTTAGAAAATTACTAGACTCCAGAAATATGCGGAACCCTCTTCTTATATAGTCGTTTCAGGGGCGCCGAATGCAAGTGGTTGCAAATCGACATGCGCAAGGCAATGCGACCCCCGGCAGTGCGGATGCACACAAATGCGCCATTGTCGCTACTTCTTTGGGACTTGTCGCGACTTCTGAAACACCTCAGCTCCACGCCATCCCTCAGTGGCATATATAAACATCGAATCCCCCCAATTAATTTACAACCAAATCCGCCCCTTTTTTCCAAACCCTCCCCTTTTTCCCAAACCGTTTTCCTGAAATGTCGGAGTTATGTCAAATCCTCTATACCGAGGAATACTCAACGTTGATGAAGTCGCTCAACCAGTCGCTTGAGAATAAGGTTTATAGTGAGGAGGCTCTCCAGTTAACAGAGCAGGTGCTTGAGGTTCTCGCTTCTCACTATACTACTTGGCACTACCGTTTCAAGATCATCACCAACCTCAAGAAGGATCTTTTTGAGGAGTTGGACTGGTGTGAGGCCATTGCGTTGGAGAACGAGAAGAATTACCAAATCTGGAACTACCGGCAGTTGATTATCGAGGAGATTTTGAAAAACGCCGAACTAGCGCCCAAGTTCTCCTTTAAGCGGGAGTTTCCCATCTTAAATGTGATGCTCGAGCAGGATGCCAAAAACCACCATGTGTGGTCCTATAGAAAGTGGTTGGTGGAGAGATTCAATATCCACGACGACCCGGAAGAAGTGCAGTTTGCTACCAAATTGATTGACTTGGATGTTCGCAACAATAGTGCATGGACCCACCGGTTTTTCTTGAAGTTCAAGGGTCACCTGGCAGGAAAGGAAGATGCGATGGCTGAAATCGACTTTGCAAAGCAGAAAATCGCCTTGAGCCCCCAGAACGCTTCGTCCTGGAACTACTTGAGGGGCATTTATGCTGAAATGAACTACGAGATTGCAGAGCTCGAGACCTTCTGTGTTGGTTATGCTGATCTCGAGAAAGACTTGGTGCTGAGCTCGTATGCTCTTGAAGTGCTTGCAACAATAGCCAAGACACAGGGGAACTTCGAGCGGGCCACGCAAATCTATGATGCGTTGTCGTTGACTTATGATCCAATCCGGGTGAACTATTGGAACTACCTCAAGGGAAAGTTACACTAATCACCACGATTCTCTACGAAGTCATTGACTTTGGTTGAGACGAAATATCTTAGGCTGAGATGATGTGGATGGCGTGCCCTATGCCACTCTACAAGTTCGAGATTGGATTTCAATATGACATTAATGGGTAATAAAATGGATAGCCAGAAGTCCCACTTTGGAAGCGTGCTTGGGCCTACAAATATTTTGCTATTCCCGATTTACCCATGCCGGAAAGATCTGCAGGTATTAGGACGTGACGTGACGTGACGTGATGTGACGTGATAAGAGCAAAGAAAAAACTATGGTGCCGTTCATGACTGAAACAAACACATTCCCCATGGCTGTTCCGCAGCTTATCTAAGCTGCGCTGCGGAACAGCCAAGCTGACGCAAATCCTGAGACTGCACAGGAATCTGGCATCGCATGCACAGGCGTGCGCATGAAAATACGAAAGCTGGGAGAAGCAAGCATCGACAGCAAAAGATTACCAGATTTGAACGAGAATGAGCAAGCATTGAAAGACAAAACAAGCTTGGCACGAGAAGCACTCGAGAGAATTGAAATGGTATGAATTGAAAGCGAGCCAAAAAAAAGAGAGAAGATGAGTGGAAAGCAAGCACGTGGCTCTATGTGTCTTGGTGAAAAATGGCAACTTTCAACCGGAATCTATGATCGGAGTGGGAAACACAATGAACAATGACAATGGGTTCAGTTCATGTGTCGAGACAAATCCTTGACACAGGAAAACGAGCAAAGAATGTTCGACATCAATCGGGATGAGTTTCTTTTGGTGACGGGGTATATCTCCGAGGTTTGTGCAGAACCCGCTCACCATTGGTCGGAAATTTTACCGGTGTGCTCTACACATACCACGCAAATTTTCCATTCCAAGCGATCCTGATGGACTCGAGTGCATTTCGATACGATCAATGGGTGGCCATTTTACAAATGGTATTTCCCAAGTCCCGTCCCGTTAGCAGTGTATCTTAAAACACTGGACGCTGATTGGATCCAAGAATCATCCAAAACCATCTCTGGTAATGTTATGCCGTTTTGGAATTGTTGGAGACGAAGAAGTGGAACTTCAGTCCATTGGATTATTGAATGTTGAATATTTAATGTTTAATGTTCAATTTTCAATGTTGAATGTTCAACGTTGAATGTTACGGGGTTTTACAATTCGGTTTATTATTCCCTGGGATGGAACCACGTGAGGTTAACAAATGGACAAGGGAAACATTGCGGGATATCGAAGCGTGAATTGCCGGATCTGGTTTGCGGGTCACGTGGGGGAGAGGACAGTTGGAGGGTTACGCCTAGCCTCGCCTCGGAATCGTTAGCCCGATTGAGAAAGTTTAAAATTGACGAGGTTTGTGGCTGAGAAGGTTGGGCTTAAATATGCCACTGAAGCGAGTGGGTCAATGGGCTGCATAACGTGCTATAGCTAGATCTATGGATTGCAGATAGTGGGGCATTTTCCATAGACCGCTCTGGCCCGAGCACACCAAAAAGGGCAATTTGCGAGTGCGAAGGTGCCGTGCGGGCTTATGTGCAGGTCCAAAGGCACGTGAGCAGCGTCAGTGTCAAGTACACTGCACATTATGCCATCTTTTTTTTTATTTTTTGTGGGGCATTGCATGCAGGATCAGTCACGTGTTGCGACCCTACATTCGCCAAACCCCATCCGACAAACCTGATACCCACCAAACGCATTTCTCCCAACATCAAGCATCGTTTCTTTCTTTTTGTTTGTTTCAATTGTGGCTTGTTGATGCAATGGTGCAAAGTTTAAACTCGCAAAACGCTAAGCGCATAATGCGAGCACTATCTGCAGGCATTGTCTGCAGGATTCACGCATGATGCGATGGGTTTTTTCTGCAGTCTACGGGATTTAGCCAATACCCACCGGCCCAGTCCTGCGCTGTTGCAGTGGTCCGGTCTATAGGCCCCCGCTTCTTTCCATCGCGCATGCATGTGCATTCCGTTTAGTTCATTCTGCGCCCAAAAGGTCTAGACCCACCGCGGTGGTCTCATTACCTCATTACCCACGTCCTGCAGACAGTGGCCCCACCGCAAGGTGCCATTATCTTCAAATCAGCTCAGTTGTTCGGCACGTGTGGGGAAAACATACGCCCAACATGAATCACAGCGACACAAAGGCACGCCAAGTCACGATGCAACGTGAAACGTGGTTTTTTCCGGGTTTTTTACGGGTTTTTTTGAGGTCGCACCCGTACCTTCCGAAAGCTCGAAGTGGTTTTTGCAGTGGCAAATACTCATTACTTTGCTTGATTGGGTAGTCTCGCGCATGGCCCCAAACCCACTCGCTTCCACATATGGCTGTTTAATCCGAAAGCGGCATAAATGTACATACGACATGACAGGTCGAGCCCCGCTTTTGCATACATTAGCATGGCAGTAGCGAAGCACCAACATTGTAGAGCCCCGTATCCGGCGGCAGTAAGCAGATCCGGGAGTTTAAAGACCATTCGCCTTGGGGTTCGCCCTGGGGTCGATCCAGCCCCATGCCTGGTACGGCTTGCAGCTACGTCCCGGTGCCTACTCGGAGTTGCCGGTGCCTACGTGTGCGTGCTCGTACTTGTGTGTGCCTACGTGAGCGAGCTTGCGTGTTCTCTTCTTTCGAGGCGACATTGTAAAGTTGCAGAATAAGACGATACTTCCACTTCTGGCAAAAATTGCCTGAGCTTTTCGAACTCACCGAAGGTTGTGCCCAGCCATCACTCGAACAATCCTATTTACGCACGCTTAGGACGTCTGCAGAACTACCCAGCAGTAAGGTGGCAGATGCGCGGAGTTGCACTGCCTGCACACAATGGCCCCGCGCGCGTGTCAGAGTTCAAACGCTCTTCAAACTCGTGAGCATGACCCCTAAACACTTGGGAACAGAAATTTTAAACTTTAAAGTTTTTTACACCGCCCCCTTCTTCCCCCCAAAAATGCCCGAGGCTTTAGCACCGATTTCCCATTGGGTCGCCATTGGGTCGCCACTGGCTCGCCACCAAGTCCGATTTTGGGTTCCCAAAAAACAAGTGTTCCAGCATAAAGCACGGAATATATAAGGCCCGGTGCATGAGTCCTACATATAAGTCCTGGGGCAGGCAGAAGGGTCGGTGAGGATTTTTGCAGGTGAATTTATTTTTCCACCCTTCAAGGCGGCGGCGGCGGCGGCGGCTATTCGGGCGCCTTTCGCACTTTTCCACTA
This sequence comes from Metschnikowia mauinuiana, assembly GCA_002374555.1. Lineage (NCBI taxonomy): Eukaryota > Fungi > Ascomycota > Pichiomycetes > Serinales > Metschnikowiaceae > Metschnikowia > Metschnikowia mauinuiana. Next base: position 11,221 of record NKZY01000647.1, on the reverse strand, counting down.
GCTCCGCGCGTCCAGCCCGCATTATGTGCACGCCTGCAAGTTCGCACCCGGATTCTTATCACATCGAACCTGGCGTTACATTTTTCACCCACGGATTTTCCTTTCTTCCCATCTTCCTTTCGCCACGGACTCCTAGAAACCGCCTTCCCTTTTTTTTTCATTTGGATTTTTTTTTTAAGCTGCTGTGTTTTCCAGAGCTCTTCCCCTTCCGTTCCGTGATTGTGTACCAGCCTCCGACTTTTGCCTCCCCCTTTTGCCTCCTGGCTGTGTGCTGCAAATCCGCAAATCCGCCTTTTCCCATTGACCCACCGAAAAAAACCCACCCACTCATTCCCACGGCATCAAAAGCAACGGGTCTGCGCCAAAATTTAAAACACTTTCGAAACACCTTTTTTTTTTTTTTGAGTGGCGCTGGGCCGTGTTGCCGTAACCAATCGATTCTGTTTTTGTTTCCGTTTCCCGTTTCCCGTTTCCCGTTTCCAGTTCCAACGTGCATTTGCATTTGCATTTGTTTCAGATCAACTTTAGGGTTGAACCCGATTCCATAACTGAAAATCAGTGATAAAAACCGCTACTTTCCCGGAAAAATCATCCAAAGATATTCACTCGGAAATACCCATATCGATTCGAACACAAGTTTGTCTTCCGGTTTTCTAGTTGTCCATTTTCCAGACTTGAAGTTGTCCATTTTCCAGACTTGAAGTTGTCCATTTTCCAGACTTGAAGTTGTCCATTTTCCAGACTTGAAGTTGTCCAATTGTCCAGTTGTCCATTTACCAGCTCCTTTCCTCTTTTTAGAAGTCGAAATCTCTTGGTCAATTGTTGAAGTGATCCTCGTTCGTCCGTATTAGTTGGTGTCCGAAATCTACTATTCCTCAGTCCTTTTCATTCTCATATTCAATACGTTGTCTTTGTCTGACTCCTTTCCAGATCTACCTCCAAACGTCTACAGATGAGTGGCTTGAGAATTGTGTTTGAAGAGACGGAAACTTCGCTGATGCTACGATCAGAAGAGCCCGTGGTGGCCGGGTCCCCGGAACCTATCGACGAATACGTCAACTCCGAGACGCTTCTCCCTCCGTTACCGGAAACAGATGAGGAAATTTCCCGGGCCGTTTCCACCATTGTGCCGACTTCCAGCACCACGTCGGCGCCGGGCTTGTCTGCGCCGGGCTTGTCTCCGCCGTTCCAGGCCAGACCGTCGTTTCTGCCCCGCGTGGTTTCGTCTCCCTCCACGTTGAAGGAGCTCCAGGAACACCATGACGCTTCTGCCGAGATCCAGGGCATGGACTTGCGGGCTTTTTCCATGGACCTGTCGCTGTTTTCATTTCCTCTGATGGATCCTCCTTCGCCGGGCCAGTCGAGCTTCCCCACGGAGTTACGCAAGTCCAGCTCGTCGACCTCCATCAATACGTCGCCTTTGAAGCGGTTGAAAAGCCTAAAAAAGGGCCTCCGAAGACTATCACTTTCCCGCAAAGCGTCGCCTTCTACCCAGACCATTCCAGTTGGCGGCGACTTGGTGGCTTGCTCCTCCTCTCCTGCTTTTGGCCAACCCTCCCACTCCCAAGGTAAGTCCTTGGTGTACCCGGTCCAAACAGACACCTGTTTACACGATGCCAGTCTGCTGTCGTCGACCGGCGAGAGTTTAAGGTCCAGCACTTTTAGTTCTGGAGCCAACAATATGGGCCAGAATTTCCAGACGCCCATGAGCACTCCAGTTGGGCCTTCCCACATTCCGTCGTCCAGCCAAGGTCTGCTGATTATGGCGGCCAAGTCTAGACGGAGAACCATCTCGCAGTCCAACCTGGCCACGTCCACCACCCCGCCATTTCCGCTGCCCATCATCACCTTGTCGGAAAACCTTTCGAGTTGCAAGAAGCACTTGGCGTCCATTGAACAAAGCTTCTTTGACAATTTGCAGCTGTCGGCCGAGTCTTACCAGCCTCTACAAGGCGACGAGTCTGCCGATAGTATTTCCCGGCTCAACACCAGCAATGATTTGATTGATTACCTGATTTTCTTGAGCCAGCACAAGAAATCCGTGGAGACGGCGTACGAGGTGTCCAAGTCCAAGCTAGTGAGCTCGGGGTGGTGTTCGGACCACGACATCGAGAACCTCGTGTTGCACCGAGACTCGGTGCTGAGTCAGATCGACCTGAAACTACTTAAAATCGAGGAGAGGTTGAATACCGACTTCAACATTTCTATCCTCAACAATCCGCAGGGGGACCTCAAGGGTCCGCCGCAAGCCCTCAAAGCCTCTTTGAGCCCCAGCTTAAAGGATTTGGAAAACCGGTGTTTGTTTTCAACAAACACAAATCTTCATGTGTGATTGATTCTCAAGAATCATGGAGATTTCTTGGACTGAATCATGGACTGAATGGACTGAATCAGGAATCACTGTCATGGATTACTGAGACGAATCGCTTTAACTGATCGAGAACCATAGATCAAGAACCATGGATTACTGGAAGACCAAATAATTGTCTTAGGTTATCATGGATTTCCATGATTTGATGAGTCAGTGATGTTCATGAGTGGAAATTCATAATCAGTGGAAGTCCAGAATCAGTGGAACTCATAATCAGTCATTAATTCATTATTCTTAGAGTCCGAGTCTTTCATGAACCGTGACCGAGATTCAACGATGATTCACGATTCACGATTCACGATTCACGATTCACGATTCACGATTCACGATTCATGATTCATGATTCATGATTCTTTCTTGATGTTTTCTGGGGCTGTGGCTACGATTTACGATATACGCTTCGCTTTGGGTATAGGAAGCATGGGACGCTGTTTGGAAAGGAGTATTTAATATCTACTATAGAGTGTGGTTTTTTTAACGAACCACACGAGACGAAAAGATCCACGAACAGCTAAATTGATGTAAAGTTTAAAGTCGACGTAGAGTTTAAAGTCGATGTAGAGTTTGTAGTGGTAAAAGACACGTGCTAGAACCGGGCCGAAACCGGGCGAGAGGCCGAAAAATGCCGAAAGGCCGAAAGGCCGAGATCAAAAACTTTGGGCGTTTGGGCTCATAACGGCAAGTGGGGCGTGGGGCGGGCAGGCGGACAGAAGCTCATAACCAAAGGGGGAAGCAAGTATGGACATGTCACCGAGACTGAGCCGAGGGCTCGTAACCATTACTAGTGAACGTGAGAGTATGTGCAGGATTCGTAACCTGTTCAGTGCTCAAAACCCGTGCAGTGCTCAAAACCGCAAACAGTGTGCAGGACCGTAACGCAGGTAGTGCGCGGCCCTAAAGTTCCAAGATGCGCGCACCAGCTCTTAAATCATCATCTCCATGGCAACCATCCAAAAAGGACCAGAAAAAAAAAGGACCAGAAAAAAAAAGGATTAGAAAAAAAAAGGATTAGAAAAAAAAAGGATTATAAAAAAAAAGGATTATAAAAAAAAAGAAGCAGAAAACAATTCGAAAGAAAAAATATTGACTATCTGCAAAAGAACTGAAATTAACAGAAACGACATTGAAATCCTGTGTATTATACTACGACTGCATATTAGAACAGGGTCTTGTATTTCTGAGGACACCAATTTTCTGGTTTATAGTATTTGTATTTCAAAGGACATTTCTAGTTACGGATTAGTCTGCAGTGCCATATTAAACAGTGTTTATTAAAATCAGTACACCCCCTCACTCCGGGTAAGGTGGACAATAGTCTGTCTAGTCTAATCTGTCTAGTCTAATCTGTCTAGTCTAATCTGTCTAGTCTGTCGAATCTGTCGAAACTGTCTAGTCTTTCTAGTCTGTCTAGTCTAATCTGTATAGTATAGTAGTCTGTATAGTAGTCTGTCTAATAATTTAATCTGTACAGTAGTTTGTCTAATCTAGTCTGTCTAGTCTCATAGACTGTCTAGTCTCCTAGTCTGTCTAGTAATCTGTCTAATAATATAGTCTGTCTAGTCTAGTACTCTGTTGTGTCTATCTAGTCTAGTCTGTCTAATCTAGTGCTCTGTCTACTCTAATCTGTCTAGTTTAGTCTAGTAGTCTGTCTAATGAAGTAGTCTGTCTAGTTTCATCTAGTAGTTTGTCTAATAGTCTGTCTAGTTTCATCTAGTAGTTTGTCTAATAGTCTGTCTAATAACATAATGTGTACAGTAGAGTGCCTAGTCTGTCTAATCTGTCTAGTCTGTCTAGTCTCTGAGGAGTAGGGTAGTACAATCTGGTGAACTTTTGCTGTGGTAGTTTTTAGTGGGAACAATAAATACTTGGCGTGTAATCCTCTGGAGATCGTAATTTCGCCATTTGTTTCTCTCTAGACTAAAACTAGGAAATGGCCATTTTTGCATAAGTCCAACCTGATTGAACCATCTGCGTTATATGCAGGACACACAACCTATTGGACGTATGAGACAATATATGAGATTCACAATTGTCTAGTACTCTAGTCTAGTAGTCTAGTAGTCTAGGAGTATAGTCTACTCTGGGAAAGTAGTGTAGCCGTGGAGTCTACTAGATTCTGTCTAGTACCGGATTTGGAGTGTCTATCAGTGTCTACACATTAATGTCTACGATTTGGTGTCTACAATTCAGTGGCAAGGGTTATGTTCCAGTACTTTAAAAATGACCATTCCAGAAGCAGTGGTGAGAGTCTTGTAGATGTTTGACTGACGAATATGAGTATGACCTGCACACAAGTGAAGCTTTTGGTAATATGCAGGTCGGCTGGGGGTATGTTTTCAAGGTTCCAGAAACGACAGAGGACTGAAATTCGGGTCATTCAACATTAATAGTGGGTACATGAACCAGTCTTATTTTCAGCTTGTTTTGAACAGTGGATGGCTAGAAAATGAAGTTTTCCACACCATACATTGCTGCATGACCTGCATCTAGTCGTCTCGTGCAGGACCATAAAGAAGCTCTTCAATCGCATTAATCACCATCCCTTGTAAAATACACTAAAGAATCCAGATCTACTACGGTGATTTCGAATCACGCAAAAATCCGAAATATTTAGACCTTTACAAATCTACGGTTATAATTTCTTTTCTTCCCAAATGATCTTTCAGTAGTAACCAAACAACTACTCCTCATCAGTCTATTTCCACAACCAATCCCATCATACTAATGACAATTTGCCGTGCTAAACGACTCCATGGAACCAAGAAATTAGTAGACAAGGCAAAGACAGTCAGGAAGAGACAATCAGAAGAAGACAAGTCAAAGAAGACAAAGAAGGATAAAAAGACTGTCAGGAGAAAAACTGCCACTGTCATAAGACTGTAGACAAAGAGTAGACACTAGACAAAGAGTAGACACTAGACGCTAGATGTTAGACTGTCAAAGACTGTCAGGAGAAAGGACTGTGACTGCCAATGGACTGTCAAAAGACTGTCAAAAAAACTGTCAAAAGACTGCCGGGAGAAAGACTGTGACTGTCAAGATGCCAGGAAATGGCAAGAGACGGGGGGATGTGGCGAAAACGCAGAATCCAGAAAACCCAGGAATAGGGCGATCCGGTATGAGACGTACTTCGAGCTTAATCTAGATACTCTTTCCCCTTCAGTCGACCATGGCAACGGGCGGTAAAGTGAATGAGCACCATATATGTGGTTAAAAAAAAGAATGGGAAAAGCGCGATTTATATAGTGCGTGGTGCACGGGTGCAGAACCCGCATGGTCACCCCGCCGCGGTCACGTGTGCCGCAGCCCTAGCCCTACCCAAACCAAAACCAATCATCTAGAACCAAAACCCCCATATATTTCCCCCATTTTCTAGAACCATTTGGCTGCTTCCACAATTTGATTGTACTTTCCAGATTTTTTGTTTTGGTCTTCTGTCTAATGATTTTGTCTAATATCTACTATTTTGTCTAATATCATTACTACTTTGTCTAGTGTTTCTGGTACTTCTGTGCAGTATTTCCAGTACTTCGGTCTAATAATTCTGTCCACTATTCCTGTCTAATATTTCTGTCATTATTTCTGACATTATTTCTGTCTACCATTTCTGTCTACTATTTCTGTCATTATTTCTGTCCAGTATTTCTAGTACTTCTATGCAGTATTTCTGTCTACCATTTCTGTCCAGTATATCTGTCTATTTTTTATAGTGCTTTTGTCCAGTGCTTCTCTCTACCTTTTTTGGTCTACTATTTCTGTCTACCATTTCTGTCTAATGTTTCTGTGCAGTATTTCTGTCTACCATTTCTGTCTAATATTTTTGTCCAGCATTTCTAGTACTTCTGTCTACTATTTTTGTCTACTATTTTTGTCTAATAATTCTGTCCAATAATTCTGTTAGTATTTCTGTCCAATGTTTCTGTCTAAAATTTCTAGTATTTCGGTCCATTATTCCGTCACTATCTCTGTCTAATTCTGTCCAGTATTTTTGGTACTTCTGTGCAGTACTTCTGTCCATTAAATCTGCCTACTTTTCTGTCCAGCATTTCGTTCTTAGTGTTTCTGTCTGAATTCTGTCTATTTTGTCTACAATTGCCAGGATTTTTGTCATTTGCATGAACATGAAAAATTCCACCACTTCCTGCATATAGTGTCTCAATCAAGATCCAATCATCTAATTTTATAGGAATCAGCTAATGACTCCACCGCTAATTTTGCCTTGTTATAGTCAGCAAGCTAAGCCCGTACATCTCTTGGAATAACCCAAAAAAAAAAAAAAAAAAAAACCGAAAAATCCAGTCCCCCCCCTCCCCAATCCCCCAAACTTAAAAAAAACCCCCCAAACTTTTGGAAAAACCCAAAAAAAAAAAAAAAAAAAACCGTAAAATCCAGTCCGCCCACTCTCCAATCCTCCAAATCTGTAGTAAATCCTCCAAATCTGCAGTGAAAGGAACGACTTCTAAAAATAGAATAATGCCCGGACTTTCTTTCCTAATTGGGAATCAAAAGAAAAAAAAGGTATGGGAAAAAAAAAGGTATGGGAATCATAGACCAAGAGAGGCTCGCGAAAGGTGATCATTTCATGTCCACCTGTTCGAACTTAACAGGTTTAGGGACTGTATATAATAAAGTATCATCAAAATATATAGTCGTATACAAAATTTATAGTCGTATACTGTACAACTTAGAGAGATTCCTCTAGGGATCTAACTGGGCGAAACTGTTACTTCTTATATACTCTCTGGCCGAACAGGTAACCCTTCGGGCTCCCCGTTGATGGCTGCAACCCCCGGAACTGCGCCGCGGCACACCCGTGCACCAGCCAAGGTCAGCAGAAAAAGACCCAACGCAAACCCCCTTTTTTCCATCATACAATGATATTAATTGGTTCTGTGGAATGCTGGAAATCCGGAGATTACAGCGGGTATCTTAAAATAAAATTCTATAGCGGGTGTGCCTTTTTTCAAAGACCAAGACTGGCAATTCCGACCGCGTTGGCGACGCACCCCCGGTGCAACCCCCGGTGCAACCCTCGGATTTCCCCAACTCACCACAACTGATCAAGCACTAGCACTGAAAACTTCCTCACCTCAAATCCACATTATTCTCTTTTTTTTATAAGAAAAAAAAAAAAAAAAAAATATATATCAATTTACAAGCCAATCAAGCAGCAGTAGCAGCCGCAGCAGCCGCAGCCAAAGACGCAGAGGCCAGCTGATCAATAATCTGTTAGAACTTAACAGGTTCGTGGACTATCTAAAATATAAAGTCACAACAATTTGTGTATTCGTATACTATAATGCACCTTAGAGAGATTCCTCTCGGGATTCATCTAACTAGGCGAACCTGTTAGTTCTTATATACTTTCCTGCCTGCACCGGGTAACCCTTCGTGTTACCCGACTGGCTGGATAGCAAGCAATATTGCATATTGCTCGGCGACGTGCATAATGCTCGGCGCATAGTATTCAAGTTCCACTTGAATACTTTCCACTTGAATACTATTAGAATTTAGAGCCACGAAGTACTGCATACTAGTGCTCATAATCAAATTCCTAACCACACCAAGGTATAACCGTTGACTTTTGAAGAAATCAGAAAAAGGAGGGTATTTCATAAAGGTGAACCTGTATATAGTACACCTAAATCCAAATATCCCCCTATTTTTATAAGTTCCCTTAATTGATTGGTGGAAATTAAGAGTGAATATTACAAGAATTAAGTCCTACAAGACCCAATTGTTCATGGGGTCTCCACTAAAACAAATTCATTGACAAGGTCAAGCCCCAATTTCTTGATGGTGTCTCCCTTGGCCACCAATGGGTTAAAAGCCGAGAGTTTCATATTGATCGTCTTCAACTTCTCCACATACGTTTCAAGGCGCTCGACTTCAACTTCTCCAAATACGTTTCAAGCCCCTCGACGAACCGAGCCGGTATCATATCGCTGTTCAAGAGAAACTTGAGGAGATTCACAATCAATTGCAGATTGCTATTGAACTCGTTAAGACGCAAACTTAAATCGGCCTTCGATAGCTCCGGCGAGAGAATGCGGGGAAGCGAGTCCACGCTAAAGTAGTCGATGACCTTGAAGAACTTGACGAACCAGAAAAGCGAATATGTGGACGTGGCATCCGCATGTTTTTTATCACTCAGTTTTTTGGAGTAAAAGACTGAAGGAATTGGAGATGAAGTGGAGATTGCGAAGTGGAAAAATGGGTGCGAAAAACGCGACCAGCGTCCAAAAACCACCAAAAAAAAGACCAAAAGTCACCAAAAAAAGACCAAAAGTCACCAAAAAAAGACCAAAAGAGACTCACCAAATTTCAGAACAAAAAGGAGGATTCAAAAAAGGGAGATTCAAAAACGAGGACTACCAAAAATAAAAATATAATCTACATACTCATATATTCTTTCTTTTTCGTATCTATCACCACTGACTCGCCTTTGAGTTGCGCACATCCGCGAGGAATGGCACCTAGTTAAAGGCAAACAATTGTAGATGACCAGACCGCAAAGAGTCATGGCCAAGCTAAATTGATTCTCACTTTGAGGGGCTAAGGGGATCTATATTTTCATCTCGCAAGTTGGAAACAATGGCTCTTTAATTAAAAGTCAAAGTGGAACGTGACCTATAGAAATGATCCTATGATGTACGTCGACAGAGAAAAAAATTAAAACTATGAAGGAATAAAAACTATGAAGGAATAAAAACTATGAAGGA
>NKZY01000646.1:51623-70483 GCA_002374555.1 Metschnikowia mauinuiana | reverse complement strand
GATTAAAGATTGGATAAATTAGAAGTTAGTACTGGTTGAATTGAGTTTTGAGCCACCAGAACAGGTTCTCTTAGTGAAATATCTTAACTAAGCTTCCGAACGTAATCTTCGTGTTGAACAGATATAACAGGTATTTTCGGATTTTTGGATCGAGTGAGTTGGAGTTTCGGATGAAAGAAAGTTGTGGGACCCTCGGAACGGTCACGTGACATCAAGAAGGTATGACGTATCTTTGTCCACACGCTATACTGGAGGTTCCCGAGTGAGTATGTGCAAGTTGAAACACTGGAGAATGAACCTATTTCCTAGAAGATGTCAATTTTTTTTTTGTGGGGAGGATGAAAGGACCTGGGTCAATAGGTCGGAACTGGATATAAGCTCCGGAAGTGGAGGAGTTCCGGCCCACGCACCCCGGAACTCCTCCACATTACTTCACGCTTCTCTATATCAATATTTACCTTGGTAAAATCGTAATGATTTCCACATTACCCAATATAAAGGTCCCATTATAAATTCCCAGATATTATGCACCCTTTATTCCTTTTATTATATTTTTCTTGAAATATTCAAATTCATATGTGAAAATTACATCTAATTAAATTAGTTTAAAGCGTATTTGGTTTTTGTTTCTTGAACTACTTTTTCTCCATCTCTTTCGTTTATATTTATCAACCCGTTCTTTAACATTGTATAAATGTACTGAACATTTTTATCTTCGTTTATTATTAGACAATAAGAGTAAAGACACTTGGACTGCAGACACTAGGACTGCAGACACTTGGACTGCAGACACTTGGACTGCAGACACTTGGACTGCAGACACTAGGACTGCAGACACTAGGACTGCAGACACTTGGACTGCAGACACTAGGACTGCAGACACTAAGAGTAAAGACACTTTTATTGTTACCATTGAGTTCGGCCCAGACAGAAAGCAATCACATCACCAGCATGGTACAGAACCACAAAACACCACTGCCTCACAACTCCACGCTATTCATATCGCCGCATATCCGCAACCGAAGACAGGATGTGTTCATCACCCCGCCAAACCCTCATGGAGGGAATTTGTTAAGCACGTGAAAAAAGATATTCTTTAAATACATCCGTACACTTTAATGACTCTGTGGTAAATGCAAACCTAATTGCTAAAAACACATTCCAAAAACTCATTGTTGAGTTTTCGCCAGATTAAGTCCAGGAAAGCTTGTCTATGCAATTAATGATTAGGCTTCTTTCAGATGGACTGGTGACCATACGAATGCAAGACAAATTTGCTAGCTTAGCTATTGCATATAATAACTTTTTTCAACAGATCTATAAGAATCACACATAAGATCTATACCATCGATTTTAGGCCCATATAACCATCTCTGATATCCTATTATTTAAACTATCATGTATAGTTTCATCTAATGAGCCTAGACCCTTATTGTTTTTTTTTTCATCTGTTAGTTCGTGAAGGCGCGCCTTATGTTTTTCCTGTGTATAAGTGTTCCGCAGTCCACCATCACCAGCATACTATTGTAGAACTGTAGAATGTGGATGTAATTCTCAAGGTTCAAGCTAATCATATTGTCCGTGATTTCTATGTTTATTCCTAGAAACTTCTTTGGAATTTCTAGATCTTTCTTATCAAAGATAATGGAGAGTTCCGTCAAGTTCTCTTCCACACATGAGTTATTTGGTCCAAGTGTTAGGATATAATAGTAATTATCTATAGCAGCAAAGAATATTCGCAGCAAAGAATATTCGCAGCAAAGAATATTGCGTAAGTAAATAAAGGTGCATTTACCACACCATTAGTGATCCATTTCCCTTTTTATTTTTTTCAAAAAAACCGGGCTGATTGGATCCCCGTGAAACCAATTGCCGAGTTCTCCTTCTTAAACATTCATATTTTCTGTACCTTCCTTGAGCCACTATTTCCACTACTACGACCAATACTGTTGCGCGTTTGAATAAACGCGATCATAATCTGGCACGTGAGTCTCATTGGCTTCCAATAACGCCTTTAAGTAGGGAACTTCTGTAGTCATTTCTTTGCTTGTATTATTGCTTCTGGTATATCTGATCTAGGAATCCTTTATATAATCTTGGAATCTTATTCCTTATCACAAGCTGAACTGATCTGATGATCTCTTTCAAAAGGGTGGAAAACCTCCCACCTTATATATCCAACTTTCTCTTCCTTAAATTTTCTCTTCCATTGCGCTGTAAAAAAAACTGGGGGGATCGCCCATTTATATACCGCAGGAACAGGTGGTTTTGTGGCGGCACAAATATGAAACGCGCGGGGCGTGCGAATATAAATTGCAGCCAAATCCGCTTCTCAATACTTCCACCCTTTTTTTTAATACACCCTCTTTTTTCAACACGACCCGGCAGCTTTTATTCCTCATGCAAGATTCCTATCAGAGAGATGCCATTGGTCTCTGATAACTCCGAGGAAGGAGTTATCGCCCCTTCGTCGGAGTCATCGCCCCTTCGTGACCGACTCTGCGCGAGGGAATATTATCAGAGATCATTCATTGGTTCCAGATCCTCCACTGGTCGACTTTATACCCAAAAGTGGTTCTTACCTCCGTGTTTCATCTGTATCTCCGCATTCTGAACCGAAAAGTACATTTACCTCTTCTTGAGTTGCAATATGCAGTACATATGAGGCTCGCATGTCTCATATGTTCAACACTCCCCCTCAGATGAAACATTCTCTATCTGTCGCTCATCGTCTCGCAAGCTTCTTGAGTTCAACGTTTCATGTTGGTGTCTTTCTAAAGCTTTAGTAAGCAAGTCCGCCATATTCTCTTGAGTACCAATATAGTTCACCCGGATCAAGTTTCTCTCCACATACTGGAATATGACTGCATATTTTGTTTCAACATGTTTTGTGCCTTTTTTGAACATTTTGTTGGAAACCTGTTCAACGATATTGGCATTGTCACACCATATCTGCATTGTATCGTTCTTTTGCACAAGTCTTAGTTCTTTAATAAGATTTCTCAACCAGAGCACTTCCCTGCTACCTTCAAAGATCCCAAAGAGCTCCGTCTCTGTGGTAGATGCTGCTATGGTCTTTTGCAACTTAGATGACCAAATTAGGGTTTTACGGGTAATGAATCAGCTCAGTTAAGGAGAGGAAATAGTCATTTCCTAGTATTAGTTTACAGACAGACCAGAATACATATAACTGACGTGGCAACGAAGTGCCACACGCTGACGAGAGTGCTAGAAACTAATTTCGTGATAGTTTCAGCTTATGGACTAACCAAGGGTTAAATTTCAACCTAGTCAGTATTACTTACAGATCAGTACTACTACATAATACCAGGTCAGTGATTTCGACACAGTTTCGAAAACACGGTGTACTGGTCTGTCTATCTATCGATCTATCTATCTATCTATCGATAAACTAACTACGAATTTAGGCGGAGAAAACCGTTGGACGGTGTAAAAACTGCGTGTGCCCAAGATTAGTAGTGGAAGTTTGGTGGTTAGAGACGCCCGGGTGAAGAGTCTTTAATCACACTAAAATCGCCGTACGACGGTTTCCATTATGATATGTTTTTGCCCATTGAATCTGCCGTTATTGACGGTAGTTTGGAGGATAGGTCGATATCGATCCTCCTTTTGGTGGGTTTTCGGTGTGTCAAAAGAGTTTTGACTACAAAATAATAGAGGTCCAGCTTTTAAACCTCGGCTGTATGGTTTCCAACGGCCTAATCAATTGAGCGGACTTTGGAGAGTTTGGACTCTTCCCAAATGACTTGGGAGATGGTACATTCAAAGTAAATGTGGCGGACCCTTTCCAAAATCTCGGTGGGGTAGGTTTGGCCGCAGAGAGGGCACGATGAAGTGGGATAAATGTGTTGGAGATCGTTTCCTAGGTGAAACAATTGAATATAATCATAGGGATGAGAAGTCCGGGTTGTTTTGTTGAACTTGTGCCAGAAATATGGCCAGTCCACACTAGGGTTTAGGTCCTGGATGGTTGGGCTAGTGACGTATTGTTTCTCTTTGATTTTGACCCGTTTGCTTCGACTCTTAAAGAGAAGGGGTCCATAGTAGTTATAATATCGTAGTGGTAGATGTGTATGGGGTTTTTGGACACTATAGATGAGGGTTTGTCTCCCCATCTCTTTGTAGTACCCCTTATTAGAAGCGTATTCCTCCCATTCTTCTTCTGTAGTGGCTGTGGTGCCTGGATGAAGAACGGAGTATGTGATTTTGAAGTAATGGTTAAGGTTGACCTTTTCGTAATCCCTTAGGCCTTTGTTGATAAGAGAAAAGATTCCATGCTGGATCGCATGGGTTGAACGGGAATATTCTTCCATGTCTGTGAAAAAACCCCACCACATCAAGACTTTGGCTCCATATCCATTAAGGATAGCCCGTCTTGCGGGTAGATTCTTAAGATGAAAAAACGATGCCATCTGGATATTCCCTCGGAAGAGAGTATAGTACCAGTTGTCCTCCGCTGTAAGTACCTTATGAATGAGACCTGCTCTGAGGCCTGCCAATTGTAAATTGATATCAATGACGCCAAATCCGCCGTGCTCTCTATCTTAGGGTGTACTGGTCTATCTCTTTTTGGCTTTGTCTCTTTTTTTTGTCGATTTTTTAGTACTTGTTAACCGGAACTACGTGGAAAGCCGCAAAACATGGAGAATTTGGACACTTTCCAAAATAGTAGTGGTCAAGTCGCTTCAATTATTTAGTAGTACACTAAGTGAAGCAGCAGACTTAGTGAAGCAGTAGACTTAGTGAAGCAGTAGACTTAGTGAAATAGCAGACTTAGTGAAGCAGTAGACTTAATGAAATAGCAGACGAAGTGGGGTACGTAATATCGGAAGGTTTTTTTTTGAGTCGAATGTCAGTGGTTATTAATTGAAAGGGTACAAGCTGTTGATCCTGCATAGTCGCACTTACCACCAGCCACTTACCACCAGCCACTTGAATTGCTCTCCCAAGTAATAATTTAGAAGACTTGATAGTGTAAAAGACCATTCAAAATTATCTACACCTATATACATTTTCTGCACAAACGGCAGTTTCGGGTCTATCTACCTTTGCATTTTCCGCTTTTTCATGTACGGTCACGAGCCCTGCGCGCGTCCTAGGCTCACCTTAGCCCTGGTGCCCGGCTTACTATTGACACATTTTAGTGTAGAATATACATAAAGTTGTAGAGAAAATTTATAGTAAAGTGTCTCGGCAAATTGAAGGTCAATTGAACTTTTAGGATTTCTTGTGGTCTCAGGGTCATTATATTTATCCTGCTCTCAGTACAAATACCGGACTTAGTGACTTTATGTGACCGCATCTCGGCATTTAGTTGTCAAATTCCACATCTGAATCAGACAACTAAATGCCGAGAATTTCCCACTCTATCCCCCAGGGTGTTCTACAGTTGTTGTTTTTTGTAGAGTCTTGTTTATCATTTTTATACGACGGAAAAAGGCCACAACAAATTATCCTTTGATTCCACGGTGAAAATCTTCTAGCGATGTCAAAAAAACGGCCCTGAGGTTCTTTTTTGCTCTGTTCTTTTTTGCGATTTTTGAGAAGATGAAGACAAATTGGAGACCCTTATAAGCAATAAGAACCAGGAAGTCTACACTGTCAATTCTACTGGCTCTATTTTCTTCGGGAACAATTTCAAAAAAGCATTCATTATAATTCTTTATATTTCTTTTGATGCTTTTCAAAAAAATTATCCATACTGGGGTATTGAAGTTCCCTGATTCTTACCCATTTTCTGCACAGATTGCATCTCTAGACGCGAAATGCGCGCTACAGACAAAGTGAATTGCAAAACACAAATCTACTCCTCTGCGTCTCCAAAAAGTACAGTCCACTCGAGCCTTGCGTTTAAACAGGGTTCAGTTTTTCGTAACCATGTTGAAACTATCAGTGCATCTGCCAAGCCATGCCCTGTTGAAGTCGCTGCTAGGGACGTTGTTGGGGTGCTGTTGCTCTGGGTGATGGTTTTGGGTGCAAAATCTGGCGAGTCTAAGAAAGCTGGGAGTTGAGCCAAGTTTTCAGGTCAATTATGTGACTTTTGTTTTTTACCAGCATGAAGAGTATCTTTGTGCACTAGACACAGTGGGAAATCCGCTGGGCTGTCTGTACCGGGTCCATATAATCCGTACTGTTCCCACATTTTGAAACACCACCTTACTTTACACAACTCTTTATTCCCAGAAATACAGACTTGACCAAAGTAAACCTCAGACTCTTAGATTTAGACTCTCAGACTTTCAGCTTCAGACTATTAGACACAGACTCTCAGATCCAGACTCTCAAATCCAGACTTTCAGAAACTCTCCTCCCCAGACTTTCAGAAACTCCTCTCCAGACTTTCAGAAACTCCTCCCCAGACTTTCAGAAACTTCTCCCCAGAACTCCCTCCAACTCCACTCCAGAATTTCCTCCAACACCACTCCAGAATTCCCTCCAACTCCACTCCAAACTTCCTCCAACTCCATTCCAAACTTCCCTCCAACTCCTTCCCTTTGCGATGCAACGCCTTAACCCCACCTTTGCGGAGCAGGTCTTTGACTTCGACTCCGCAATGGACATTGACTCCTGCCAAGGCCTGGCTCTACCTGACTTCAGTCCCCCGATGCCGGGGTCATGGCTACCCTACGACCCGGTTCCGGACCCCATTGACCACTTGGGGATCAGTAAATCGGACTGGGCGGTGATCCAGCCATCTTCTTCATCTGAGGCTTTTTCCCCGGTTGATTTTGACCCCGGCAACTTCAGCTCAACCCCACCGCCTTTTTGCGCAGACACAAGCAAAGTGTCTGAGAATTCGTTTGCAATGAGCACCTTGGCCCATTCCTGGAGCCACACCAACGACTCAAGTCTCCAATCGATGATGAAAAGAGCTCCTTTCGCTGAGGAAGAAATGGCCCAGGAGTTTCAGCCCGAAAATGACTTGCTCGCCAATGCGGATTCTCCTTTGGGAATCTCGGCTGATTGCACCGCTGATAGTGGCCAGTACGGGGCCATTTTTACTGCTAAACTGCCTTTCGAGCTCCCAACTCCTTTCTCCAAAAATTGGGCCCCTGTTGTGAGATACGGTAAATTTTACAAACGGTCCGAGATATACGGGGAGTCCCTGGCATCCGGTGTACTCAAGAGAGAGCCTAGTTCCAACTTCGGCTCGCCCTCATCGGATGCTACGCCCACTACTTCGCCCGATCCTCGGGTGAAACTCGAGGAGTCCGAGGACGTGGCTCTTCTGGACAATCCGACTCCAGAATGTGGCCCTTACAACTTAGGTTATCGGCACAATGACTACTACAGCACGCTCAGACATCCAGTGGTCGATGGAAACAACTCGGACGACGAAAACTTCTACGACGCAGCCGACATATGCTCCAATACAGACTATGACAATTTTGCTAACGAGATCAATGCTGCGCAATCCCATGGAACTCTTCTGCAAAGCTCACCACGGAAACCTTCGACAGACTTGTTACTGACAAGCGCAACGTCGGGGAAACGGTCCAGCAGCTACGCACTTTTGTTCAACCGGAGCAGCAGCATTCCCGAAATGCAATGGGAGCAAACCTACGAGGACCACAGCGGGGACATGCTGGAAATCAGCTTGGGCGACGACGACGACGGGCCAAGTATGCCTAGATGCTCAGATACCGAAATGGAAGACTGCGACGCAGATGGTGCATTTGAACGCGCGCTTTTTTCGCACCCAATCCGTCTGCAACGACACTACGACTGCGAACACCCTTTCTCGCAAATTGGCCCCATAGCCAGACCAAGCTCGGCTGATTCCTATAATCTGCTGCTTTACCATGCTTCTGCTTCTGCTTCTGCAAGTGACAATTCTTCTGACGAAGAAACTCCACTGCCTGGTGCTCATTGGGAACCCGAGCAAGACAACCATCGCCCGCAGACTCCGCCTTGCCACCACTCCAACTTCCTTCCTCCTATTCCTAAAGTGTCTTTTGAAAAGGACACCACTACTAACAATTGTCAGCCTCAGAACCCAAACGACGGAAGCGCAATTCCTTCCAACGTCGCCTGGGATTCTGAATCAAACATGGCTGGGCTAAGGCTTAATCTCCCAAAGGAGTGCCTTCTTGGTGAGCTTTTTAGTGGTATTCCTAGAGCCATCATGAAGGAGAGCCACCGCCCAGTCTATCGAAGCACTTATGTTGACAAGAAATCCATTTCATGGTCCCTTGTTAATTCCAACAACCTGGGACTGGAAGACAACCCAGTAGACAGAACGCTGCAAGCAATCAACGTGTTCTTGAACAATACTGACATCCTAGGAATCGAGCAGTTTGCCAAGGATATGGAGCTCGAAAGAGAGCAGGAATCCAAGAAAAATAGACGGGCTGTACTAAGATCATACAGAAGAGCAGGAAGTGAAGAAAAACATCTGAAAAAGCACCGAGTGGCCAAAGCCAAAAGACAAGTGGCTGGAGCTCAAGGGCCAAAAGGGCGAAAAGGGCCAACAAAGGGCCGCAAGGCACAAATGAGCAAGCTGATGCGAGACAAGTTGGACAAGGCAATTCAGAAAAGGCACAAAAAAAGATTGCACGGGCCAAGCACAAATGACTCTTGATTAGACTACATATTTATTATGTTTTTTTTTTTAAAAATTGGTTTTAAATGTAGTTTTCACTCCAGTAAACACCAGTAATTTTTATAGTCCAAGCTATAACTATTGGAAATTCAAACAAAAAACCTGGGACCAGAAGATGTATACACAGTAATTTTATAGACAAAAAAATAGACTGAAATTTGGACACTTCTCTAATTTGACAGATGGAAAATCATAACCATAGTTAGTTCAGACATTGCAAAATATTACACTGTGACTACAGTGTACCATACTCACATTCGCACCAGACTACCGCACTGCGGTATTATAATAACATGGAAAAAAAAAAAATACCATGGATTCCAGAGTAGGTTCGATCAAATCTCTAGATCCAAATAATCCGTCCTAATGGTGAAAAAAAAAAAAGAAAAAAAAAGCTGCTTTTTGAAATTATCATCATTTTAAAATTTTTCTCAAAGCTTATGTAGAACTACATTGATTTGCACCCATTCTGAGCGCACTGTGCATCAGAAATAAGCCTACACTGGCCAATCGAAATAACAAAAATTAAGCTCCCTGATACTCCAAATGAAATCCCTTCCATCAAAAATGTACCCAAAGACTGTAACCAAAGACTGTAACCAAAGACTGTACCCTTCGACTGTAACCAAAGAGAACCTCATCATGGTACCCATGCATATCGGTGATGAATCACGAGAAAGATCAAAATCAAAACACTGTAAACTCTGAGTATCTATACACCCCTAAGATATGTAATTGTATTTTACTAGAACTAAAGAATGTTATGTTAGTTACGCTATCAATCTTAATATTAAACGGCTAGTTGCCTAGGGGACTAGGGTGGTCCCTTTATCAGCGCTGTTTGAAATTCCACAATGTTTGGATCAATCACCACAGAAGACAGGTCATGCACTCGCATCACTGATAAGCTATAAAGTGTTAAGCATTCAAAACTTCAGAAGAAGGACGCACGTCGACAGTCAGGGGAGGAGACGTCACAGGCTCAGCAGCATTGTTGGAAACAGGGGTAGTAACCAGATCCAAGCCAGGATCCAGCGATGGTTCTTTAGACCGATCCGAAGACAGCGGAGGGACTAGTTGAGCTGGTATAGTGATATCGCTTGACGAAGGAGTCACGGGAGTAAAGTCCTCGGGGGTGGGGCTGGTGGGTGATACTTGACTGGAATGACAATAGCAGTCATGTCAGCCAATTGGTCCAATGGGGATCTCAACAAAGTGAAAAACGACAATGCAGTAAATGCAATTGGTGCAGTCAAAGGCTTTCCTTCAAGGCCTGGAAACTCGGGTCTTCTCCCTGATTGGTCAACAGTATTACCTAACGAAATACTTGAATTTGAAATCAACCAATAAATAAACAAAAAGAACCAATGATAACCAATAGGAACCAGTGATAATTAAATAGATAACCAGCGAAAATAGCTCTGCTCTATTAAGCTTTAAGCACACTCATGGAGTTTTTACACCGTCCAACGGTTTTCTCCGCCCGAATTCGTAGTTAGTTTATAGTTCCGAATAATCATAATCACCAAACTGGAATATATATTTTTAGAGTTACTATAGCGAAACTAATATGGGATTGGTGCGATAATTACTCTAGAGACAGTTCTTTGTATTTTGTTTTTTTTTTCGAAATTGACCCGAAAATTCTTGTTGTAAAAACAAATGGTTCTTGTAGAGCCATAGCTATATACAGAAAATGGCAAAATGTATCTCTCTAACGCAAAGAATAAGGGTATGCTCCGGGTCTTTTTCCAACTCCACTAGTATTATAATGTCAATCATCTCCTTAAGTTCAACCGTTTTTTTTTTGAAAAAAAAACTCTACATCTT
Source organism: Metschnikowia mauinuiana (assembly GCA_002374555.1). Classification (NCBI taxonomy): domain Eukaryota; kingdom Fungi; phylum Ascomycota; class Pichiomycetes; order Serinales; family Metschnikowiaceae; genus Metschnikowia; species Metschnikowia mauinuiana. The sequence continues at coordinate 60,030 of NKZY01000646.1, read as the reverse complement.
ATTTTGTCATATTTTATCATATATATAGACGTGTATTAGTATTATATCAAAGATTTTTGTAGCCAAAAGAAAACATATTATTATGTATGACCACATTTCAAATGCTAATAGCTCAGAAGAAGATAATTATTCTAGGAAGTGTGATTCAGACTGGGAGGATAATGAGACTTTAAATGATTCTATAGTAACAGATTATAGTGACCTATATATATTAAAAGGAAAAATGGCTAGAATAGAGGGGGGGGATTTGAAATTTCTATATGAGTTCGTAATTCACTAGAACAATATTGCAAAACAGACATTTTTTGGGTAGTAATTGGGATTATTATATACTTTTGTGATTAATACAGTACAAATTTGTCTATTCATGATGGGGATTATGAATTTGACAAAAACATAAATTTGACAAAAACATAAATTTGACAAAAACATAAATTTGACAAAAACATAAATTTGACAAAAACATAAATTTGACAAAAACATAAATTTGACAAAAACATAAATTTGACAAAAACATAAATTTGACAAAAACATAAATTTGACAAAAACATAAATTTGACAAAAACATAAATTTGACAAAAACATAAATTTGACAAAAACATAAATTTGACAAAAACATAAATTTGACAAAAACATAAATTTGACAAAAACATAAATTTGACAAAAACATAAATTTGACAAAAACATAAATTTGACAAAAACATAAATTTGACAAAAACATAAATTTGACAAAAACATAAATTTGACAAAAACATAAATTTGACAAAAACATAAATTTGACAAAAACATAAATTTGACAAAAACATAAATTTGACAAAAACATAAATTTGACAAAAACATAAATTTGACAAAAACATAAATTTGACAAAAACATAAATTTGACAAAAACATAAATTTGACAAAAACATAAATTTGACAAAAACATAAATTTGACAAAAACATAAATTTGACAAAAACATAAATTTGACAAAAACATAAATTTGACAAAAACATAAATTTGACAAAAACATAAATTTGACAAAAACATAAATTTGACAAAAACATAAATTTGACAAAAACATAAATTTGACAAAAACATAAATTTGACAAAAACATAAATTTGGGGGGCTATTGATTTGGAAGGACTATAGATTTGGAAGGACTATAAATTTGGGGAGGAGATTTGTTTTTAGAAAAAATTTCTCGGTTGGAGAATTTGTAGAAATATTTTATAACATTCTTCCATTATAAATACTACAAAAAATCTATACACATTGATTAGAAATATATTCTTCGAAAATATATTAATATTAGCCTTAAAATGCACATTCTGCTGGAAGATCCAAGTCAACTATTTTTTAAACAAAGTACGAAATTGGGTGAAAAATCCGGAAGTTTGTGTAAAGCTTTAAGAGTTTTGAGAATCGAGAATCTTAGAGACGCGCATTTGAGAAAACTTTCATCACACTATCACACTTATTTTTTTTTTTTTTTTTTATTTTTTTTTTTTTTTTTTATTTTTTTTTTTTTTTTTTATTTTTTTTTTTTTTTTTTTAATTTTTTTTTTTTTTTTTAAAAAAAAATTTCGTCGATTAACTCCTCAATAACTAACAAACTTAGCTACTGATAGTTCAATACGGTCCATTTTTGCGGAGAAAACTTCACTGAGTCAAGACATGGCATCCACCGAACGAATATCAATCGAAAATCGACGCTGCTTTCCGCGACAAAAAAAAAAAACCATCCCGTGCCACCAAAAAATCAACGATCCTTAGGCATAGGAGCGCGTCCACAGTCTCGATTCCATTATCAACTCATCCGATATCACCACAAAGGTCAATAGTCTTCTCCCAAAGTTCAATAAGTTTTATATTCCTTTCTTTAGTAATAACCTTTCTTTATGAGATTTAATTCTGTTGAATATGTGTGGTTGTGTAAAACCGGAATAGATCTCTTAGTTCAATAGAACTAGCACTAAAGAATGCTAAATCACCCACAAAAGTCAATCCTTGGAAACCCACAATCTCTGAAGACCAATCATCGACGGTACACTATGTAGAAATATGAGACACTGTGTAGTGAAAGAGAGTGGTAGAAAAAGGAGGGGCGAGGGGGGGAACCTGCTTTTATATATTGCGTTGGTTGCAATTCGCTGCGGGGGCTTCCCAAGGTGCATATCGGGTGGCGACATGCGCGTGCATTGGCTGCAATTCCAAAAAAATATATAAGACCGCGATTCCCCACAGAATACCTTCCCATACTTTTGAGTATTTGCTTTCTTCCTTTCCTTCTTCCTTCTTCCTTTCCTTCTTTCTTCCTTTTCCTTTCCCGTGTGAAGGATGGTTGACATGGATGGTTTACTGCCGATTGAATAGTCTGGACCCCAAGCTTAATCATGGAATTGTCAATAGTTCTTACATTCAAGACAACTAACACCTTCTAGGCATTCCGTCGATACAATCCATTTTTGCTCTGAATCAGTTCCGTCGTCGGTAGAACGGCTTAAAATAAGCGACGTTCTCCGAGCCAAATCTTCAGTCAAGGGGGGATCTTCATCATCATAACGGGATTGTACCCGAATCCGCCTCCTTCGAGGGCCGGCGGTGGGTCAACAAGACCCGAACAAAGTAATAGAACTTGTCCAAACGAATAAGATCCGCATAAGCATTTCCAACGGCATATTCAATACTGAGAGGTTGAGAAAGCTCAGTAAGCCGCCAAATAATGTGTGCAATCGCACACTCAAACCAACAATGACGGACTCGACCGACTTTATCGTAAGTCCACTCTAATCCGCACAACGGACAACTCTCCAAGGGCATGAGGAACCGGACCTCATTATCGATATGAAAAAGGTGGATAATGTCGTATCTCGGGAGAAAAACTGTATTTTTCCCCAATCTCTTTAAATCATTATATTTATAGTACTGTATAAAAACCGATTCTGAATAGTATTAGTGGGTTTGGTCGATCCCTGGTAGTATTAGCTGCAGGATGATTTCGAAGCCGCACCATTTTGGGCCAGAAGTCCTAGAAATCCCAGATTTTACTATACCATAAAATTTACTATACTATAAAATTTACCCCAATAAAATTTACTATAATATATGTTTTATTGGCGATCATGTGACTCCATTCCAACTCACGTGACCCGCAAAAATCAAGTCTTGGGGCCGCCAGTGGCTTCGTCATACGGCAAAAGGAAGATTTCCACCGGTGAACAGTCCTTTGCACCGGCAAATTGCGCTCCATACTGAATGAACCACTGGTCACCGCTGAAATAATTACATGCGTAAAAATAAGCGTTTTTCACCCGTTTTTTTCCGTCCAATTCCCATTTCGTAGCCTCAATGGAAGGTCCCACCGTCATGAACTTCCGGTGAAGCCCCAAATACCCTGTTTTTTTCGGGATATTTTTGGTTTTGGTATCGTTCGAATTCTGGGAAACCGCTGTTTTTTGCCCTGTTAATTTGGATAGCATTGGAAGAGCGGGTGGGTTTGCAAAGCCTAGATAATACGCGGTTTGGCCTTGGATCGTCACATACGTGCCGGAAAGTGGCAAAAGATCATCATTTTGATTGAAACAAAAAAGCCATTGGCGAATCTTCAATTGCCTCGATGGAATTGATGGCTTGGGCTGAAATTCCGCTAGCCAAAAGTACCGTAACAATGTTTTGGACGTGTTTCATGTTTTGTTTCGAGTATTTTATGTTTTGGATTGAGTATTTTAGGATTTTTAAAAACGAAGGGGAGTCAGAAAGCTACTCATAGTCGATTCCATACTTTTGTAAAAACTTTGGCAATTGGAGGGAATCGTTTTGGTGGAATTTGAAGCTTTTAACTACTTGGTCCTGCACATAAGGCGACCAAATAATAAAAAAGGTGACCAAAACCAATTCGTTCTATTGGAGACAATTTTTACATAAAGCATGACCATGAAATCACACATGAACTTAATTATACTCCAATTCAATACCAAATTAGCCATCAATTTTCCTGATCCTTCCTCCTGTCTTTTAATTAACGTCTTACCTGCAAGACTTTCCTGCATGTCGATATATTTTGGACTTTTCCTGCATGTCGATATCTTTTGCGGCCTTTGGAAATCACGGGTTCATAACCGACTATTCTACTCTTCCCGACTCTAGGAGATCAAACACAAAAAATACCATGTTTTTGTTAATATTCTAACAAATCCTGCACGTACCCCCCCCCCCCCCCCCCCCCCCCCCCCTCGAAGGAGTCGCCATCACTTTTGAATTGCAAAGAAAATAATGTTTTCCTGCATATAGACCCAGACTAAAGTACTGGTATTTTTCACTCCCTGAAAGTTCCCCGCATCTATTTTTTTAAAAGCGTGCATTTGAACTTAGTCAACAAGTCAACGTCATTCCTCTTTAATAGCGAAATAAGTGAATTTCGTGGACATCGCTGGTGGTCCTGCATATAGCCCCAATAAATATATAACTATCTATTTTTTAGAGGAATAAGAGACTCTTCAAAATTTCATGATTAAAAAACAAGCCTAAGGCGTCTAATTCTTATTTTAGCTTTCAATGGTGATAAATTATACATATAAGTGTTTATATGCAGTCTGGAGCCCGGCATTTAAGCGTGCAACGGAATGACCTCAAACTAAACTTTTCAACACGGCGCCTCTTTAAAAAATTTAAAATTAGAAGAGCAAAAGGAGACTTTTATGTTAAACTGTGGAAAACCTGCAGATTGTCTCCATCAGTTTTCTTTGTGGGTGTGCATATAAGCACTCGGTGTGCATGAATTCAACCTCAAACTGCTGGGCTAGTAAAAAAACATACCCATTATTCTGAAATCCATGATCTAAAATGACTATTCTAAAATTCCTCGACGTGCAGTAATCACTCCCCACGTCATTCAGTTTCACCCGCCACCCTCAGTTAAACACACCATAATATTAGAATTGGCGACACTTCCATGTAGCGGACTTTTCCAAATTTCCACTTCCACAATAGAGTTTTTCCATTTTCCATTTGAGTAGAAATTTTCCAGTTTTTCATTTGAAGTAGACATTTTCTGTTCTTTCCCTTTTTTCCATTTGTAGTGGACATTTTCCATTTTTCCGTTTGAGGGAAAGATTTTCCACATTTCTATTTAATAGAGACAATTTCAATTGTCTCCCATTTTTTCATTCTAGGTAGACGCTTTCCATTTTCCATTTGAAGTAGACTTTTCCATTTTTCCATTTGTATGAGGGACTTTTGCTTTTTCCATTTGTTTAATGGATTTTCCTTTTTCCATTTGTAATGGTTTTGTCATTTGGTAAGATTCAATATTTTCCTGGAGTTAAGTAATCAAACCAGAAAAAATAATCATATTTTCTGAACCGTAAAAAGGTCAGGTCACCAATAGCCAATACCGAATGAGGAAATATTGTCGGCCTTGACCCGGGAATCTCGAAAAGTGAGTCACAAGTCCAAGTTTCCAAATCCACTTTGGTCCAAATTAAACACCTGGTTTCTTCTTTTGGACTCTTCCCATTTCCGCCTTTCTTCGACGGTATCTACAGGATTCGCAGTTCCATTGATGGTTCTTTTTTCCTGTCCCGTGATCTGGTTCATGATCTGATCCCTGATTTGGTCCAGGGTTCATTTACCCTTTTTTCAACCCAGAAATTCCTGTTCTTGAACAAGCAGAAAACTCATCCCGTTAGAGGAAATGTTCCTGTATATGATCCAACTCCCACAAGGACTCGGGAAAATTGGCTTAAATACTCCCATGAACTTCTTGCTTGATCTCTATGCATTCCCAAGCAAAAAAAGAAATCCCCGGCCTTGGTTTTTCATTTGAATCGGCATCCAAGTTTCGTCACCCGTAAACTTCTCAATTGAATCCAACACAATCAGGTCCACCTTCTCAATTAGGCCCAACTTTCCTCCTCTTGGACTCGTTTTCTCGGTTATACGACTTCCACTCGTCCAAGGCTGCCATTGCATCCTGCCAATTCTGCTGCAACACCTTGTTTTCCTGTACCAACTGCAGCACGGTTTTTCTGGAGTCGTCTTCGGCCGTTTTCTGCGGGGTTAGGGCCTCCAATAACGCCTGTATATTATGGAACTGACTGTATATGTTGGAGAGAAGCGGCCGGGACACTTCCTCAAACGGCTCGATCTCCGAGCTGGCGTCCGTCTTTCCATGCACATCAATGTAATCCGAGGGGCTCGGAATCCCCGCCAGATCCCCGTTTTTTATCCCCACCGGCAGGATCTTCATGTTGACATTTTGGAAGTACACATTGGTGTCCTTGATGAATTTGGAGTAGCGAGAATTCTCCTTCATGAGGTTTTCAATGAGATCCAGAAGTTGCGCTGCAATTTGCTCGTATTCCTGCATGACAAATTTGTCCAATCCTTGGGGTTTTTCACTCGCTTGCGAGTTATCCATGATGGCTTTGTTGTTGTAGATCAAATTGGACGCTGTGTCCTGCATGGGGTCCCGTTTGAGCAGTGGGTTCCCATAAGTTAGCGTATTAGAGAGGTTCCGAGATTCTAAAAGTTTATCTTTAAGATTGGAGATCTCAAGCGCTTTCTTCCGCATTTCAACATCGTACTTGGCTTGCAAATCACAGTTAAAGGCCCGAAGCTTTTGCGTGTCCTGCATATAACCACGCTGGGCCTTCTCCAAGCCCCGGATTTCCGCCTTGAGGCTTTTGGTTTCCACTGTGGCCAACTTCTCAATTTTCTCCTCCAACTGCCCGTTTTTCGCCTCCATCGCCGCCAATTTGCGCTCGGTGTCCCGTGCCGTACTTTGCGCCTGCGCCAACGTCTTGTTGAAGGTCTTGTTTTGCGCCTTGCTCTTGTCTAGCGCCTGGCAAAGTGAGTAGATGATGTTGATGATGTTTTTGTCGTTGTTGTAGATGAATTCCTGGGTTTCTAGGACCAACGACTCTTTTTTGGGCTGGTCAGCGATGAGTTGTGGCCAGTTGATGGTGGAAAAAAGGAGTTTTTCCGATGTGTAGCCTTTTGAAAGGAGAGTGGTATTGACCAAGTCGGCGGCGTTCCGTATCGACTCGATATTGAGGTATTCCGTCATTTGGGATGTGGAAGAGTATTGGTGTATGTATCTCTGGTGTATGTGTCTCTGGGGATGTGGCCGCTGGTGTATGGATGTATCTCTGGGGTAAGGATGTGGTGTACGGGTGTATCTCCGGGGTAATGGCCTCTAGTAAAATCTCTGGTGCTGTTCCCTTCTGGTAGCGTCTGCTTTGTTGATGGAGTAATGCAATGAGTGTTTACTCGTATGCGCACTTGGAACGTAGATGCAGGACTATGATATCGAACGCGTACATCAGTACCTCCCAGTATCCCTGGAACCACAACATATCCTCTCTTTGGAATGAAGTTGGTATTTTCCGAATTGAATCCAAGTGTTTCATTGACAGTGCCGTGCTTAGGTAGGACGGTGCCGTGGGTATGCAGGACAGTATTGTGGAGTAGTGTGAAAAAACTTCGTGAGTATGCAGGACTGTATCTTGGAGTAGTTCTTCATTCCCTTACACCAAGAACCCTTTCTTTTCCGATTCCGCTTGAAATCCCAGTTGAATCTCAAGTTTAAGCTTCATAGCCAATCAGCGTAACTGAATCAATTTTTATGGCCAAATATAGAAAGTAGCTTTTGACTGATGAGTGTATGGAGGTCTAGCTGAAAAGCCACAGTAAATTTCCAGAAAAGGATTCTTTAGAGAATCTTGTTAAAGTGGGCTCTTTTAAGTCAGGAGTGACCAGCAACAACTAGTTGGGCTTTTCAATAATCAGTAAATGATTTGCTGTTCCATTGGAGTCGTCAACTTTAACGTATCATCATCTGCATTATCTGCAAGCGTCGTGACAGCTCCCTTTCTTGAACCTCAAAATATCTTAAGTCGGAGTTATTCGACTATAATTCCCAATCGACTCCAATCTCCCAAACGGAAATATACTTCCCCTGAAGTGGTGCGAGGTTGGAGATACCCCTGGTTTGGTATCCCACGACGCCCCCCTCCCCACCTTAAGTGTTGGGATATAGAGCAACATGATCTGATGAATTTCAGCGATTATCTTCATCTAATGAAATCAATTATATAAACCTGGCTCAGGGTCAACAAGACTGGCTCATGGAAGTATAAGTTTCTGAGGAGGGGACAGTAGACCGGAGTGGAACCAAGCCATTTAAAGACTTCTTCAAGTAAAAAAGCTTCTTCAAGTAAGAAGGGAGATACGGTTGGAGGAAAAAATATGTGGAAATGGTTTAGATAAAAAAATAGGGGAATGGATGAGAAGGGGGGGACAGGCTTATATAGATAAATTCTCACCACGCCCAGTTTATTTGCAGCCTCCGGCCATGCAGGAGCGCCATGCTGCTGCGAATATATAAAGAATCGCATCCCCCCAATTTCCTCGATCCTCCCCCCCCC
>NKZY01000646.1:0-51583 GCA_002374555.1 Metschnikowia mauinuiana | reverse complement strand
CCCCCCCCCCCATTTCCCCCCCCCCCCCCCCCCCCCCCCCCCTCCTGATTTCTCCCAAGCCAGAATATTCCCCCAATAACTAGGAAACCAAAAAAGTGCTGGTAGACATGAGCATTCGGCTTTGACTCTACTTTGCCTTCTTCTTTGCTCTACTTTGCATTCGGCTTTGACTATACATTTATCGGAGAAGCAACTGGGGTCAAATGAGTGATTGAAGACTTGACGGAAGACTATGGTATTTGACTATGGACTGACTAATTGGTGAAGAGCCAGTTCGCCATCGGTTACGAGTTTGTGTTTAGAAGTATAGACGTCTACTTTGGAAAGGGGTTGAATTGGGCCATTTCGAAACGTGTGGTTGTTCGTACCGATGGTAGAACTACTCTACTAAGGGCTGGTGCTGCTACACTTACTGACTACTACTCACTACTACTGCTTACCGCCTTGTTTATCTCTACTAGAGATCCGCTACTACCAGTGACTACCAAAATTGACGACCCCCTTTTATTGGCCACTACTACTGGCTACTACTACTACTACTACTACTACTACTACTACTACTACTGACTACTGACTACTGACTACTGACTACTGACTACTGACTACTGACTACTGGCTACTGACTACTGACTACTGACTACTGACTACTGACTACTGACTACTGACTACTGACTACTGACTACTGACTACTGACTACGTTCTGGATCTTACTACTGGCTACTTACTAACGTCTTGTTCCACTGGACTCAAGCAGTAAGTTCCTGAAACTGGTGGACTGAAAAAGAGTGTTTGATTTGTTTCTGGCGTACTTAAAAAAATGTGTCTGAGTATGAATTATACGTTAGTCTCTTTCTGGAACACAATGGTTTTAGCGTATAGCTATCACTATAAGTGATCTTTTCACTCCGAGTTGGCCCATTCCACTTTGACAGGATGCTATGAACATGGGACTAGAAAGACCAAAGTGCTATGGTGATTTGATGATAGACATGAGGATATCCGTATACAACGAGACATTGCCTTTCTGTCCTATGGATCTATAGTTTCGGAAAAAAGAACAATACGCTAATTTGTCAATATGCCAATACTGACTGATACTGATACTGACGGATACTGATACTGACTGATACTGACGGACACACCAAAATGAACTTTGTTGGAGGTATCAACTTGGATTTGGTTGTGGCTCCATCCATGACTTCCGCAGGACTCTCTTGATTTGCCATTGGCAATAATTGTATCGGTGATGACGTCGAAGGGTTGGGGAACTTATTCGTCCAATTGTCTTTACTATAGTGTGTTTTATGACTATTCTCTGTTGGACTACATGAAATGACTGCTATCTTTTGTTACTTGTGACGAATGTCTACGTGATGTCGACTGATATCTAAGGACTAGTGGTCGTCCTGCTCCTCGAAAACAAACCAGTCTTCAGCAGGAGCGGCCTCGGTGGCCGGAGCGGCCTCGGTTTCCACGTTGGAAGACTCATAAGAAGCAACCGAGTCGGCGCTCACCTCGTCAGAAGGCACGGCGGGTTTGCTTGGGATCTGGAACTTCTTGATGGTCTCAGAGGCGTCGGTCGAAACGGCGCTGGGCTTGAATTGCTTGATTTGTTGCACATACAAATCAGCAATCAAGTTGCTTCTCTGTGGAGTCACAGAGAACAATCTCCGGGTGGTCAATGCAAGCTGCAGTTAGTATTAACTCTTGTTGTTTCAGACACCAATCTGAAGGGATATCAACAAACACTATGGTGATTCTTCAAGGAAACCATGGATTGAATCAAAAAAAACACCTTAGTGACGATTCAAGGTAAACACCATGGATTGAGATAGCCTTTGTTGAGCCAGTCTATTCTTTATTTCAACCATTTCGTGGAATCATGGCTTCCAATGGATTTGACAGTCAGAGACAACAGACTGAACAGAGGGACGAATCGAGAGATGAAGGTATTGAGGTATTGAAAGATCGAGGGATTGAGGTCAGGTTGTGATCTAGACAAATCAATCATTTTGCTTTGTTTGGAGCCAGACTCGATTGGGATCCACCAATGAAAGACAATGGTTTAGAATCAGAACCAACAACTGCAATGAAATCAAACTCTCATGGACAACCAAAAACCATCATCAACAGATAGTAATGGAATGATTCAAGGAATAGACACGAAATCATGACCATGAATAATTACCATGAATAATTATTCACCATCAATGAATTAATCAATCAATCAATCAATCAATCAATCAATCAATCAATCAATCAATCAATCAATCAATCAATCAATCAATCAATCAATTAACGAAAACTTCATCCTAGAATCATGATTAATTGGTTGGGTCAAAATTTGCCGATTTTTGACAGAAAGAAAAGAATCATCACTTCAATTCCCCACTTTTCCTCCCACTCTCTCCATTCTATCCCCACTTCCTGTTCCCCTTTCGGTTTCCAAAAAAAAAAAAAACAGTGTCCCCATTTCCAATTCCCTTTCAATTTTCTTTTCCTTTTAAATGATTTTCAGTCCGATCTTTGACTTTATGTTCACTTCTGTTCACTTCAATTTGAAACCTCTTTCCGAATTCAATTACCGAAGAGCGCAGTTCTCCTAAACTTCACTTTCAATCCCACAATTTCAGACACTCAATCCCACAATTTCACACTCTCAGTCTCAAACTTTTCTGAAATTTCCACACATCATCTGTTCCAATTTCTCGCCACTTTAACCAGTTGTAATTTTGATCAGCCTAAAAAAAGTCAAAGTCAAAGTCAAGAAACCAGCGCTGTAAAATTAAATTACATCGCTTTGAACTCACGCTGTAGAAAGGACTGTAAAATGGACTGTAACAAAGGCTGTAAAATGGACTGTAAAAAGGCTGTAAAAACGTCGGTAAAAACGTCGGTAAAAACGTCGGTAAAAACGTCGGTGAAAGGCTGTAAAAAGGCTGTAAAAAGGTCGGTAAAAAAGGAATGTAGGAAAGGACTGAAAAATGGACTGTAAAAAAGTGGCTGTAAATACTGTAGAACTGCCTGGAATCAAATACCAAATTGTTTAACTCAATCAACAACACTATGGAAATCCTGAACCTAGTTCTCAATGGCTGTATGTTTTTTGATATGATTCTCGGTGTATGGGGTGGATTGGTATGGGATTTGTATGGGGATTGGTTTGGTTGGAGTGGGGTGTAACACGTGGATGTCCTCCATTTGGCTGTAATTTTGTGGTGTCTGGTATACAGGAAAATATCCTATATATAAAGACTGGATTTCAACATGGGCTTGGGAATGATACATACAATCGATTGCTTAAACATGGTGTTCTTGGTGAGAAGGTGGTTTGAAAATGAGAAGTTTACTTGCCCGAGACTCGGGGCGTGCGAAACCCAATCGAGCGCCGCGAACAAACGCTCATTGGACGGTGTGCGCTCCATGGTCACGTGCCCACAAGGTATACTCCAAACCCAACCAAATCAACCAATCCAAACGAGAAAATGTGATGCTTGAAGTGATTCGATATCGCAAACCAAAAGAAAGCGTGGGTTTTGACGAAAATATGGGATGGATTGCATATAATGCACAACCTCTGGACATCTCATTTCTTTCCTGCACACGGCAGCACACAGCTGCTGCTATTTTCCCAATGCCTCGGTGCGCTTATAACGGGGGGTCTAAACTCTTTTGTGCCTGTGAACTCGTTTTGTGAACTTGCCTTTGTACTTGCTTTTGTGTTTGTAAACTTGGCTTTGTAAACCCCCGTGCACCAATTGTTCAAAAAACCCTTACACCCAAGATGGCTTTTGTAAACCTCCGTACCTCCAACTCTCCCTGCATCCCTGCATCCCTGCACTCTCCTACACAAAAACCCCTACATAAGAACCATATAAATACCAGCTCCGCCGCCATGCCCAAGTACTACTGTGACTACTGCAAGTCGTATCTCACGCACGACACTATGAGTGTGCGCAAGTCACATCTCTCCGGAAAAAACCACATCCGCCTCTACTGCCAGTACTACGAGGAGCAGGCCAAGCAGCTAGGCATCTGGGATCTCTCCGACATCAAGTACGAGGTGGGCGTGGATTACCTTGCGTCGGTGGCACCGTCGCCCGAAAAGTACGCCACGCTTCGGCTCCGGGAGCGGGAAAAGTCCACGGTCCGCAGGGCCGATCCCGTCCACGACGAATTCTGTCTTCCGCCTCCTCCGAACTTGGGCACCTTGCCTCCTCCGCCTCCCTCCGTGCTCCGCCACACCGAAGAGTATATTCATCTGATCGGCGTGCACATGGCCCGCCAGGAGACCAATCTATAGTCGAGACGAAGTCGAGACGAAGTTAAAATAGTCAGAGTCAGAAGCCAATTTCATAGAAGGCCTAATCTTGGATGAATCTATGGATTCAATTCATTGAATTTAGTCCATTGGATATCTGGTTTTATACAGGATTCAACAACAAACAGGGGAAGATTGAATGGTTAGGCCAAGCAGTGAACCTAGTCCAAATCTGGTTAGTCAAGACCCCCAGAAATATTCCATTCCAGAAATCGTCCATTCCAGAAATCGTCCATTCCAGAAATCTAGTCCGCCAGTTTAGTGGAAAATCTGGTCAATCCAGTCAAGACTAATCTGATTGGGACTTTGAGTGGGACTAGCTAAGTCTGTATTAAGACCAACCGTCTAACGGTCTTTGGAGATAAATCGGACTATGAGCAAATGGACGACCTTTGGTATTGGGGTTTACCGGTGCCATCCAATAACGGAATATCGAAGTCTCGACTATTCTATAGGATTGAGTCAGGGTGAATTATCCAGACTCTGTTCCCTTTGAAAGCCGTCAACTGATTAATCAACGGCACCATCAATCATGAAAGAAGTCATTGCAAGCATCTATTGTGCCAGTTCGAATTAATCCAGGCTAAAGATTTGAGCAACGTATGGTCATCGATGACCATTGAAAATTGGGTATTTCAGAGGCGGTTCAGTGTCAACTAGCCAATCGATTGACAAATCTAAGGCATTGGACCATATCAATCATCGTGAAGTGGCATGGTCAAATCTTTGGTTCTTCTAGTGCAAACTGAGCTCAACCTTAGTGGTGTTCATTTCCCTACAATGAATCCATTATCACGATTCATCGAATCAGGAGATACATTTGATAGCTCATGGAAATCATGTCTATGCCAGCTGTTCTAGGATCCAGAATCTCTGAATGATTACCCAGCAGTCAGGGAAGTATACAAGAATTGGGAGGGACGTTTGATTAGAGGAATCCAGAAATCCCCGGGTTTTCCCTAAGACGCTTTATCATATACAACTGATAAAGCTTTCTTTGAAATCCCAAGTCCTGGAAGTTCTGACAATGTCTGATAAAATTCCGACAATGTCTGATTCAGTTCTGACATTAAGTTGTTAGGAATTATACGAGCATGGAATTGATACAGTGGATTCTACTAACGAGACTTGGCTTAGGCTTAATCTCAAACACTCCACTCATGAGTATGGGAGGTTTTCAGGGAGAACTTCTGACCAGGAGTCTCTGGGCCCATGAAAACCATTGTGGTGTTTTCATCCCGAGGCCGGCTTTCCTGAATTTTGCCAAGGGTTAAGACTACTGTACTGATTAATAAATATTACACTTACTGGAAATTTTGAAACTATAATGGATAGTTACTGCTTAAACTTGGGGGATGTCCTTGTAAAATGCACCCAGGATGATTATGTGCAGGATATTGTCTACGTGCAGGTCGGCTTGGGGTCGGTTTTCAGGGTTCCAGCAATAGCAGCAAGGCCAAATTTAATCAACTAACTTTTAGTGCTATTTCCATTGATAATATTCAGTTTAAGCCAATTTGACCCGGTGGCTGGCCAGAAAACGACCGTTGTCTCGTGCACTGATACATGCACCTGCATACAGTCTGGCTCGTTTCGTCTAGTGAAGATTGAGGAAGAATTGAGTGACTAAAAAATAAAAAGAGTGGATATATTTAGGAATATTTGGACTCGGTGGTCTGCTGATTGTACTCGAATCGTTTTCTTGTACATCGATATTTGTGCTGGTTTGAAAGCTCCTGCATATAATGTTGCTTCCCTTACATATTTCAATGCATCAATAATTTCACCCAAATTGGTCTAAAAAACGTACAGCTTTCTTTAATTATTGGTGAAAATAGCCTCTTTTACACTGAAAAGGTTCCTACTTCAGCCAAGTATTTTTGTCCTTTTTCAGTGAAGCATTGGCTTGCAAAATTTGGACAAAATTGTTTTGTCTTGTCTTTCTGTCTCTTTTGGTTTCTACGGTTTCTATGGTTATATTTATTCCGAGCCGTTAAGTTTTTCTTGTTCGTGATGTTTATGTGCCGAAATACGCACCTCGGATTAGACTTGTGCGGCACGTGACTCGGGCCTTACTTCCGGTAAGTACCCATCCACTTTAGATCCAAGGTTGTAAGTTACGTACGATTTTCTTGGTCTCGACAAGTTTCCATATCCGTTTGAAAATATCAAATCCTTGGTTTTCAGTGGAGGATAAAACAACCCAAGTCAATAGGTCGGAACTGGATATAAGCCCCGGAAATGGACGCAAGCCCCGGAACTGCCTGTGAGGCCCAGTATCTTCTTCCCAAATCGCCTACAAACAATTGATCCACTCTAATTACGAATGATTCTCAATTCAATCGTGTACTCTACGATTCTACTATCCGTAATCTTGTACTATCCATGATAATATGCCGTCCGTTCCTGTATACACCCCGGTTTTCTTCTTTCTTCTTTGGCTATTTAGCCGAATCATTCACCGAACGAGCTTAGCATTAACCTGAAAATACTCCACCCGTATTTACTACTTTCAATCAAAAGGTTGGTAAAAACAAAGGCTTTGGTGGCCAGTCCCGGATGTATGGTTATTCTTGGAAAAGCTAGAATCGGGATATTCTTGGAAGAGCCATAATCGAGACCTCCTTTGCTAGCTTCAAACAGTAAACCTTTGAAACTTTAAATTATTCCTATTGTTTTTTTTTTTAAAAAAAAGAACCTTGCCTATTGTTCTTTGCGCCTGCATATAAGCCCGCGTTCTTCTTTCTCACATCACCACAACTTTAATTTCTTGGCAATCCACTCGGTTAATTAATTTCAAAAGTGGCTGACGTGTCACTTAGTAATGTGCTGGTACGTCACAGTCATGTGTTGGTACGTCATGAAAAGCCATGAACAGTCTGGAAATAGCCTCTAAAAAACCTGCAGAGAAGAGGATGGCCAGAACACCGTTTTACGTGGCTTGGCCATGTGCAGGATACTATTTAACCTGTTGCCGTAAAGGATTTTCTCGACGTTGGGAACTTTCTACAATTTCAGGGGCGGTGTCTGAAAACAATGGCCGTGTTCTGACTAAATTCTTCTGTGTGCAGTCCCAAGATTATATGCACTCCCCATTGAGCTTAATGGTTATTCATAACCAACGAATTGCTTGGAACCGAGTCACCGGTCTTTCGTTTCGGAAAACGGGCGCAGTAGCCGGTACCGGAACAATGGCATCTTGTTCTTTTCCCCAAATATGCACTAAGCTTCGAGCCAGCTGGACCTGACTATTTGCACTATATAAAGACAAGGGTCTCAGCCGTGGAAATTCACTTTTTAACCCCAGTTTTTCAGTCTTTCCAACTTTCAAACCAACCAACTCTTCTTCCCCCTCTTTACCACCATGCACTACTTGTCCGTTCTTTCCCTCCTTGCTCTTGGAGCCAATGCCATTCACTTCGATAACAGATTCGTCAACTACGATCTCCTGATGTTCGAAGATAGACCAAACACTTACCCTTCAGGCGGTTTGGACAATAAGGGAGAATCATGCGACTTCTACAAGGGTTATGCTGACGTTGATGATATTCCTCATGAGTGTTTGTACAGTATTGTGTGCTCCAGACCCGTTGAAAACCAACCCAAGAACTGTTTTGAGGCCGGAAAAGAGCCCCACGGAACCATTTCGTACCTTGAATTCCGTAAATTGGACTTGGGTTGTCAAAAGGAAGCCATTTGTGGCCAAGAGCTGACTGAAAATCAGTCATAACTGGAGACTGAGGATCAGTCACAACCGGAGAGTGAGAAACAGGCTCAACCCCAGATTGAGGAGTACTGAATGGTATAAGACGCCAGAATCCGAGATCCCCTTTCCTTAAGAATTAGTCACGAGTTCCTGAACTTTTTTGGGTGGAACTTAAGGCTGATTTTTAGGCTTTGACGGTCCGAGATGGGTTTAAGAGTGTTCCAGATCCAACAAGAAACAGAAAAGAAAAGAAACAAAAAAAGAGATAGAAAAGAAAAAGAAGTAGAAAAGAAAAGAAAAAAAAACAGAGAAAACAAAAATAAAAAAAAAGTAACAGAAAGGAAAAGAAAAAAACAGAAAAGAACAAAAAAAAAGGAAAAAAAAGGATTGGAACCTCTTGAATTGCGTATCTTGGTCTTCACTAAAGGCCTGCTAGAGGCCTGTTTTTAATATATGTCGGTATTTTTAATTTAAGCCTGTTTCTTTATTTCTTTATTTCCTGTATATTTCCACTTGTAGAACTCAGCCGCGTCAAACGTGCTGCGCGTTTTTTAGTGTAAACTTTCGCGTAAGACATAACCACCTCTCATTCTTCCCCAATAACTTAATTAAACACTAGAAATTTTTATAGGATTTTTCAGGAATTTTTGAATGAATTTTTATAGGAATTTTTATAGGAATTTATAGCATTTTTCATACCAATTTTTAGAGCAATTTTTTAGCAATTTTTATAGCAATTTTTATAGCAATTTTTAAAGGAACTTTTATAGCAATTTTTATAGCAATTTTTTAGCAATTTTTATAGCAATTTTTATAGCAATTTTTTAGCAATTTTTATAGGAACTTTTATAGCAACTTTTATAGGAATTATAATAGAAAATATCATACGAGAAATTGTACACTAGAAAGTTTTATACTGGGAATGGTTTCCGCTTGTCAAACTGAGCTGTTTCCTACATAGATGTATACAGAGAGCATATAGACGGGGAAACATGATGGACTAGGTGCAGGAAAGCGTATGGTTCTGAACACACACTCGTTGGATCTGGCTGATATTTGGTGTATAGAAGAATTTGCGTTGCAGTGGCACTGCGGCTACCAAATTTTGTTAGGGTGGCATTGCTGGAGACCGGCATTGCTGGAGACCAAAAAGTGGACTCCAAGCGGACCTGCACATAGATTGTAATGGTAACCTTTTTGTTTTAAAATAGAATATATAAAATGTATGGTTTAAAATATGAGAAAAGCAGAATTCGTTATACCTGAATAAAAATAAATTAGATTCAATGCGTCATTATTATAAGTAATTTAGGAAATAAAGTCCCATATTTTTTCCACCATTACATCGATTTGAAATTAAACCTTTATTATTTATCAAGAATATACTAAAATTAAGTATATCTAATTATAATAGAATGATATAGATAGTATAATAGAATAATATAGCGGGTTCCTTTTTAAATCGGATTTAGCTGCTTAGATTAGTTTAGTTCCTTCTATTTAATTTTACCTTATTACTAAGGTTTCCTTTAATATAGGATCTAGCTACTAATATGAATATGGTATTCTTGTTTTATTATTACCAAACTCCCAAAACCAGAAAAAGTCTCCAAAACCACCGAAATCTCCAAAACCAAAACCAAAATTACAAATAAACAAGGTTGCACTATTGTGAACTCATTTAGTAAGCCCATTTCCTTGACGTTTATACACTTCTTTTGTTTTAATGAATTTAGCTCTAAGTCTTGGTTTAACTGCTCATAATTATGTAAATAATACTACACCGAAATTGATCTCCCTCTCGAAGATCCAGCACGTCTCCTCTCCGCCTGAGGAATGGGTCACCACAAAGGGCTCAGCCAACCCTTCGTTGGTGGTCAAGCCTGCCCACAGAAAGGGCCACAGGTATAAGCATTCGTCGGTATCGATGAATCTCTTCCAAGAACCAGTGCCCATTACAGAGGCAAACCAGCACTCCAGCCTCATCCCGGACCAGTAACCTATACCTAACTTCCGGGAGTCTTTGAATAGTGCTAGCTCGTCGCAGAAATTCAAGTTGGCCCTCTCGTTGGCTCATTTCACCGTCTCCGTGCTCAGCTTCGTCGCTGGAGCTAAAATGAAACAACCTGCATTTTCCACCTTGGCCCATCTCATCTTCTACGATATACAAGTAGTATAGTATAATAAATTCAAGTTTAGAATACATAATATATACTCTAGGATAGTATAGTCATAATAATAGTGAGTAGTAAAGTATAGTACCATACAAGCTTTAGTCAAAAAAACAATCTCTTGAGAGCTAGAGTTCCATTTAGAAAAAGATCATGACACCGAACAGTTTTTATATTGGGTAGGTGTAAATAAGAAGTGATTTTGAAAGCACCTAATTGATTACCGTAAATCTAAACGATTGGTTAATTTTATTCATTCAATGTAAATTTTTCATTCATTGTGAATCAAAATTTTGGTGGTACTTATTCCTAGACATTTTTGATTCTGGAAATCCGCACTTTGGGTGCAAATCTCTGGTACCACTGAAAAATTGAATATCAGCTTTCGGATTATTTCACAGTGATTTTTAAATAAAGCACTCCCTCTCCATTAAGAACTACTTCAAAAATCACACCAAATTGAAAAAAACGTGGTGGTACTGCATATAATAACTTTCAGCATTCACCTTTCATCATTCACCTTTCATTCAAACACTTCTTCATGACCGTTCATCACCAACCATAATAGATGCAGGTAATAATAACTAACTGGTGTAGAACCTTCCGTGAATGTTAATAATCATGAATTTAAAGGATACAGCTAGATATAAATATGAGGATTAATATGGGGTAAACCATCTTTTTTGCTCTGGTCAGTCTTGCTGCCTTTGTTGTAGCCAAAGAAAACATTTAAAGGAGGTTGAAACGTGTCAGAACTACAAAAGCTGTTGGCAGATCTAAGTAAGCGATTACTAGTGGAATTCCCCCACTTAACAGCAGAACAAATATTAGCTAGAGTAATAAGCAATAGTATTATAAATTCATTTTTACTATTATATAGCAATTCACATTATTTATTGAAACAAAGTTTTGGGCGGTGGATAAAAATCACTTTAACCTATACGAGGCAGCAAGAAAAGGCACAGACACCTCAGCAAACTCAAACAGCAAAGAAATGGAGTCAAGAGCTAGAGACTTTTGGAAAGTATGTGGTGCTTAAAAAACCTTATAAAATATTACCTACATCGTTCGCCAAAAAACCTTTCTAATTGATAAAGAGAAAAGGCTGAATTATCCCTTATATCCACCTAATTTTATGAGTCTGCTTTTCCTCCATCCATCTGCCCTATAGCTTATTCAAATCATGCATCTCCCATTCTATTTAATTTGTGGACACAAAAATTAATAATTGAAAAATGAGAAGAAACTAGTAGAAAGTAGAGTCTTCCAAAACTACTATAGTATTAGACAGATCGTAACCATCAAAACCTTCACCAAAAAAACTTGCTTATTTTCAGCAGGTAAAGGCAAGTCTTTGTCTGGGGAACCCAAAACCATGATGGGGGTTTTCAAGTTTAATTTGAGCTCCAGAATAACTGTATCGTCGGTCAATTTACTCCTCCTTGACCAACATTTTTTGACGATCAATTGGGATTTGAGTTTTGTCCTGGTTCAATTTCTTCAAATCTAATCCAGTAGAGCTCTCAGTGAGCTCCAAGTCATGGACCTTTCTGGCGTTTTTGATGCTGATCTTTAAAGACATGATCTTCGTGGCAGACTTTTCAAAGGTGCACCAAGACCTCGTTTTCATACCGACTAATGAACTGAGACTACAGTGACTGTTCATACTTTTATTCTCATTGGACTGATACTTGATTGTTTATCGATCCTCAGGTCTTCAATTCCACACTCTCATGAAATTTTGAGGTTTTTTTGATGCCCATCAGTTTCGCCCCAATTCAGTTTATAATTCAAAGTTGGTTTATAAATTCGTGGCTAGTTTATAAATTCAAAGTTAGTTATAGCTAGGAATAAACATATAAAGAGAGCATATTCTTATAGTACGAAAAACTAGTAAATTTTTAGGGTATAAACAGTACATAATTTATTGGTATAATACCTGAAATATTGAAAATAATTTAAACGGGAGTATTTGATTGAGATATTGAGAAGGTCGACGAGGCTGAAAAGGTTGGTGACATCGACCAGGTTGATAATGGTGATCTACAGCACTCTGAGATTCTCCAGAATGAGACACCATTAAACCCAGGATCTGGAGACCAATTGGAAGAAAAATCCCCAAATTTGGCTGTTTCCAAATCTCCAAGAGAAGCTGAAATAGAAGATCTTTTCAAAGACGATCCGGCTTCCCAAACCACCTTTCTGGTACTCAGCTTCAATACTTTTGGCGCCATAACCTTTTCAAATCAACAACATCACATTGTTCCATCACGTCTCATAGTTCAGTTCATCAACGAACCAGTTGGTCATCATAGTACCAAATCTCAGTTAGCTCCTTGGGAACCAGAATGATCATTTCTCTCTTCACTTCCTGATATTTATATTTCAAAGACATTAAAGCAACCAATGCTAAGGCTATATCTGAATGTCAAGAAAGAAGTTAAGGATCATTTGGTGTTGGGCTGGTCAGTAGCTGTTCTCTTCATCAACTCTTCTCTTCTGTCTATGAATGATGAATCTTCTTCCTTTGATTCCTTTTTTTTTTCACAGATGACCATGGTTCACCGATTAGATGGTTCATTTGGGAAAGACTGGTTGAGGATCAATCCCAATTATGGGGAGTACCAATACAATTTTATGTTGTGGTTTACTCTATGTTTTTGGTTAGCGAAAAATTTAACCGTAACTCTATTGTTTACGATTACTAGCAATTCCTTCTTTATGTAACCCAATTTCAGATTACATTCCATAAATGAAACTATATCTTTTTCATAATATTTATTGTAACACGTCGATAGCCAATCTAATTAGGGACATTATGATAAGTCTACTTCCTATAATTTTACAATTATACTGATCTATATTAGAAAAGGGTTACGTTCATTCAATAACATAATATTAAACCTCACGGAGTGAACTGACAACAACGATGTAACGCCTTCAAATTATTCAAGGGATGGTAAGGTTTTTGGAGAATCATCCTTTAAATGTCATGTTCCACTGTTTGGTACGACACCCTAAGATTCATTTTAATTTTTCATATATTGTATTCATAGTTTACTGCTACGACTAAATGGGTATCGGCCAGAAAACAGCATGAAAGATCCATACGTAGCAGTAAATACACTAAATAACACTTAATAACAGTAACGGTAGGTAACAGTAAAAGCAGTGAATAGCAGGAAATATCAGTAAGAATCAATAAAAAACAGTCAGTAGATAATACTAACAAACACTTAACACCAGTAGATATCAGTGAATAACAATGAATATCGGTGAATAACAGTGAGTAACAGTAAATATCAGTAAATATCAGTAAATATCAGTAAATATCAGTGAGAGTCAGTAAATAACACTAAATAACAGTATAGGTAGGTAACGTACTTTGACGAGTACTAGAAAGATTATTCTGTGCCATCAATGGAACCTTCGGGGCCGACCAATACAAAAAATAGATATCAAGGGCTTTAAACCATTTAAAATTGAATTGGCCATGGTGGCCGCTACCGTAGCCTTCATCTCACCCCGTCAATAATTAAAATAATCTCTTTAAAGTCTTTTATCCCTCTAACTTGAATTCTTTCAACTTCTTACAATTGTAGAAAGGTTTATTAAGGTAATTCATCTTCAATTTAAGTGGCTTGACTAACTTTGATCGGACGGGAAGCAGTGTTTTCCACTTGGTATGGCCGCAACAAGCATAGTAGACTTGGATCCCCCAGCAAAAAGGGTATTTTAAGGTCGATAATAATGTATTTTTCAAGGATATTTCTAATCAATCTGAATTGATTTTTTGTAGTATTTATAATGGAAGAATGTTTATAAAATATTTCTACAAATTCTCCAACCGAGGGTTTTTTTTAGGAAGACCCCCCCTCAAATGTATAAATCCCGTTAAATTTATAGGGCCCCCCAAATTTATAAATTTTGACTAATTGTTCAGACTATGGGACTATATCATATACTTATTGTTATATCTGATTAAAGAAATGATTAACTTTATTTGATAATGATGATGTTTTATTTATTTCATACATATATTCATATATATATATATTAATGATAAAGACAATGATGAATAGTAAATTCAGTTTCTATAAATGTATTTATTTAAACGGAATATAACATTATCTCTATAATATCGTAAAAATATACTATAAATAGCTAATACTGTCATTGGTATTATCATTCAATTACTTTCATGTATAAAACCATATGTATATTAATTAGATCTAGGATTATTATAGAAAGTTAAGTATAAAACTTTTAAAGAATAAATAGCAGTTAATGTAGCTGAACATGTATAACATATATCTACATATTTATAAAGTATGTACAATTTTTATCTTATTTTATTATTTATATTTAGTGGGACTTTCCCCGGCTTTCCTGGTTTTTTCCCAGTGCGAAAGTGCAACTGTGAGGAAATGTAATGTGAACTCTTTTTATTGAATCCTTGCGAGTCGTTCACGACCTGCATGGGCACGGAAGTCACATGCAGGACTTTCTAGTATTAGTTTAGAAGAAGAACCAATCAGAATAGATATGACTACGACTAGTATCATCGTGCATTTCTTAAAGGAGTTATTACTTACCAATGAAACTACCGTACCAGATTATGAGACTGTACTTGAGACAGCTCAACACTTTTTATTAAATTCATGGTGTGAATTCGCGTGAATTTCTCAAAATGGGCATTTAAAATTGGACCTTTTTACTTTCGAATATTTTTCTTCCTTTCTTAATTTTTCTTTCTTCAATTTTTCTTTATTTCTTTTTCTTTAATTTTGCTTTCTTTAATTTTGCTTTCTTTAATTTTGCTTTATTTAATCTTTCATTCTTTCACTTTCTTTCGATATTTTACTGTCTTTCATTCTTTTTCTTTCTATAACATTCTTTTTTTTCCTAGGTCTCCTTCATTGATTCCCTCACAAATATACTTTAGTACCTGAGTTGATGGAATTGGGTCTTATTTGCTGAGCTTGAGGTGAAACACGTGCTTCACCAAAACACGTGCCCACATGCTCACGTGACCAAACAACCCAGGCCATTTTCCTTTATTCAATCGATCCTAGTATTACTTCTTTCGTCTCAATTCCTCTATAAAAAATGAAATTATTGTTCAAACCATTTTAAAAACCGAATGGTTTGGTGTTTTGGTCGATGGATATTATGATTGCTGGGCTGGATGCAGTACTCCACATTGAAGTGATCAATCACTAACTACCAATCTACAAGTTGCTGAGTTAATTGTGGAATTGGACTAATCTAGATCTACTTGCGACCACCAGTGCATGCTTCTTTTATTAGGATATCTACAAGTCTGCATCATCCTCATCAGGCAATGGCAAGGCGGTGGCTTGCTCCATCTCCTGTTGGTATTTTTGCATCAAGTCAGCGTCCACTTGCACCTCAGGAGGAGCCAACGCAGGCGAGGCCACAAACTCCAATTGAGGGTTGCCCACCAACTTTCTGGCCAACCAAAGGAATGGCTTCTCGAAGTTGTAGTTGGACTTAGCAGAAATGTCATAGTACTGCAAGTTCTTCTTTCTGTGGAAAGTGATGGTCCGGGCCTTGACCTTACGCTCCTTCACGTCCACCTTGTTACCACACAACACAATAGGAATGTTTTCACACACTCTCACCAAGTCTCTGTGCCAGTTAGGAACGTTTTTGTAGGTGATTCTGGAAGTGACATCGAACATAATGATACCACATTGACCGTTGATGTAGTAACCATCTCTCAAGCCTCCGAACTTCTCCTGGCCGGCGGTGTCCCACACGTCGAACTTCAATTCTCCGTAGTTGGTGTGGAATCCCAAGGGGTGCACCTCGACACCGAGGGTGGCGATGTATTTCTTTTCGAATTCTCCGGTCAAGTGTCTCTTGACGAAGGTGGTTTTTCCGGTACCTCCGTCTCCGACGAGGACCAATTTGAAAGTGGGAACTTCGGTAGATGCCATTTTTGAGGTGGATTAGATGGAGTTGTTGATTCAGGTTTTTTTCGGGGGTGGAAGACGCTGCGCAAAAAACCACACAATGTGCAGGGCCCCGCTGTATGCACGCCGCAAACAATATCCCATCACTGCGCGAGATTTTTACACGAGTACGTTGGCAACCGGGAGCCAAACGCGCACGGGTGTAGGGGTGAGGAGAAGATCGTCGCATCAAGCACACCAGAAACCAGTACACCAGCAAATACGCAAACATCAGTACATCAGTGCACCACCTCCTTACCACACACATCCGTGCACCTGGTCGCACGCACACCAATATCCAACGGGGACCCCCTGAGGCGTTTGTATGGCCCCAAATCTCAAGCGCGCCTGGCGCCATTAACATCTTTAAATGCGAAACAACATACAAAGACGATGCCAATTTTTTCCAGCAGATTCGTTTGAAATTGCTGGGTTTTTCCTCTATTGGAAAACTCGATTGGATCCGTCAGGAAGGATTTCCTAATTGAAAACAGATTCAAGTTTTCAGTGATTAATTCAATCACCTCGCACACCCTAATAGGAGACCTCCGATCTTTATAGTATAGTTTGTAACAAGGCTTTTAATCTGAAGCGCCCCTGAAACACCCCTGAAACGCTCGTGAAACACCCACCAGTCTTTTATACCCAGTTCTCAAACGCCACTAAAAAACGCCACTAGAAAACGCCACTAAAAAATAAAAAAACCCTCTTTAAAACCAGGCTTCTTATGCATTCCCCGGTATCACACATTAAACTTCGAAGGGCCGGCGTGGACCGTGTTTCAGAATTTCGGGCGTGTTTCAGAATACGATCTTGCCGCAGTGGATGTTTCAGGAAGGACAGGATCTGCACGCCGCACGCGCAGGGCCCGATGCGCCGCGCAAGATGCTAAATAAAAAGAAATCCACGACCGGTTACCTAAAAAAAGGTCCCGGCTGCATTACAACCTAAAACAGCACATTGTCGTCACCCGTTATTATTACAACCTGCCGATATTACCCTATCCTTAATTCTGTTTGTTGACCGACCCACCAATTCCGCACCCGAAAGAATAAACCCATTTTTTTTATCCTCAACTGACCCCGAAATTTGGAGCACACTCAAGAAGAGACCCGACTTTCTGGCTCATCACCCCCCACTATCATTATCGATCTGCCCACTATCAATCTGCAGTGCACGTGACCCAGACCAGATCTCCAGTCACATTCGCTTTCGCCTTCGATTCGATTCCCTCCCCGGCGTTTGGAATTCCCCCTTTTCCCCTTGGCGTGTTAAACCCAATTCCGGTCCAAAGACAAGATTGAACTTGTTTTCCTTGGGTCGAGAACCGCACCAAACCCCCCAGTGCGTCCTGCGTGTGTATCTCGTCAAGTCCACCATCGGTCGCACCGAAGAAGCTGAAACACTCATTCCTGAAACCCTCGTTCTGAAACCCTCAATCCTGAAACACTCGTCTTGATACTTCACCACAGCAAACGGCAATTTTCAAATTACAAATTACTACTCATAGCCACGGAAATAAAAACACAGCACAGAAAAATCTGAAACACTGCCGACTTTGGATCTTGAAACCAGTACCACTGTGAAACAAGGCTCACTGAAAGAAAAAGGCTAACTGAAATTTGAACAAGTCTTTTCTGAATCTTGAACAAAGCCTACTACTTTGATCCCGAACAAAGCCTACTACCTTGATCCCGAACAGAGTCACCTGATTTCGAAGCCACTCGTTTGAAGAGTCTGAAAATCTCAGTCTCATTACTGTCGTCTACTGTCGTCTACTGTTTGAACCAGCACATCCACCACTCCACACCTCCACGTGGCCAAGATGATCCCGAACTCCACGCCTTATAGGAAACCAGCCCTACATCTCCAAAATTACTACTACCCCAACAACCCAGGCATGCTACAGAGTGTAGGGACCCCGCAACACCCCATGACTCCCATGGACTTCTCCTACTCGCAGTCCATGCTTCCTGCGAACCTCCTATCCACGCCATCGCCTTACGTTGGGAACGGCCACAACTTCATGCCTCCGGTGCAGCTGCCGTCGCTCCACCCGAGAAGGCACTTTCTGGCCACCCCTCTTATGGCCACTCCTCCGTTGTTTAGTCCTCACCAGAGCACTTTTGACTTGCAGTTGCCACGCACGGTGATCTTCAGTGGGATTCCTTCGCATGTGACGTTGCTGATGTTTTTGGACCATTTGGGCTTTGGACCCGTGGAGCAGTGCTGGTTGGTATCCGGAGAAGAGCCAAAGGAGTCACAAGAGCCAGGGAATTCAGAAGTGCCAGATGTGCCTGAGATGCCTGAAAATGGAAGATCCAGAATTGCCTTATGTGATATTTCCGAAACCGAACCCGGCATTTCCCAGGAACTAAACGTGCCTGCTGAGGGACTGTCTGAAACCCAAGAAAGTTTGAATGGAGTTTCTGAACCTAAGGAAAGTTCAAATGGATCCGGCGACTCCAAGAAACAGGGTAAAAACACCATCTTTGTTTCTTTCTTGAACCATCCCACGGCCCTTCATTGTCTCAACCGATACACTCGTGACTCGGAAGATTTACGCCAGAGTCTCAACTGTCCCGACCTTAAGGTGCAATTTGACCTGCCTGAATCGGCACGTGCCCTTAAACTCAAGGTGTTCAAGTACGTAGTGGAACACGATGCTACACGGGCCATCTCCATTTGTTTCCGAATCCTCGATCTGGACCTAGTGCCCTTGATGGAAAAGTCGTTCCGTGCCCGGTGCCTGAACTTTGGAGATGTGGAGGATTTTGTGGTCGTGGAAGACGACCAGCATATCGAATATGTGGTGCACTTCCTCTCGGTGGATTCGGCCATCAAGATCTACGATTACCACAAGAGACGGCTTCTCCGAAACGAGCCTACAGCCGAGGAGGACGTGGAGCTTCTGTGCATGTCTGTGGCCTTCCACCGGGACCGGTGTGAGTCTCTAGACTTCTCGCAGCCTCCGGTGCCGGAGTCCGAACGAAGCCTCTCCAAGGATTCCATGACCAATGAGCTCTCGTTGCACGAGATGGAAGAACCCTCGGATGTGAGCTCCAACTCGGCCCTTTCGGAGTTCAACTCGCCCTCCCACTTCCACCCGGAGATCATGGGCGCCCGAGAGGCTCCGCCATACCCATTTCCAATGCCGCAGCCTCCTTTCATGCAGATGCCGTCTTTTCCCTACAACCCTGACCCCGTCAACGACTGCAACCGGACCCTTTGCCTTGGAAACCTCCAGCCCAAAACCACCGTGGAGGAAATCGCCAACAACGTGCGAGCTGGAGGATTGGTGGAGTGCATCAAGTTCTACCGGCACAAACGGGTCTGTTTCATTACATTTGTGGACCCTAAAATCGCCTTGAAGTTTTACTTGAACCACCAAGTGTTGCACCAGTTGGTGATCCGGGATCATGTGATCAGTGTCAACTGGGGCCGCAATCATTCGGGCCCATTACCGGTGAACATTGTCAATGCAGTCAAATACGGAGCATCCCGAAACGTGTATATTGGGTTGAAGTTGAACCGGGCCAAGACATCCAAACCCAAACTTCCCGATGAGGCCCTGTTGAGGACAGATTTCTCTCATTTCGGTGAATTGGAGCAGATCAACTATGTCAACAACAAGGACTGTGGGTTCATGAACTTCATGAATATCAGCGATGCCATCAAGGTGGTCAGCTACTTTGAAAACGACAATAAGACCAAGATCTCGGAGATTGTGGGGGATGACGGTGAATTCTACGAAAAGTACCGGGTTTTCAAGATCAGTTTCGGGAAGGACCGGTGTGGAAATCCCCTCAAGTTCAGTTTCAAAAAGACTGTACAGAGTGATCGGGAACCCGAGCAGCCCAAGAAACAGCCCGAGCAAAAAAAAGCCGAGAGTATCAGTGAAGAAGTGGCCATGGTCTTTGGTATCCAGACCCCAAAAAGAGAAAGCAAAACTCATAAGGAGAAGTCTGGAAAGAATGGAGGAAAAGGAAAGAATGGCGATGGAGAGGAGAGGGACATTGTGGATAGTGAAGCGAACTCAGAGAGTGAAATTGAAGATGATATATCCATCATCATCGAGTCCGATGCTCCTTCCCGGCCTCCGTCTCACAAACCCCGCAAAAAGACCGAGAAAATCTACTGTGACGATTCCGTGGACTTGACGGAGTTGCTCAGTGCTGCTTGGAGCTCCCACAGCTACGGCTACGGCTACCAGACTCCCGTGTATGCGCCGGCCATGCTCAACAAAGACCAGTACGAAGCCATGGGCCAGGCGTTCCCATATGCAAACCAATATAACCACAATGGAGGCTATAGCAATGGATCGCAGGTGATGGCGCAGTACTTGGCCAAGTCACAGCACGAAACCGCTCTTTTGGCGTCCACGGTGCAGGAAAGACGAAGGAAAAAGACAATGAGTGAGTGATTATTGATTATTGATTATTGATTATTGATAGTTTTTATGCATGGTCGGAGGCTATGGCGCCATAGGTGCCGAGGATGGCGGCGAGAATGCCCATAAAAATGCCCAATTTGGTCATGAACCGAGATGTGGGCGTGAGTAAATGGGCATTCAACTTGAGGTGGAACATGAGCGGAAACGTCACGCAAATGGTGCAGCAGATGGCCAGGCCCAAAAAGGCAACGACCTGGCCGAATTGGGTAAAGGCCAACGACAAGATGAGCAAGAGCGTCATCAAGATTAAGCGAGAGCAAATTTTGACCAATGAGCTTCGTTCAGGTCTTCCCAAAGTGTTTTTCAGAGAATCCGAAGAGTTTCCACGGCTCGCCAAAAACTCCTCCCCTACATATAAAAGGGGCCGGACAATCAAGGCCAATTTGGAGATCGGAAGAAGGCCCACCAATAAACACATGACGCGGCTCATCCATGCAGAAGAAGTAGTTTGAAGAATGCTCTTGGTAAGCGAGTCGCCCACGTGATCGCCATACATCAAGTAGCCCACCACGGCTATGAAAAGGTCCAAGACCGTGGTGAACGCAAATGACCAGTTGCAGCATGAAGCGTATTTGGCCGGGTGTCTCATGTCCCGGTACAACTCGGGATATACCGGGTGGCCTCCCCAAGGAGCCATGAAAATTCCCAACGAAAACAAAAGGTCTTTGAAAGAAGCTGGCCACAAGTGGGTGAGTTCTGGGTGGAGAAGAGAGCCCGGAGAAGTGGGAGTGGAGAAGCCAACGAAGGCTATCATCGTTATAATGCCCACGGTGCAGACTATGCCCAACAAACTCACGATGGACACCACGGACAACGGCAAAAACGAAAGGAAAAACGTCACCAGTACGACAAGAAGTTTCAAGAGCACGGGGTTGATGCCTGGGAACAAGATCAGCGACGAATCACTGAAAAGAAGAATCAACGACAACAGCGCACCCAAAAGGTCCACGGTGAAGGTGGCGGTAGCTAGTGTTTTGAAACGAGGCCCGCCCCATAGGTGGGCAATATCGCCATAACTATTGCAGTATCTATGGCGGCCCAAGATGGAGCCTAGGATCTTGGCCGTGTACGCGGTGGTGTATGCGGAAGCAAGAAAGATGGCCAAGCCCAAGACCCAGCCCGAGAGTCGGAGCCCAAAGGAGAGCGAAAGCATGGCAATGCCCATAAGTGTATTGACAGCATTCAGGATGGTTTGTGGAGCCGTGGAGGTGCCGGAATGGGGGACTAGAGAAAAGACACTCGAGCTGCGATGTTTACGGTTCAAGAGCAGTGAGGATACGGTTGAACCTGTTCCTGGAGCGGATCCTGGGGCTGAGTTTGGCGAAGAGCCTAGGAAGTTTGGACCAGAGCTTGGGACTGAGTTTGGACGAGAGCCGGGTTTGGGTACGGGAAATGAAAAGTCCAGAAGTGTCTTTGAGTTTAAAGAACCCAGGTTTCCGCTGGGTTGGGAATTTTCAAGGGGTTCGTTTTCATATTGGCCATTTCCAAGGGTTTCACCGGTTTGGGGCTGGCCTTGGTGTTGGCCGGTCTCGAGGTCCGGGAACGGAGAGTCAGTGGAGGTGCAAGGCGAAACGTCCACCAAAGCCAGTTCGTGGTACAAGGCCGCACGCTGGTGCGACAGCGCAAAGTTACTCAAGGAGTTGGCGCCGCCCATGGAGAGAAACGACAGTCTACGGGAGTCGGGAGCCATGGAGCTGCACAAGAAAGAAGCGGTGAAGAAGACGAGGCCGCGCCCCATGCAGGTCTTCACGACCGCGCTCATTCCCACCCACTTTCCTGCACAAATCGCATACTCCATCATTCCACCCTCTCATTCCACCCTCTCATTCCACCCTCTTACAACCACCACTACAACACCCTTTTTGTCCACATCATGTCTACCTACCCCTGAAATCTCCACCCTTATATAAACCCCAAAATCAACATAAATATCCCTTAAACTTTTTCTATCACCTTTTCTATCACCTTTTCTATTAACTTTTTTATTAACTTTTCTATTAACTTTATCATGAGTGGTACATGCAGGTAATTTCTGGTTTATGGTTTATGGTTTCTGGTTTCTTGAAAAGTATAACAATGTGGAATCAAGGGTCAGCGCGGTGTAACAATTAATGGTTATAAATGGTCAAATGGCTGGAAAACTATAAAGTGCGAATACTTAAAAATGATCTCAGAATTATCAAGTGCGAACAACACTAATTTAGGAAATCTACTATTGGGATTTACTTCTTAAGGAAAACACTACTATTAGGAATTACTTCTTAAGGAACTCTACTATTACGATTCTACTACTATTAGGAACTGCTATAATGAATTTATCAAGATCAGGAATTTACTAGGAACCAACTACCAATTAGGATTACACTACTATTGGGAATTTACTAGGAATTGACTACTATCAGGAATTTACTACTATTATTTACTACCATTAGGAATTAAGTACCATTGAAAACTACTATAAGGAGTTTTTTACTATTAGTAATTTACTATTAAGAAAACACTATTATTCGGAATTTACTAGGACTTTGGTACTTTAGGAATTTACTAGAAATTTATAATTTATTTACTGCTATTAGAAAAACTACTATTGGGAATTACTTCTTAAGGAAAACATTACTATTAGGAATTTACTACTATTGGAAAAACACTACTATCAGGAAAACACTATTATTAGGAATTTACAAGGAATTTACTAGAAATTTACCAG
Source organism: Metschnikowia mauinuiana (assembly GCA_002374555.1). Taxonomy (NCBI): domain Eukaryota; kingdom Fungi; phylum Ascomycota; class Pichiomycetes; order Serinales; family Metschnikowiaceae; genus Metschnikowia; species Metschnikowia mauinuiana. Next base: position 28,247 of record NKZY01000646.1, on the reverse strand, counting down.
CAATTTCCACTATAGGAAATCTACTACTACTAGGAACTACTATTGGGAATAACCATCAGGAAATACTTAATCTCAATCATCTTGCTAATTATAAGTTTATTAATATAAGACAATTATCTATATTTAATATTATTAATATTAGCAAATAGTATAGGTTTATTGTTATTCCCATTAGTTAATGATTATTTATTATTACCTAGCTTCAGTATTATATATTTAATGAGTGGGCTATTGGTTTATTTTATTTACTCTTTAACAGGTCCTACTAATTTATCCGATTTCTCAATAATAACTTTATTCCTTTTTTGATATATTAGCATTATTCTTCGTTGAAGTATTACAGTTTATAAGTATGCTTCTAATTACATCACTGCTTATATTAGTATAGTAGCTAAAGATCTATTTCTTCTTGAATTTACAGACGTTTTTTATTTATCTCCATTATATCAAATAAGTATTAAAACTATATTAGCATATAATCTATTATTTTAAGTATACTGCTAGTCAATATATATATAAACCAATATCAATATGATCAGTATTTTAGACATACATCAATTAAAATTACCTAATTTAACATTAGCTATATGTATGATTTTAGCGTACCTCCATTACCTGGATTTTATGCAAATAATATTTATTATTGAGTGCATTAAAAATAATTATTTAGAACATATTAATGTGCAAATATAATTAAGAATTAATAAATAGCAGAAAATGAAAGAGGTGCATTGTATTATTATTAATTCATTAGCATATGTAATATCTGGTTATAAGCACTGCGCACTCTATTCACATACTCTTCCTGTTTCTACCACTACACTACACTGCAGTACTATTATCTATTATTACTTCTATTGAATTTGACCTTTAAATAAAATTCACACAGAAGGATGTTTTTCCCGAAAAGTCATGCTTTCTTCCCAAAAGATAATCCAGCCTCAGTGACATGATTGAAACGAGTATAACTCATCGAACATGGCCCGTTGAGCTACTTTTTTTCACTTTGTGATATTCAAGCCGTAGTACTACCGTAATAGATTACTATAAGTAGTAGTGTATTATGAGTAGTACAGTAATATAAGTAGTAGAGTATTATGCGTAGTATTATATCATTTAAGAGAAAAATAGACGACTCGTAGAATATAAAATAGCAGAAAAATAGAAGAATAGCAGAAGATTAGAAGAATAGCAGAAGATATAGATGAATATTACATATATATATATATATATATATGGATACTATGAAATATTGAAGTAGAGATAATACATAGAGACTCAGTTGTTTACTGGCTCTAGTCTACCCCTAGTTCCCCTAGTCTTCTAGTAGTTCTTGTTCTTGTTCTTGTTCTTGTTCTTGTTCTTGTTCTTGTTCTTGTTCTTGTGTTAGCAGAAAATTAGTGGATAGATCACGGGTAGTTAACAGAAAAAGAGTGGATAGATCTACAGTTACTGGATATATTAATATATAAATTGATATTTCTCCATTTTTTAGTATCCAGTAAATCGGCCTTATGAGTATATATGTTTATTAATGATACACTAAGACGGACTGAGTCCTTGGAATCAATAGTATAATATGGGCCCAACCTACTTAAGGAAATATACCCTTTTCGTCCCGTTTAAAGGGCTTAACTTTGGCTCACATGGTCTGGTGACTCTCAAAATATTTCTCTCCGTCTCTGGAGTCCTTGTCTCTTCGACCAAGGTCTTTCCAATACACGAGTTGTTTGGTACACTTTTTCCTGACGATTGGATTGAAAAGCAAACTTTCAAACGTCTTGGTTGGAGGTTTCATGAGTTGCTGGGCACTTGGAGGTATACGTTCGGCTAGACCCGTACATTTTTAATGGGGAATTTGAAAGGTGTGCCGAAATAAAGAAAGACCTTGTGCTTTGGGGACTTGCGTCACGTGACCTCGCCTTTACGTTATTGTTCATAATCTTTTCCATCACTTTCTTTCGTTGAATTGTTCCGCACGCCGACAATGATATCAGTGATCTTTTGTTTGATTCGCCAATTATGGAAATTTTATATTCATGCATTTTTTTCGTATTCTTGCCGATTCTGGCAATGTGGTTATGAGCACCGCCCAAATCAGCGAGGTTGCGAGCCCTGGGCGAAAAACTTCTACACTGGAAGAAAAACCTCATTACTCGTACCCGGAGAACTTTTGACAATCAAAAAAAAAATTCCAAATACTATTGGTGGTTGATACTGCATCTAACCCTACTTTTTGCTACAACCCACAACCAGATTTTGGTCTATTGATAGCTCCTAAACGGGATTTCGGTACCTCCCATTACCACTGGTGCTATGTACAGTCTAGACATAAAATTTTCTTGGCAAACAAATCAGGATTATCTGCTTTAACACGTGATTATGGCTCATTTACCTTTTGGACGAAAATCAGAAATTGGTCTCGTCAATTCGTGGGTTTTTCCTGCAGACGCATCCTCATTCTTCCATTATTCGTTTATATTCACATCCATCCATTCTTTTACAAACATTGGCATGACCTTTACGTAACAATAATTACGTGTAGCTATTTTTCCCGTCGTTACTCTTATTTTTTTTATTTGGTTCATTGACGTTGATTATTGAGTACGTGTACCCGGCTATATGCAGTACGCACATGACCTTTCAGTGTTTTCATTGATCCCAAGTTAAAAAAGTAAATTGGTTCAATCAATTGTGTGGTTCTTGACCTTTAGTGACTTTGAAGTCCATGTCGGAAGCGATGCTTGTACAAGGCTCATAACCATGATCGGTTACTATAAGAAAGGCTCATAACCATTGCAACCATATTAGAATTATGGAACGCCACACTCAAATAATTGCTAGTCAGGTGGAACAAGACTTTAAAAAATAAAGTATATTATGGGCAGTGCACGACATTTTGTTTGAATTTCTTGGTAGACGTAATAACCACCACCATATGCAGAACGTCTTCAGTCAAGCACCTTTAGACATCAGGCCTGTACATTTTACAAGTCTGTACCGTGCTAGTATTTATCTGTCCCTTTTTTCTATTTGTCGATTTGTCCATTCTGTCCATTTTGTCCATTCTGTCCATTCTGTCTATCTGTCTATCTGTATATCTGTATATCTGTCTACTACTACAGGATGCACTGGCCTATTATAAATTATTAATACACAATTGTGGATACAGTCTTGAAGCAGCCCAGTAAATCAGTAGTCTAAGAAGTGGTGGCACTAGTATTATATGCAGTAGAAGCCCTGGAAAAAAACACTTAACCAATTTATGAGTAAATCAAAAGATTAGTCCCCTGCATAGAGCCCAATTTGAATTAAATCCAAGCTATTCATTATAACCTTCCTTATCATTAGTGAATGGTAACTTGTTGGCAGTGGGGCTATATACAGGACTCACCCGAAACAGTTGAGAATTTTGAGCGCTCAGAAATAGAATAAACTGAGCACATGTCGCTGTGGAAATTGGAATACTGTATATAAAAGAGTTGGTAGGTATTGAAAACTGCTATTAAAACTCCACTACTTTTTTTTTGCGGTTTTCCCGTAAATTATTATTATGTGTTCCCTGATCACGTGCCCTTTACGTGTCCCACACAGTTTATTCAGTAGGGCACCGTCCAGTAGCCAAGTGATCTAATTATTAACTTTTTTGCACTAGGGTATGTCCCCTGGATTATATGCAAACCTGTCTCTTTTCTTAGTTCTTTTTTCTTTTCTCTTTTAATGTTATTATTGACCCCAGGTTATGTGCCCTGTTTTCTTGTGAGGTTATGTGCCCTGCACCAAGGCCTGACAAACCTTGGGCCAAAACTTGAGCCAAAACCTGGACCAAAACCTAAACCTACTAACACGTGACTTCTACAAATTTCTCTTTATGCTTATTTCTTCGCCAAGAAATACCCCCGGTGGCCCAGCCTGTTTTAGGCTGTGCACAACTGGTAGCACACCTCTGGTTTTGGCTGCGTGCGTCCTATCTATGCAATGTTGGTCTGTAGATCGTCCTCGTACTCGATCTCCACGTGCGGCCTCTTCAGCTTGGGCTTTTCGGCGACCAGCTCGTTGTCGGAATCGGAATCGGACTCCGCCTGCAGGTCGTGGCCCAACCATTTTTGCAAGTCCTCCATATCCACCAATTCTTCATCTTCATCATCCTCCACATACTCCACCTCGCCGAATCCTTCATCGTCGCCACTCTCCAACTCCACATCGTCATCCTCATCGAATTCCTGCTCTTCCTCTTTGCCCACCCCTCCAAGAACCTTCTTCCAGATCTTCTCATCCACATTAAGAGGCTTGTCTCCATATGCTCCACTCTTCAACCGGTCCAACAATTCCTTCTCGATGGCCTTCTCTATACGTGCGGCCGCCAACGCCTTCCGTTCTCGGTTCTGCTCTCGTCTCTGAACCTTCCGCTTGACTCCCACGTATCTTTGTTCATCCTCCTGCAACGCAAGCCGCCTTTCTGTCACGGCCACCTGCGTCAACCTCGTCATTCTCTGCTTACACTTGTTGATCAAAAACTCGTCCCAATATTGTAAATGGTGGTCGATCTGCAGTAAGGCCTTGGAGTAGTTCTTCAGCAAGGGCACCCGCTCCCAGAGCTTGGCCGGCATATGTGCCCGCTCCGCGGTCTTCATATACAAGTACTGTTTTCCCTCGATATTCTTGACTGTGGCGTACTTGGCGTTGGCCAAAGGACATGATTTGCGGTCACACACTCCGGTGACGTTGTACTCGTTTCTGCAGAAGTCCGTGCCATTTCCGGGCCGCACTTTGAACGAGCAGAATTGGTCGTTGATCACCAGCCAGATGAGCTCGTCCGACATGCTTGTGGTGTGTAGGTATATGTGATTTTGGGGTGATGGTGATGCCTGATGCTTGAAAAAAGATGCGCGAAGAGATGCCCTCGCACCCGTACATCCCGAAAAAGAAAGAGCCAAGAGGAAAAATGGGGCAAAAGAAAAATAGGAAAGATGGAGAGGAACAGATATGGAGAGGGGCCGGTTTAGTCATTCCATTTATCTGCTTTCATTTTAAAGTTTTTTGTGCCAGTGTCGTTGGGCGGTGCTCTGGTGCACGGTGTGCTTAGCTGCAGTACCACGTGCTCTATGTACAGGACGATAAGAGGATTAGTTCCCAGGCCGACTATTGGTGGAAATTCAGATGCAATTTGGGAGGGATTTTTAAGCAGAATTCAGTTTTTTGAAGGGTGATTTAAGATAAAAATCGCTTTAAACTAGTTGCTCTAGTACTGTATATTAGCAGTGTACATTGGAAACTATACACTGGTACTGCATATTACACGGGTCATTTCAAATCCAAGTTTACTTTCAAAAAGGCCTTTCGCTTATAAATATTTTCCAGCCACAGCTTTTTAAATAGTAAATTCATAGAGTTTCTCTCAATTAGCCTAAAGAATCGGGCTTGCTTATGTGCAGTATAAGGTGATTTGAGTGTTGGAACATCAAGGAAACCAGAAACAGATCTACAGACGTAGTTGACTGGCAAAACAAACTTCATTAGTTTCAAGAAAATTTTAAATTCTTTTGAAGAAAAAAAACTGGGTATTTTGGCAACAGGAAAGGCCCACTCGGCTCTGGTCATGAACAAGTGCGTATCCAATGAGCCTATGAGGAAGATGAAGAGCCTGAAAAAGTACTGGCAGAGTCAGAGAAATATGCTTAAAAGTAGCAAATCATAATTACGGTGAATTTCCTTTTTTTTCGGGACTTTTTGGCACTTTCTACGATTTTTTTTGGCTACTCTAAGGTAGAGTCCTGCACATAGATTAGCCGGTAGTGTGTATCTACCAAAGTACTCCATCCCATTCATGATCCAAAAGTATTGTATAGGCTAATTTTCAGACTGTATATAAGATATTCTTCAGTTCCATCCATGTTTTGCTATACTTTAGCTTCCCCCTAAATTTCGTGCTATTCTTGTTTGAAAAAGAGGGAAGTGCGGCCATCTTCGCTTACATGGGCTGCGCACGACCAAGAAAAATCAGCCTACACCAGTACAAAAATGAGCCTGAAATTTTCATATCTATATTGTATGTCTGTTTCCCTGAGCTCCTATTTCTTTTCATATTTTATGCTTCCATGATCACTGGTTACATGTTTCAGAAATGTTTCATGAATGTTTTATGGATGATTTATTCTCACTTATTTCTCCAATCCATAATATAAGACTAAAAATTCTGAAAAATTATAATAATCCAGGCCAAATCAGGTCTACTCAGTATACTATGGCTCGCTTCAGTTCCTTGGAAACCCACAAAAAAGAAATACAAGTATTGTAAGTATTCCTGGTCCTGCATATAGACGACTATGGGTCGTAATGGGCCCAAAGCAACAACGTCAACTCCTGAACAGTTGCATATGTAGTCCAGCACAATGGGTCTTTAGATTTGTTCAGATCCGATCCAGACCTTTACATACTTGTTTCACATTCGTTTTAGAGTAACTCATTTAGCTATTTTGCCTATATCATATCTAATAATTAGGAAATAAACCAAAGAAAATTGTTGGTAATATCAATAATTAAATTATAAACTATTTCTATAAGTACGATGTGATGTTAATTTTATACATAACATCCCGTTAATCCATTAGATATTTCCATACGATGATGCTGATAACAATAATGTAATGAAATCATATACCTATATATTTAAATAGTGGTATAAAATCAGAGTAACTCCATAATGAGATTGTGGTAGCCATAGTAGTTTGAAATACGATCAAATTCTATAATGCATTAATTCCTATACAATTTTTGTAATTATATCGATTCCAAAATGTATAGTTAGTTATTGAGTTCTAAATAAAGGGAAGTAATAATTCCAAATGGTAACAAATTATAAATAATTGACCAGAAGTGAATTGGTTAAACACTGGCACTTTCAATACTAAAATACGTGTTCACATTCTAGACCCACTATATATCCCTATATTATATTAATCCTATTTATTTATATTCTTTATTATTTCTATCTATAACATATATCTATATACACTTTATACACTTTATATTATATTACTTCCATATATTTACTTATATCTATATATTATATATACTTATAATTGTTATATATCATCTCATTACTATTAATAACATATATCGATCTACATATGAATATACACACTATAACATTGGGATTCCTGATTCCATATCTCTTATTTATAAGATATCTATATACATTTAAGATTATTACTATTTATAACCCAGTCTCGTTTGTCGTAATGAACATTGTAATTCAAGGTTGAATAGGCTGATTGCAATTTCGTACTTTTAGAGTTCAAATTCTTCAAATTCTAATTGATTTCAAGTTAATATAGAATAGGTTGACTCATGTAATACTATAAATAGAATGAAGTCTTGATATTTTTTATAGAGCCATACATTTGAAATATTAATAGATCGTATAATTTGAGCCACAATTTACAATTTTGAGTAGATTTATTATCTTAAGTATCATATAATTAGCTCTATGATAAATATAAGTTCTAAAGCTAATGTTGATACTCCTGCACCTATATATTTAGCTAGTATTGCATTTTCTTATAATTTCATACCTTCGATAAATATTCTTCAACTACTGGTTAAGATAATTACTTTCGAAGTTATCCAATTAAGCTTAACTAAAAATTACATATATCAATATCTTATTATTCAGTGACTAATTCTATAAGAGTTTCTATCCAATTCCATCCTTTTCATTTAGTAAGCCCATCTCCCTGACCCGTTTTCACTTCTTTTGTTTCAAAAAATCGTTTCACATCTGATTCAGTCACACATTACCTACTCACATTCACACTTTACTTTCACCTACAGTCAAATCTCGGGCTTTCAGCTTTTTACATTCATAAAATAACAGAGTTATTCATATAATATCTATTTATATAATATAACTATTCATATATATTAATAATTCAGGTTAAGCAAACGATTCATACCAGTATGATCTCTGGACCTGCACACAAGGCCTCATCTATGGTCAGCCTCATGAAGGGAGCTTCAAGATGTTTTTTTTTTCTTTTTTTTTTTTTTTTAAATTTATAGTTTGAGATTATGCTAAGGCTAATTCGGCCCCGAAACTCTAATCATCTAATCATTCGCTTTCCCTCGTAAAATTGTTTGGACCTTCTGCTATCCTAAGGAAATCTCGGTGGGAAATTTCGGCAAAAACCAGCTACTCAATGGTTCAATTAGTTTTTTGCCCCTAAATCCAGTTTTTGACAATCAATTTGCACGTAAGAACCGCTACGAGCTTCCATCAGAGTTTTCTCGGGCTTCACCGTATCAAGGTATACTTTACCATCTTTCGAGTCCTAATAATTATGCTCTTTCTCCTGCCCATTCGGACAAAAGGGTAGGGTTGACAATTACTTTTTCAGAATTTGGGAATTGCCAATTTGAACATTTGGGGATTGATAATTTGAGCATTTGGGGCTGACCCAATCCTTACATAATTGTTAAACTTTCTTGGTCCGCATCGGGGGAGGTACGGGTTTACCGTGTTCTTGGTTTACTCAAGCGGGGCCCGATGATCTTGGGGAATTTTTCCGGCTGCATTTCATTGGCTTTTCTTGAAAAAGCCATTAACGTCACCACCACCTGGTACGGATCCTTGCCTTCGAACAAATCAATGGTCTGGAAAATCTCGTCGTGCGCCATGCCTATTTTATCACACAACTGAAGGAAAAACAGGACATTTTCCATTTGCTTAAACGGCATGGATGTTTTTTTGGCCTTTTTGGTGGGCAGGCCTTCCACTTGTAATTTGTCGCCTAATTGGCAAAGCAACAAGCCATCCTTTAAGATTTGCACCATGCTGAGGTTGGCGTCAGACGGTATTTCCGTTTCGGGCAACGAGAGCGTGTCGTAGAGCCAGTTTAAGGCTTCGGACTCGGAGTTTCTGAACTTGGCGTCCCGTGCTTTGCGGAGGTCGTGATCCATGTTAGTGTCGAAGTTTGGGGCTATAAATAAAAGAATTGGGGGGAGAGAACAAAAGGGGTTGGCTGTGGAAGGGGCTGAGGGCCCTTTATAGACGGTGCCTGGGGCTGAAGTACGGTTTGCCTGCTTTGCGTGGCGGCCTGCACAAACAGGGGCGCTCCTGGGTTGTATGCCTGCTCTGGGCGGAGAGATGATTGTTTTTTTATGCGAGCTTAAGCCGTGCTCATACATTAAACGTCTTAAAACCTGACTACTAGACCAGACGAGGACTGTTTGACTTGATTTGACTTGTTTGGTAGTATTTAAAATCATACCTATGTACTTGAAACTTAGTTGTGCAACTTCTTCTCGTACGAGTGCAAGCCGCTGATTCCACCCTCCAATTGGGCAGAAGCGGTTCTGAACTCAAACCGCACGTCTCCGCCAAGCACATTCTCCCTGAACTCGTCAATCGATTGCACTCCGATATCCTGAAACGAGTGCTGCAATCCATTGTACAAGTATGGGATGAACTTGGTGATGGAACCCTTGTCCACCACGGCTCCAGAAACACCCTGTGCAACCAACACATTGTCGCCCTCGGAAAAGTATCTGGAAGTAGAGGCATTGGCATTGGTGGAGGTCTTTTGCATGGCATCAATAGATCCCATACCTCTATAACTCTTCAATCTCTTTCCGTCACGGTAAAAGTAGTCTCCTGGGGTCTCGGACGTACCGGCCAACAAACCTCCCATCATCACGGTGGAAGCACCCAAAGCAATGGCCTTGGTGATGTGTCCAATGTTGCTGATACCTCCATCGGCCATACATGGAACGCCAAATTGAGCAGCAAACTCACACACGTTGTAAACAGCCGTTCCCTGGGGTCTACCACAGGCCATAACCTCTTGGGTGATACAGATGGATCCAGAACCCATACCAATTCTCAAACCATCGGCACCAGCCTCGATCAACAAAGCAGCTTGTTCACGGGTCACCACGTTACCTGCAATGACCTGCAAATCAGGGTACTTTTGCTTGATCCACTTGAGCATGTCAATTTGGAAAGTAGACGAACCGTTGGACGAGTCAATAACCACAACGTCCAAACCTGCGGCCACCAACTTGTCCAACCGGTCTCTGTCTGCAGGAAGCGTACCAATGGCAGCTCCACACAACAATTGCTTGGAAGCAAACGACTTGGAGGCGTCTGGGTAACTCTGGTTCTTTTGCAAGTCGGTCAAGGAGATCATCGACACCAAGTTACCCTTGGAGTCCACAATAGGCAACTTTCCCTTTTTGGAAGAACGCAAAAGAGCGTTTCCCTCAGCCAAAGTGATTCCTTGTTTACCAGTCACAACATCCTTGGTCATGACTTTTTCAACAGTATCAGAATCAGTTTCGTGGAACTGGACATCACGTGACGTGACGATACCCACGAGTTTTCCGCCAGTTTTTCCGTTTTCTAAAAGTTAGTAATTGCTCGAATGGCTCAATCAGGTAAATTTATCCACATCATCGTTTGATGGTTCGGTAGAACGAAAGTTATTAAATTAGTTAGTTCATCATAAAGCTGAGAAATTCACATACCAGTCACTGGGAAAGACGAAAAGCCAATTTGTCCTTTCAAAGCACGGATCTCGGCCACAGTGGTCTTGGGACCCACCACAAAAGGGTCGGAAATAAAGCCGTTCTCAAACGTCTTGACCTTGTTGACCATCTCCGCCTGCTCCTCTGGAGTACAGTTGTGCTGAAGAATACCAATGCCTCCCAACAACGACATGTGGATGGCCATGTTCTCCTCAGTCACGGTGTCCATGGGCGAGGACACAAAAGGAGTCTTAAGAGTGATTTTCTTGGTCAAGCGGGTCTCCAACTTCACGTCGTGGGAAGGAAACTGGATCAAGCCTGGGAGAATCAAGAAATCATTGTAGGTCAAACCACCGAAGTTGGCGGAGTCAATCAAGGTTTGCACATCCAAGCCATCTTTCTTGGGGTACGTTTTCAAGTGCTGAGTGGCGGTCGAACAATCTAAAACCATTTTGGGGCTGAGATGTCCAAAAAAAAAAAGTTTTAAGTTTGAGCGATGCCGCGCTCTTTATATACGGTGGGTCGTGGTGTACGGGTTCTCGTGGATGCAGGACGGCGCGCCGACAAAATGGTGTACCCACATCGGCCACATAGGTCACGTGTGTTTCTTTAGTCACCCATCACCAGTTCTAGAGCTAGTCCAGTATCTCAATGACTATGTATTGTTAGTGTCCAGAAGCTGTACTGCATAGTAGCTAGTCTTATACACCCTTTTTTTTTCAAAAAAAAAAAATATACATAACATCCCATTTTGTACCACAATGCATCTCTTATGGTTCGCGCACGACCCAGATAAGTACTGGAGTCTACAATACCACCCATCTTCCATTCTATATTTTTATCAAATACAGTAATATGGACTGTATAATATCTCTCATAGTCCATAGTCGAAATTAAAAAAAATTACTGTGCTGCTTGGTCCTAAAGTCCAAGTTCAGCCGCATATCCATAGTAGTAGTGCATATTTCTTAGCCAACGGTCTGTAGGGGAATAATATTACAGTAGTATAAAAATGCTGGTTATAAGTAAAGCCCTATAATAATCCACATAGCATTAGTATGAAAATGGAAAAAACATGATAACGTTTCCAGGTACAGGATTTAGTATATTAAGTATAGTATAAGTAAGAGTATTTATGTAACAGAAATAGTAATTAGTCCAGTAATTAGTCCAGTGCTTATAGTATCTAATATATTTAGTAGAGTATTTAGTGCAGATTTAAGTAAAGTTCTCAGTTCTTAGTTCTTAGTTCTTAGTTCTTAGTTCTCAGTTCTCAGTTCTTGGTTCTTGGTTCTTGGTTCTTAGTATAGTAGTGAAAAAATAATAGCAATGGTTCTCAGTAAATGGTATATTCAGTAGAGTATTTAGTATAATTAGTACATTATTTAGTATAATTAGTACATTATTTAGTATAGTATTTAGTACAGTACTAGTATGAGTATTAGTAGTTAGCACAGTATTTAGTACCATATCTAGTACCGTATTCAGTAAAATATTTCGTACAGTATTTAGTATAGTACTATTGAGAGAATGAGTTTAAGTTTATTTAGTAGAGTATTTAGTGCAGAGTTAAGTACACTCATTTGCTCTTAGTTCTTTATTCTTTATTCTGAGTTCTTTATTCTTAGTTCTTTATTCTTAGTTTTTAGTATTTAGTATTTAGTATTTAGTATTTAGTATTTAGTATTTAGTATTTAGTATTTAGTATTTAGTATTTAGTATTTAGTATTTAGTATTTAGTATTTAGTATTTAGTATTTAGTATTTAGTATTTAGTATTTAGTATTTAGTATTTAGTATTTAGTATTTAGTATTTAGTATTTAGTATTTAGTATTTAGTATTTAGTATTTAGTATTTAGTATTTAGTATTTAGTATTTAGTATTTAGTATTTAGTATTTAGTATTTAGTATTTAGTATTTAGTATTTAGTATTTAGTATTTAGTATTTAGTATTTAGTATTTAGTATTTAGTATTTAGTATTTAGTATTTAGTATTTAGTATTTAGTATTTAGTATTTAGTATTTAGTATTTAGTATTTAGTATTTAGTATTTAGTATTTAGTATTTAGTATTTAGTATTTAGTATTTAGTATTTAGTATTTAGTATTTAGTATTTAGTATTTAGTATTTAGTATTTAGTATTTAGTATTTAGTATTTAGTATTTAGTATTTAGTATTTAGTATTTAGTATTTAGTATTTAGTATTTAGTATTTAGTATTTAGTATTTAGTATTTAGTATTTAGTATTTAGTATTTAGTATTTAGTATTTAGTATTTAGTATTTAGTATTTAGTATTTAGTATTTAGTATTTAGTATTTAGTATTTAGTATTTAGTATTTAGTATTTAGTATTTAGTATTTAGTATTTAGTATTTAGTATTTAGTATTTAGTATTTAGTATTTAGTACTTAGTATTTATTATTTAGTATTTAGTATTTAGTATTTAGTTCTTAGTATAGTAGTAGTAAAAATAATAGTATTAGCTCTTAGTATAGTATAATCAGTAGATCATTTAGTATATTTAATACAGTATTCAATACAGTATTCAGTACAGTAATAGTATGAGTAGTGGTATTTAGTACAGTATCGAGTACATTATTTATCGTATTTAGTATATTAAGTAGAGAATGAGTAATAGTATTTAGTGCAGTATTTTGAAAGAATTTAAAGGGTGTAGAGGAAATGAAAGTAATCGTTTGTGGTAAATCATTGAAATGTTTGATATGATTGGAATTATTGGAATGTTGGAAATCATGAAATGATTGAAAGATCAAGACATTCAGAGTCAATACTAATGACATATACCGGCAAATAAGGTCTAAGGAAAGAAATCCCATGGAGGACAAGACAAGAAAGCAAATAGAAGGCTCCAGTCAGTGAAGAAGAACTTCCCGTGAGCAACCACTTTTCTGTTTCTCCTAGATCCTTGTCTATAGGTTCAATCCATACCATGATAGAGAAAGTGGGAACAACCCGAAATAAGACTTTAATGATGATATCACTGTGTGACGCTATCACATCATGAAGATTGGGAAGGATTATTAGTATTTCGTACAGTGTTTGGTGTAGTAATATTGAGAGTAGTAGTTCTAAGTATAGCAGTACGGTATTCAGTACAGTATTTAGTACAGTATTTGGTACAATTCTTAGTTCTTAGTCTTGGTTCTTAGTTTTTAGTATTTAATACAATATTTAGTGCAGTATTTATAGTATTAGAGTAGTAAACAGTACAGTAATTAGTCAGTATTTAGATCGTAATAGTCAGAGTAGCAGTATTTAGTTCTTAGTCGTGACTCTGTGGATAAAATTATATATCTACATTTTTAAAGACACAAAGAAGGTTTACTTTTAAGTGTATGGCGAATAATAGAGTCTTAAATTTAATTATTTGAACTGCAAATTAACAGGAAAACTGTATCATCCAATAAAGCTTTGAAACGCTCAAAAAACCTGTAGTCGGCGATATGGAAAAGATTAAAAAATTGAATTTACAAGATTCTGTAGCTAATGAAATTAAGGAAAACCATAAAGCCAGTTTTAAAGAAAAAGACTGGATTATTTCTCGGGAAAAGGTGTAACGAAAAAGTCTCCCAGGAGGTGACTGTTCGGCTCGTAAATGTATAAATAGGTTTGGGGAGTATTTCAAACGAAACAGAGGAATATGCCCAAAAATAAGAAGATTTGAAAGTGTTGGGTGAAAAAAAAATGAAGTTGGGAATGTGAAATTGAAATGTGGGTCTAAAATGTAGTTAAAAGGAGGTGGATTTTTGGAATAAACAGTGTGATTCTAAATCTTTATTAACTAATAAATCACAAATTTCGGAGTAGTGTGGAGGTGAAGTATTGGTGGAAATTGCAGGAGGTTTTCTGTAAATGATGACTTTCCTGTATATACAGTATATACAGTCCAGTGTAAGCTAGTAGAGTATGGAGTACTAAAGTCTTTTGTCTGGTGTAGTGTGGAGCTCATAATACTATCTTTTATTTATTACTAAGTCTCAATCCTCGTAATGATTCTAATGTGGCTTCTAAGGGTTCATATCCCATATTCATTACCACGGACGCAAGAAGATACTAGGAGGATTTTTGAATTGACCTTTGAACAATGTTGGGGATGGTGAATTGAGGGAAGCACCACATCCATTAAATGTTTGTCCCTTCATTTGTCCCTTCATTCTCCCTTCATTTTTCTATTCACTTATCCTTCTTTCACCCTTCAAGTATCTTCCATTAAGCCATTTATCCTATTCCTTCGACGTGTCTGCTGCCCTGTACCATAGTTCCCATTCCAAAATCTCTTATAATTCCTTCTCTATGGTTTGTTTCTAGAGGGGGGCCTGGTCCATGAGAATCTACCAGAGATATTGTAGTCTTTAGTCTGGTTCCAGTCAGTATAAGTAGAGAATCCATTTTGTTGAGCAGTTCAGACGGTAGGTTCATGTTTTGTGCTTACGTATCCGTTCTCTAAGATTCCTTTCTCTTATCCGTTCTCAGAGTTTTCGACCTATGTTGTTTTCTGTTGTGTTTTGTTGTGTTTTGTTGTGTTGTGTTTTGTTGTGTTGTGTTGTGTTATGTTGTGTTGTGTTGTGTTGTGTTGTGTTGTGTTGTGTTGTGTTGTGTTGTGTTGTGTTGTGTTGTGTTTCGTCGTCTTTTTTGTCTTTTGTTGTGTTGTATTTTGTCGTCTTTTTATGTGTAGAAAAGTGGTTGTAGATTGCAAAATGTGTGGGGATGCCCGGTTTATATAGTGGTCTTTTGACTGGCTGCGAAACTGGTATGCACGTTTCTGATCGGACATAGTGCGATTTCTGGTCGGACATAGTAAGATTTCTGATCGGGCATAGTACGATTTCTGGTCGGACACAGTAAGAATTTTGATCGGACAAAGCACGATTTCTGATTGCATACACTATTTCAGAAGTTGTGCTGTGAACCATTCTTATACTCAGTGCTCGCAATCATCCACTATGCTCAGTGCTCGCAACCAGAACCATAAATCCACACGGCAGTTCTGCACTAGTTAGTCAAAAATAGGGTACTAATCTATTGATACTGAACTTGATAACACTACCGCGGCTTAAAAAAAGATACAAAAAAAGAAGAAAAGAAAATGGGCCGGACTACAAGATTCCATTGTACTGCACATAGTACCCAGGCACAGAAAAGTACGGAGAAAATTCGGTATAGCTTCAGGAGAATTTTATACATGATTTTAGGATTCCATGTTTCCAGGTTTCAGCGAGTGGAGTGTTTCGACAGATTAAGGTATAAAATAGAGGTGAGCATACAATAGAGATGGGACAGTATACAATGTAAGTGAAGAGTAGTGTAGTAAAAGCGTATAAATTGAGTAGTAGAAAATAAGTAAATTTATTAGATCTAGGATTATTATAGAAAGTTAAGTATAAAACCCTTAAAGAATAAATAGCAGTTATGTATAAGTACCATATAATGATTCCATAATTTTATCTTTAGAATAATAACCTGTTAAACCCGGTATAGCCATTGTAAATAATGAAGCTATAGCCATAGATTCAATTCTAAGGTAAATTCTATTTATGCATATCTTGGTTTCTGACATAAAACTATGTATAATAGATCCAGCAGACATAAAATAAGCTTTAAAGAAAACGTGACAATAAATGATCTAGCTAAATCATAAGCACGTGAACCTATAGCTAACATCATAGTAACTACAGTTTTTAGGGGTTTTACTAAAGTAGTAAATTCCCTAGGCATATAAGAATATGGAAAGTGACTAAAACAAAAAAAAAACTCCACTACAAACAATAGTAGCTGCATGTAATAATGAGCTAATTGGTGTAGGACTATCAGCTAATATATTATCAGGTCATTTATTAATGTTAATCTTAGGTTCACTAATTTTTAATTTAATGAGAATTTCAATATTAGGCCAAAAACTGCTATGAGTGCGACCAAAAATTACGACGAGTGCGACCAAAAATGTACATACCAGTTTCGCAGCCAGTCAAAAGGCGCACTATATAAACCGAGCATCCCCCGCTCTTTTTATTCTTTTTTCAATAAACACAGACTTTAAAGAGAGAAATAAAAGACATAAAAATAAAAAGACAGACAGACAGACAGACAGACAGACAGACAGACAGACATAAACTTAGGAGCGAAACTTAAGAACGGAAGTTAAGAACGGAACTAAGAGCGAGTCCAAATCCTACTGTTCAACAGATTGAGCACTATTGATGCTGACCGAAAAAGCCAGATTCGAGGCTCCATTTGCGTTTCTCCTGGATTCTGACGGGCCAGGGCCCCCCAAACCAAAAAAAGAAACAACAGAAAGGTTACGAAAAATAGAAATGGTAACTATGGTACTGGGCAGCCAATGTGCAGAAGGAATTGGATAAAGGAATGGAGAAAGGAACATAAAGGAGAAGGACATAAAGGAGAAGAAACATGAAGGAGAAGGAAAATAAAGAAGAAGGAACATAAAGGAGGAGGAACAAACATTTCATGGATGTGGAGATCCCCACCTTTCGGTCCTCAACCTTGCTCAGAGAAAAAAAGGATTAAATAAAAGTCTCTATCAATACCATCACATTATTCATCTGACCTATACGGCACATCGTGGACATAATGGATATCCTATACCATATACTAATTCTATGATATCTTAACTGTACAGTGATATATTGCCCACGGAATGTGTACTGGCTCCATAACTTTCTTGTATTATTATCATATTTTAGATAGTCATATATGATTCAGTACAATTTCTCAACCACATATTTATCACTTATTTTTTTTTTTGGATACATTGAGTGGTACTGTATGCTAAATCTTTTACTCAACTGCCATCTCTTCATGGAAAGATTGATTTATACTTGTGGTAATAGTGGAGAGTATCAGCTGTACTGCAGATAACAGACTCAGTGATTCCAGTGCTGGAGACAGATAATGGAAGATAAATATGTGACAAAAAATAAAAGAAAGTAATAAAATATATAAAAAAGTCAAAACATAAAGTGTTTGGACATAAAAATACATATGAATCCGACCTCAAGTGGATTGTATACAGGACAAAAGACAGTTGTGTGGTGGTCTATACCTTTATGGGTGAGTTTATGGGTGATTTTTGTGGTGTTATGACTGCTTTTTATGGTGCTTTTATGAATGTTTTTGATGGTATTATGAATATTTTATGAGGTTTGTTCGATTTATAAAACGACAGGGAAAGTGTTTGTCGATGAAAATGGTCATGTTAACGTTATAAAGCTTTAACATCTAAATTTTGCATGGGGTTCCAATGAAATCATGATTTTATCTCTCATAAAAAGAGGTTTAATATCCATGTTTCAACCCCCTCCCATAGAAAAGAGTAAAAGACTGGCTCTGGTACTTAGTACTTATGGCTGGTGGGAAACAGTTGGGTATAAGCAGAAGCTTTCCTGGGATTGGTGGAGGTCTACCCTTGTTGGGTAATGAGTGGATTTATACCACTGGCTGGAGTTATTGCTATAAAAAGATAATTTGCAATAATACATATGATACAAGCTTATTTTTCTGTATAATTTAGTGGCTATTTATTAACATTAATCATAAGTTTCTATCGATAAAGACTATATATTCATAGAAATAATTTTATTCGATAAATTTATAGATTTCTTTTATTCTTTCTTCTCCATTCCATAATTCTTTTTTTTAAATTATTAATTAGGAAGTTATTATACAGAATGTAAAGTATAGTATAGTATAGAGTAGAGTAGAGTAGAGTAGAGTAGAGTAGAGTGGAGTATAATAGAGTATAGTTTATGGTTAGAATGAGAAAAATGTAGACAGAATAGAGTAGACTACAAATCACAACCACAAGAGATGGTATTTTCGAATGTGTCTACCACTAATTCTAGTCTTTACAGCGTGGGACAGATATTTTAGTTTATTTATTTTTTAAAAGTTTTTTAGATTGGTTTATTAACAGTTTTTTGAATTTCGTTTATAAACAGTACTTCTGAATTTTGTCTGTCTCTGGGAGTTGCATTAATTTGCTAATATTTCAAGAAGCTCCCGGTGGCCTAGCTGGTTAAGGCGCAAGACTGTAATGGAATGGAATCTTGAGATCGGACGTTCGACTCGTCCCTGGGAGAATTTGCAGTTTATTCTGCTCGAAACTGCATTTTTTTGTTTTTTGTTTATTTGGTGGAATAAATTGCAGTGGTGAATGTTCTGCAACGAACTGTATATAAGAGATATATACTGTATATAGAGCGCTGGTACTGCACGCAGGCCATTAAATAGGGTCTGTAGAAGCTTTTAACATGGGTCCTCTCAACAAGGTTCCAGTTCCGAAGGCCATTCCAAGTCACCCTTTTTGCACCCATTTTAGTTCTATATCCATACATCCATACATGCATAATTTATAATATGTAGTAGAGCAGTAGAGTAGTAGTACTGTATAGAAGTATAGTTTCATATTGCACAGTGTAGTAGCAGTAGAGCAAGTACACCATCAATGTGATTACCTAATACGGTAATATTGTTTCTAATAGGGTCTATTCGTATCACAACATTACTTGATACATACCAGTAGTAGTAGTGATTGTGGTAGAGTAGTAGTAGATTGTCTACAGGTATTATTCTTTAATATATTAAGCAAATTCTTAGCAAATTCTTAGCAAATTCTTAGCGACTTCTTAGCAATTCTTAGCAATTTTTTAGCAATTCTCAGCAATTCTCAGCAATTCTGAGCAATTTTGAGCAATTTTGAGCAATTCTTAGCCTGTTAGCCAGTTCTAACAAGTTAAGAGCTCGTAGCACGGCCGTCGAAAAACGTTTCTTTACGTTTATCAACCCGATGGTGTTCTTTGAAGTGCCTCAAGTAATTAGAAAGAGGATTCTTCTCCAGGGTCGATGTCCAGCACCGAACCTCCACCACATCATAGCATACCGGACAAACAACTCCCTCGTGGTTCCGGACTCGAGGTTGTGTTTTGCGCTTTTCCGATGGTTTCTTCCACACTCTGTATAAGCCAAGGTGGAGCGGATCGGGCGTCAAGTAGCTATCTGCGTAGATACCATGCGAATGGCTCATGTGTTGCGAGTAACAGGAATTCTTCAACTCAAAAAAGTTGATATCCTCGCAATAAGCACACAATGCGCTCCTAGTATCGATCATGGCCCGCTTGGATATGGGGTCCAATTCCGTGCGGCTGAACTCGTGCTGGTACGGCTTGTTGACTCCGTAGCATGCATTGGGCTCGTACACCACATTGCGGTGTTTTTCCTGGAGCACTGCCAACGAATTGCGCTGGTATTTGGTCCTTATAATGGGGCACGAGCCCGTACCAATGGGAGAGATGAGCTGGCTCTTGTACCGAGGGTCTTCTTCGTTTTTGGCCACGTTATGGAACTTCTTGAGCTTGATGATTTGTTGCGGGATTTGGATCCCTTCATAGTTGAACGTTGCCATTCCCTTTCTCTGTCTCTTACCCTTGGCTGCTGACGTAGTCTGTGTTTCAGGCGGCTGTGCTTCAGTTGTTGTCGAAACAATCTGAGTCTCTGGTTGTTGCACTGCAGTCGTCGTCTGGACAATCTGCGGTTCTGGTTGTTGTACTGCAATCGTTGTCTGGACTGGAGTCTGGATTGGTGCCTGAGTAGGCTGTGGAATTGGGACCTGGACCGGTGCAGCTGGAGCCTGTTCGAGTTCCTGGATTGCTCGGTCCACCATATTCCGGATTGAGTTGCCCATTGTGGCATTGGGGACCTGTGGAAGCCTTTGGTGGGTTCCAAGGATGTGTCTGGTCCGGAATTTTGAGACCCGGCCGTTTTTCCCGGGTTTAGCTCTTGAAGCTCTTGAAGTCCTTGCTGGTGTTGTCACCACCAGGCGGTTCTGGGTGGGCCCAGCTGCTGCTGCTGCTGCTGCAACTACTGGGGCCACCGGCATCTGTTGGGGTGGGTCGAGGTCCATTTCGAGCTGGAGCTCGTTGGCAAACTGCTCGAGTTCCTGGAACTGCTCCATGGGGTCCAATACTATGTCCATTGGTTCCGGCATGTTTGCATTGTTTTCCAAGAGTCCTAGGTAGTTGGGGTCTGCCAAGTAGGCCCTTGGAATGGAGTCCTGGTCGGCCAAAAAGCCCTGGCTGGCTGCTCTGCTGGCTGCTCTGCTGATGGGGATTCCTGTGGCTCTAAAAGGCTCCCCAAAGAGCTCATCTGGAAAAATGTCCATCATTCCACGGCTTGTGGGAGCCATTTGGGTGTTTTGCATTTGGCTAGGGCCACTCTGGAAAGGAACAACTTGTGCCGGGGCATGCTGGAGGTTTTCTAGGTAGTTTGTTCCCAGGCAGCTGTCTAGAAGGGTTCCCATAAAGCCTTGCATTTGAGGCTGGACTGCCATATTTCCACCGGAGGCCCAAGATACTTGTGAGGTAAATGTGCCGAAGTTGTTTGGGTCCTGGTGCTGAAAATTGTAAGCCGTGTTGTTGTCCAATTGCTGGTAGTTTTGCAAAGGGAAAGCACAGGGCTGGGTGACCGAAGGAGCCCTTTGGAACTCCGGAATCATTTGAATATCCAGAATCATTTCGATATTCGGAGCCATTTGGATATCCGGAGCCGTTTGCCATGCGGTTTGGGGAGCAGCTTGGAAGTTTTCAGATGGTTGCCAGAGCAAGCTTTCCAAGAGCTGAGTGGAAAGTCCAAATTCGCTATTCTGTAAATCCTGGTTTGCGTGCATTGGAGTAGCCATGATTTCGGCTGGAGTAGCCATGATTTCCACGGCTGGAGTAGCCATGGTTGGCCGAAGGTGACATTCCTGCTGGAAGCTTTCAGGAAACGAAATGCCAAGGCCAGGAGTAGGCTCCTCAAAGAACTCAAAGTCATTAAAGTTTCCAATGTCTTGGGGCTCCTGCTCCATAGAAACGTGAGTGTAGTGGTCACTTTGGTCGATCCAAGTAATCGGCAAGACATGATTGTCCTGGTTGAATTCCGGCTGAGGAGCTGGAAGTGGACTGGTGTCCATAGCGTCATCATCGTCTGGATCTTGAGTAGGAAACTGTAAAGAACCCATGGAGAACTCCGTCCCGGGCCTAGAGATGACTTGGCCAAGTGTGGGGCCCGGTTGGGGGAAAGCGTTCTCTTGCGGATCGCAGTGAGGTTGCATTTCATTTGGGTGCAAAACTTGCGCGCGCGAAAAGTCAAGTGCGTCGCAGTCTTCCATCGCAGTGTCAACGAGCTCAGCAGCGTGAGGCTCGACAACAAAATTGGTTTGTGACTCGTCCTGGCTGTGGTCGGAGTGGCCATTGTTCCATTGCATTTCTGGGGCGCCGTCTTCTTTCTCGTAGAACAACAGTTCCATGCTGTCGCTGCTTCTGCTGCTGCTTAGGGCCCTTGTGTCTGCCATTACAAAGCGCATTGAGGGTTTGCTGGGCGAGCTTTGCTCGAGAGTTCCAATTCTCTGGGCTTCATTGATGTTGCTACCAAAGTTTTCGTAGCGTGCGTTGGTGCCCAAGTCGGCAACGTGACTGTAGTCTTTGGTGTTGGAGATGTTTTCATTGACCACTGGATGAGAAACAATGCCATTGAGCTGGAGCTTGGTGCCTTGTTCAGGGGAGGTTTCGGGAGTAGGACCCGGTGTAATTGAAGACACGTTGGAGCTGCGGTCGCTGGTGAGTCCGCCAGGTCCCAGGATCTGCTCGAATTCCTGAACCCGTCTGTGAACAGTACCAACTTTCACAACAGGAGCCCAATGTTTGGAAGGAGGAGTTGAGGGATCACAATGCAGTGCCGAAGCAAAAATGGCTCCGAACAGCCTGCTTTCTGCGTCGATCTCGGCCGAAATGCTCATAGGAGAATTCATGCCTGAGAGGTCATTTTCAGCGGGCTCGAATTCCATAAGATGAGCCATTTCTTCCTCATTCATTGGGCAATCCACCATCATTGATTGGAGACTCGAGTCGTTGGTGCAGTTCCAGTTGTTGGTCATAGTGTTCATTGCAAATGGGCTCTCAGACACTTGGCTGGTGTCCTCGCGAATAGGCAGTGGACCCGAGTAGAGGTTTCCGGGGTCCACTTCAATCGGGGAAAATTCCTCGACAAAGGGCGGAGGCTGCATGACCCCCCAGCCCAACTTACTGACCCCCGAGTGGTCCATGGGGTCAGGATCAGGGTTAAAGGGAGGCCAAGTTCCCGGCTCGTGGGGAGTCAGGCCGGGGAGAGTCAGGCCCGGGAAGGAGTCGATGTCCATTGCGGCCTCGAAGTCAAAGGCTTGCTCAGCAAAGCCCGAGGAACTGGGTTTTTGCATTGCAAAGAAATTGAGAGGTCGAACAAAGCTGGAGATCGGGGAGTCTGAGGACTAAAAGTCTGGGGAATTGGAGAGCTAAAAGTCGAGAAGAAGAGTCTAGGAGTCTGTTTGGGAGCAAATACTTTAATCAAGTCTGTGTAACTCTGGGAATTTAGAGTTGCGTAAAGTGTTGAGGGAGTTTGTAAAGTGTGGAGGGAGTTGGAAAAGTGTGGGGAACAAAGCCACTTATATAGAGTGAGCCCCGACTAGAAATATGAATTTCGGTGCTGTAGATGGGGTCGCAAAAAGAGTATTTTCTGCTAAAAATCTGGACCGCAATCTCACCGGGCCGGTACAGAAATTGGGCTCATCGCCCTCCCTCCACCCGTACGCCCAATTAATGGCCCAAAAACCCCAACCCATGGCTGGACTTCTGCTTTTGAATGGGCAAAACTTGGCACATGCACTGGTTGGTTAAGCAGAATTACGGGAAGCTTAAACGTGTTTCAATGCGCTGTTTTCTCGGGACCTGCAAAGATGTGGGAGTGGCAGTCGCAAAAAAGATAGATTTGTGATATGGTGGTATCTTGAGCCTGCCGGCTGGGTCACGTGCGCTTTTTTCCGAGAAACGAAAAGCCAGTACTTCCGGAATACTGATTAAAATGTAGAAATGAATTAAATACTTCTTGAAAAGCATGGTTTCCACTGGAGGAAGATTTAAATATAATGCTTTGGGTGGGTGCAAATTCCTGCATAGAGTGCTCGTGGGACCCCACACAACTACACAATCCCAACACTCGTACCAAAAAAATCCACCTTTGAATAATTAATACTAGTCAAGCCTACGTATCATTACAAATTGCTGGATGATTAGTGTTTATATATATATGTCTATTCCCTGTTATGTGCCTGTTCACTCCTAAGCATCTGCTCATTCCTTGATACGCACCTACGAATTTTGGTCGGGCAAAGCTAAGGTGCGGAAAAAGTTCTCACATTGAGCCTAAGCTTTTGAAAATAAAAGCTGCTGGTCGCGTACTTAGGTTTTTTGCAGAAAATATGTCCCACTAGAAGCGTCATCGATGAAATCGTCTCCCTCAAGAAATGTTCTTGTACGTTGAAGCGATCTCCAGGAGTAAATGTTCTTATGGGTTGAATCGGGACTTAATAGAATTGAACGCTTGACAAGAAAAAATTAATATGGTTCCCTTTTTTTTTTTTTTTGGTGGGTTTTCGATGGCTCAATAGGGTTTTGACGTAATATTCGTACTAGTAATAGAGTTCAAGTTTCATGGAGCTAAAATTCGCGTTATTATTTAAGTAGGCCATGATCTAAACGCTTGGACCTATTTCCGAAAAACCAGTTCAATGATGCATTTAAATCAAAATGGGCGCATTTTATCCCAAAGGGCTTCGAAAGATGGAATGCCACAAAGGAGACACGAATTGGATGGGGAGATGTGTTGGAGATGGATTGTTTTTTGTTCTTGTTTTTGTGTTGGAGGTCAAAAAAAAAAAAAAACTTCCCCACCAGGAGTCGAACCTGGAATCTTCTGGTTCCAACAGAAGTGGATACTTTCGTAGCCAGACGCCTTGACCATTGGGCCATGAGGAACGAGTGTAGGCTGTTAGGAATTAATTTATGAGCACTAGTATGCAGTACTCAGTGGCTCTAGATCCTAATAGTATTCAAGTTCCCCTTGAATACTATGCGCCGAGCATTATGAACGTCGCCGAGCAATATACAATATTGCTTGCTGTCCAGCCAGTCGGGTAACACGAAGGGTTACCCGGTACAGGCAGGATACTATATAAGAACTAACAGGTTCACCTAGTTAGATGAATCCCTAGAGGAATCTCTCTAAGGTGCATTATAGTATACGAATACACAAATTGATATGACTTTATATTTTGTATAGTCCACGAACCTGTTAAGTTCTAACATAGGCTTAGGGTGTACAGGTGTAACAGGACGATTAAAAGATTCTAACTTTACCAAAATTAATTTTACAGCTCCAGCTTTCCTATGAATTTGTTAGAGTCCTGGAGAAAAGGAATTTGGGCCGCACTTCAACAAGAGTGCTTGTTCCTGTATATAGTGCGTGAACTTAATATAAATGGGAAAAAATGGACTTTGAAGTAGCTGAAAATTTGTTGTTATCAAGAAATGTCTTTTCCTTAATTGTGCAAAGTACGTATGCTTATTGATCTGAAGTTTTTCGAAGTAATAAGCTTGAGTGACTCGGGTCCTGCCTTTAGCGACTAAATGAGCCGCACGTTCACCGAGAAAAGGTCCATTTCTGGCTTTTTGATTAGATGCCCAAATATTCATATATACAATAAATTTATCTTATAATAGAATTAACATACAATGAAATTAAAAAAGAATAATAATAAATTCAATGACTGCAATTTTGTCAACTTTGTTAACGTTTTATATAAGTCAAAATAATATATTGACATTATTAATAGCAATAGAAATATTGTAATTAACTGTATCAGTTAAAATAACCTATATTGGTGATATATTTGATGCTGTTCAAGCTACTATATTTGCTTTATTTATAATATTTTTTACTGGTACTGAATCAGCTATAGGATTAAGTTTATTAGTTTCATAGTACAGATTGAGAGGTAAAGCTGCTTTTTTATAATGAACTTTTTAACATTTATTTATGAAGAAACTAAATATATAAATTTAGGTTCTTGAATATCTCTAAGTAATATAAATATAAATTATGGAATTTTATTAGATCCATTATCTATGGCAGCCCTATTCTATGCTTTATATTATATGAAAGATGACCCTAATCTTTACATAATTTTAAGTGCAATTGTTCTATATATTTTATTAATTAGTGAAAATTATGTTATGATGTTTATAGGATGAGAGTTTCTAGGTATCATATCTTAGTCATTAATATCTTTTTGATAGACACTTTTAGCTGCTATAAAAGCTGTTTTATCGGCTATTTTTTTAAATAGAATGGGAGATGTTTTATTTGTATGATTTATAGGTTCAACTTCATCATTGTTTCATGCAAAAGATTTTAGTACTATAGAATTAATACCACAAACCAATACTTATATTTAAAGTTATTAGCTATATCCTTTAAATTCAAGATTACCAACATCTATGGAGGTTCCTACACCAGTTAGTTTATTATTACATCCAAATATATGGTTTATAAACTCCCGTCTCTGCCCTACTATTTGACTTCTACTTTAGTGGTTAATTGTGCAATAGAGAGACTCCCTACTCTTTATTCATAATAATATAGTATCGAGAAAGGACATTTGCCCCACTGGCTTCTTGACACTTTTTTGAGGAACATAAATAAGAGGCTCATTTCCTGAAAACTCCACGTTATTCTTGACAAGACTAGTATTTTAAGATCCGTTAACTCTTACATACTCTTTACTAATACTCTGAAGTAATTTCTGTACAAAGGCTCTGTTCTTAATGCGGTACTAATTTCTGTACTAATCCTATATCGATTTCTGAACTAGTTTTTGTAGTACTGAACCCTGGTTTAAGCAGAGATTTCTAGACAATTTAGGGGTATTTTTATTTTATGTAGTGCATATATCATAGTTCGTAATCAGTCTATAGGCATAATTTGTGGATATGTTCTTGTGATTTTGGTCTAGGGCATTATACACACTATTATACTCTTCTAATACCCTAATCTTACACCGTGTAGGGTTGAAAGGACAAGACCGGGACGTATACCTCCACTACGTTGTATGTAGGTATCACCTTAGCATCTGGACCAAAAAGGTTTTGGCACTTGGAGGTCCTTCAAAGACTCGAGAAATCACCACTAAATCACTGATGGTTTCCATGGACTAGACCAAAAACGTAACTACTGTATCATAGTCTACGTCAATACTAGTACAATGGAAAATTCAAAGACTCACGAAAATTGTGGTTGTCTGTTCGTCTGTACCTGTTATCAATAAACCAATCTGGCTGTTTAGCTTTACTTTTCAAATTTAATTAGTTTTTTTCCGTTGACTTTAAAGATGTGTAGTGTTATTGTGTGGATGAGTGATGCCGGTGGTGCATATAGTGTCGAGACCAGCTAGAGATTTAGTTGAGCCTCGAGCAAAACCACCATCTCCATTTTGCAAAATCAAAGCCAAATTCCGGGTTTTTGGATTTAAAATCGACCATTCTAATTTGCTAGTTCCTTTGTCTGGTTAATTGGTCAGTTGGATGTGTGAGTATCTGTAGCACTGGATCTGCAGAAGTAAGATTTGCTCGTTAATAGACACGAGCCAAGCCGTAGTGTTTCAAAATCCAAGAAAAGCTTGGATTTTAGAGAGATTCAAGGCAGAACAAATAGGCAACCCAAATCGACAGGCCTAAATCCACAGGCCCAAATCCTCGACTGTTCCTAGTCTTTTATCCATTACTATTGTGTCCTAAACAGGTCTTTAAAACCTATTGCAATTATTGAACAACAATTTTAGATAATCCAGTATTGAATAGATTGGTCCTTAATACTTCTAGTACTTTGCTCACAGTCATAACTTTCACGGTCATCAACCCTCGAACCTTTATTTCTGGTCACTAAATCTTATTATTTGTGCTGAGTATTTATCATCTCATGAATCTCTGAAGCTTCTGGCTCGCTAATTTTTGGATCCGAGTACATTCTTTTAGTAGTTTTTAGTCTTCAATAGTGACCATTAGTCATATATCTATGTCCTAGTGCTCTTTTACTAACTACTTCTACATGTATCTTTTTATTTTTTTTATTTTTTAAGCAAATATTAGCAACTGTTAGCAACTATTTTTTTTTCTGGTTCAACAACAGAGGCTCTTTTCATAATCAAAACTATTTGCTTCTATAGCAGGTTCAAGTGGAGAGTATTGAGAGAGGCAGTTGCTTCTTTTGATTGGTAGTAGGCCTGATTGTATTTTTCACAATCCCGTCCCGCTCGCCAAGGTTCATTACACAACTTCACAATCCCACTTCTAAGGGTTCATTACCGTTCTCACAATCCAGAGGCTTGCATGGGGTTCATTACCGAATAGGCTCAGACCACCACCAATCACAAGAACTTCTCTGCCTTTGCTCAATATCTCACTTTCACCTGCTATTTCAGGTAGTAGTTATAATCATTCCATCACCTCTGCCATTGTCCCAGTCTTTTTTCTTTGCTATTTTTTTTTCTTTTGTTTTTTTCTTTTGTTTTTCTTCTTAACAATGAAGTTAGTCATCTTCATTGCCGTCAGTCAGTCAGTCAGTCAGTCAGTCATTATCAGTCAATCATTGCCAGTCTCAATAGTCATTGAGTAAGTCATAGTCATAATCGTCTCTTTGTCTTCTCACTCCATGAGATTCGTAAAGGTGAGTCACGTAGCGCAGAGTCACTTGGGAGAAAGTGAGCTGCAACAGTTCGCGCGCACGGCTCACTACTTTGTAGAATGCAGTGAGACGGTCCATTTTTTGCAGCAATACCTCATGGG